>ML677343.1:11829112-11879112 GCA_007922305.1 Dermatemys mawii | reverse complement strand
TTGTAGAGAAAGAGTGAGTGTGAAGGGAAACCCAAACAATATGGGCCTGATTTCACACTTTGTACACCAGTTTATCCCCACTGACTTCAGTAGAACTACTCCTGACTTACATCGGCATAAGCAATATCTGATAAGGCCCACTACATCTAGTGCACTGCGTTGTAAAAATGTAAGAAATGTATATATGTTGTAATCAAGACTGATCAAATATAGTTATCTCACAGATTATGTAATAAGCTAAAAGAAGCCTGACTAAACATGTACTTCTTCCAAGCATTCAGTCTTGCAAGTGTTATTAAATAAACAACAAAATAACCATAGTTTTTAATAGCTGCCTAGGCCCACAGGTCATACTGGGAACCATCCTATTGCTACAGTGACTAACGAAATTCTATTATTTACTTAAACATCAGATGAACTGATTCTTCTATATGGAAGAGAAGCAAGTAGTATATCTGCAGCAAATGCTACTTGTATTGTTCTTCTGCTAGAACCTTTGCCTTGAAAAGCTATGCTCCAAAATAATATTGTGTTGTATGATTGGGCCAAGAAGCTCCTACAATCTAAAAAACCACAAAAAACAAATCAACCCCTAACAGAAAGCAAAAAGAAAAGCAGCCCAAAATGTAACAAAATATCACACCATCTCAGTCACTAAAGAAATAATCCAACCGTCTTCTGTACATTTCCACCAGTAATTAATAACCTGTTGAATATCATTTATGTCAAAAGTCGCTTCTATTCATCTGATTTCTGTCCTGCTTATGCCAGTACATAGGTATTATGCATGCACATTCACAGGCTATAATGAAGCCAAGATTCTTTATTCAATGACTGCACCAAAAACACATTTGAAATATTAAATCTTCAGAGTAAGGATGTACTGCATTTACCCTAAACTTTCTTTCAAAGTGTTCTGAAAAATCAAATGTATGTTGTTGTAAGACATGGATGAAGTTTCTTTTCAAACTACTTTCTATTGACCCTCAACTGTGAATACATGCCAGAGAGTTTCCTAAACTAGAACTCAAAACAGATACAGCAAATTTTGACAGAAACATGATTTTTCATGTAGTCTCCTAAATATTCCTTCATTTCACATTATTGCAAGTGTTGTTAAAGTAGCAGTGATGCCAAACTTGTCTGATTCCTGAAACTGTAACTAAGCTAACAAGCCGGAATTCACTGCATCAAAAAAGATGAATGGAGGATTTTTGCTTGTTTTGTTTTTCTGCAATTTTGAGGCATATCATGAAAAAAGTTTCACACCTATTTCTAATGTATCCACTATAAATTTAAGAACTTCTCAAATGCATAAACCATTTCTTTAATCCACTTCTATAGTGTTAGTTTTATACTAATATCGCAACAGCATTCTAAATCCTGTAACACTATTACAAAACATACCCTCCAGGCAACTTAGTCAAAACTTATTGTCTAAGTATGTAAAACAGTCATAACCTAAAACCATTACTACTGAAAGGAGGGAAAAGGCTCCTAACAGGGTTTCTAATAGCCTATGTTTTTTCTAGACCATGAGCCAACATTTTAAAAAAAATACAAAACAACCTTATTTATTAATTTACTTAACTTACTAGCCAGGAAAACCAAATAAAAGATTATCTAAATGCCATCATTCTAGGCTAAATCCAACTATTCTAAGTACATCATTTAGCAACAGGCAAGAAAGTGCCTCCCTTAACATTCCTTTCTCACACCCCCAGTGTCTTGCATCTGAAAACGTGCAAAATCAGATCAAAAAACTAAAAATAGGAAAGAAAAAAAGGGAGAGAGTGCAGGCAGATCTTATTAAGATACTTGAAGGTGCTTTTATCAGTGTCATTTAGCAAAAATTTAAAAAAATAAAGACTTTGTCAAGATATGGGATTAAACAAACTGAAGATGTGAAAAATAGCCCTTTGATTCTCCAGCGGGATAAGTTAACTTCCACCTACGCGTTCCCCCTGTGCTTACTTTGTCAAGTTCAGGGTTCTTTTTAGGACGCTGGTGAAAGGATAAATAAAACCTAACCTTTCCCCAGCTCATGCTTGAAAATTCAAAGCTGAAGGGAAAAAACATTTACAGATAAAATAAATTAGTGTCTTAAAGTGAAATGAAATGAATTGAACCCGGTGGCAAAAGAGCAATGCATCCAAACAGATGAAAATTCACCCTCCACCCAAAATCAAACGTTTCCCTCCAGAAATCAAAATACTTCGCCGAAACGTTGTAACAGTTACAAGAAATGGGTGCTATTGATTTATTATGATACTGATGATGCAAAGAAACGTGTCTCGACATTTTAAAAACCGGAATGATAACTAAGCTCCCATAACCTCCTTCCAGCTTCCCAGGGAGACCCGATTTCCTCTGCAGCTCTTGGTATCTTATGTTAAATTTGTTCCCAAACTCCTCAGCAGCCCCCGTGCAACTTGGGGGGAGGGCTGGGAAACGGGGAGCTGATAAATGGAGAATGAATTAGAAGGACAGTTCAGAGACCCCCGCGCCCATGTCCCCAAACCTACCTGAGTGGCGACCCTGTTATGCATGGTGCTGAAAAGTGGGGGCGGGGGGCAGGGTTGTTTCCTGGCTTCTGCTTTAATGACTAATGCAGGGGGTTAATGGGGCTGAGGGAGAGCAGCTCCATGGCTCCTCTCCATGACTCACACCGCACACTGGCACGTCAGCTTGCGGCCAAGTCCCTCCACAGCCAGCCAGGGGGTCGCTCGGGAAGCGCGGAGGGCTTGAAACCAGGGAAGAGTCGAAGCTTTTCTCGGGAAAGCGAAGGACCGAACTCCCCCGAGCGGCGCTGGAAGTTCGTGCGGGGAGTCGAAGGGGCCGCCTAGCCTCGGGGCTGATGGGCGCCCAGCCCGGCGAAAGGGAAGGAAAGGGGCCAACTCTCCCCCCCGCCCCCCACAGAGGGAATCGCTCCGGGCTGACCCCTCCAGCTTCTTCTCCAAACCAGGGCAGCGCTCTCGTCTCCCACCCACCCAAAACTCCCTCCATGCCCAGAGGCTCGGGAAGTGCCCGGCAGAAATGCAAGGACACCCCCGCCCCCCTTCCCAACTTTCCGTCTCCTCCTTCCTCCCCTGGCATGATCCACATCGACCGCCACCCGGGAATAGCTTCCATGTAACTTCCTGAACGGCCTGTTTATTTATCCGCCCCCCCCCCCCCTTCCAAAATCTGGCCACCGAGGCGCGAGTCCCGCTGGCCGGCAGGAGCAGAACCGCGCGGCCGGGGAGCCAAACTGGGGGGCAGGATCCCCCTCTCCCGCGCTGCTCATCCTCACTCGGGCTCCCGGGACTCCGGTTCTGGGATGAACGCGCCCGCCGAGGTGCGCCGCGCCAGGGCGGAGCGGGCCTGGCTTTGGGACACGGAGACCCGCTGCCACCTTCAGCCCTGGCCCGCGAGCCTCCCCGATCCGCCAGGCGCTTCCCCATCGCCCACTTTCCGCCTTGGATTCTCCCCAGCCCACTGGCCCCCGTCCTCCACCTACACCCCCCTACTCAGCCGGTTTATGAAGTGCAAACAGACACAGGTACAAGCCCCCCCGCCTTCAATAAAACTGCCTTTCCCTGCACCAAGGCAGGGGTTCTGGACCCCCCTCCTTAAAAACATATCGCAGGCTCCCCACAGCCAGTTACAGAGCAACCCACCCCTGTTCCTCCCTCACTGGCTTCACACCAAAAAAAAAGTCCCAAAGGAAGCAGCCAGGCACCCCACAACGAAAGGCCAGCCGCAAAGCCGCCCTCGCCGGAGCTGCTGCGAGCCCGGATCCATCCTGCGGGTGCCAGGCAGCCAGAGCCAAGAGCGAGAAAAGTTACCGGGGCAGGGAGGGAGCGGAGCCAGCGCGTCAGTGCAGCGAGAAACACTTTTATCTACAGCACGCAAACTTTCCCCCCCTTTAAAAGCGGGGTTTCAAACGCGCCAGAGGCGAGTGCTGCCCGGCAGCGCAGGTCTCCCAGCCACACCGGGACGCCAGTGGGAAAAGGGGGACAGGCAGCAAAAAGTAGGAAAGGGGCTTTCTCCTTTTTTGGGGGGTGGGGGGAACAGAGTGTAAGTTCGGTCAGGTCGGTGCATCCTTAGAAAACACCCCCCCACACACCTGACTTTTGTCCCGTTCCTCACCAGTCTCTGGGGTGTGGGCTACAAAGGGGGGTGCAGGGGGGAAATCCATCTCTTCTGGGGTCAGACTGCCAGATCAGCAAAAAGGGGGGACACCCAAAAAATGCAGCAAACGCAGGAACCAGAAGGCTCATAAAATAATACAAACCCATCTTCAACAAGGACAAAAATACCCATATATTTAAAAAAAAACAACCACCAAAAAACTCCGGCAGCTCCAGCGCTCGCTCCCTTTCCCCGGTGCAGTTTCCTAGCTGTCTCTAAGGTAAGTTGATCTATGTTGCGGGTGCGTGTTTGTGTTAAAATGTGTGCGAGAGAGAGCGATGGGGAAGAACTCACCATTTCGCTGGGGTAATAAGGCCAGCTCGGGGTCGGACTGGAAATGCTGAGGCTTCGCCTGCTTCCTCCGCGACATGCTGGCTCACACATCAGCTGGGGCAGAATAAAAAATTACTAAAAAAAAATCTTCTCAAAATTACGGAAATCGAGCCTCCCCCCTCCCCAAGCCACGCCGCACCGCGCATGTGTCCTGCTATAATTATGATTATCAATAATGCATTGCGATTAATCATAGAGGGGCTCTTTGAAAGGCGATTGGCACATGGCCAGCTCTATTCAAACCCGCTCGCCTTAATCAATTAGGCGCTGATTTGCTGGAGACCCTTGTCTCTCCGCCGCTCCCACCCAATGAGTCGATCCATGTGGCAAGAGAGGGGGCTGGATTTCCCCAAAGCTGTTGGGATACAGTTTAACCCTCTTAGCAACCAGCTGGGACTGTTCCACGCCATCCCTGTTACTATAGGAATGTGTCGAAAGCCTTTGCCCGCCCTCCACTCGCTGCTGTCCCAGGCCCCTGGGTTGTGGGTTTGTGTGTGTGTGTGTGGAGGGGGGGGGGTGTTCTTGTTACCACGGGGGCCAAGCGGGACATAAAACCCTGTCTCCCCTGGACGCACCGGGAGCAATCCCAAGGGCTGGTCGCTGCAAACGCCCCATGCAGCAAAAGCACCCCCGGGAGCAGACTCTCTATCTCTGCCCGCGCACCGGGGGGACTGGGGTCGGGGGTGACAGGCCGGGCTGCCCCCAACTACCTCGCCCCCGCCTCTGCCTGGGAATGTCCCATCCGCGCTCCGCCGACCGCGGCCAAGTTTTGTGCCTGGTTTTAACCTGGGCACCCATCCCAGATGCACCTTCCAGGCTCGCCCCGGCCCGGGGAGCGGGGGGGGGGTGCTGGCAATGGGGCGGGGGGCGGATCGGTTCAGCGGCGGCTGGTCGCAACCTCACACGTTTCCCAGGACAATTACTGCAAAGTTTGTGCCCGGCTACGTCACGGGCCCGGCCGGGGAGGGGAGGGGGGGGAGGAGGCGGCTCCGCCCCTGGCGGCGGCGCCGCCGGTTGGCTGAGGCCGGCGTCAATCTCCGGGAGAAGGCGGGCGGCGGAAACTCGCCGACTCATCTCCCCGCTGGAGTGCGGGGCGCGGGGGGGTGGAGCCCGGAGGGGCCGCGGTCGCTTCACCGGTTCCCAGGCTGGGGCACGTCGGCTCTGCCCCGTCCCCTTGGCAGGGGGGGGGGGGGGGGGGATTCGGAGTGACACCCCCCCGCCGTCCCCCAGCCCGAAGCGAACTCACTCCCGACTTTCGTTTTCTTCCCGGGCTGCAAGAGTCCGAGGCTGAGCCGCGCCGGGCGGCTTCTAGCCCCAGCTCCCGGGCAGCCGCCCGAGCTGGCGGGACACGGGGAGGCGAGCCCCGCCGCGGGTCCCTCCCCGCCAGAGCCCCGGGAGGTGTCGGCGTGTGGCTACTACGCGCGTACAGCCCGCCAGCCGGGCCGGGCGACTTCTTCGAACTCCGGGAGTGGGAACCGGGTTCACGCCGGAGCGGCTCCTCTTGCGGGTCAACGCGTTTAGGGCCGGACTTCGCCCCCCTCCCCCGTGGGTGGACATACATGGGTCTGGCTGGCTCGTTATGTGCCCGCGTACGGTCGCGTGTTGTAACAAGAGAGGAACCCCGCACGCGGGGGCTGCGGAACGGGTCGCCACTGAACGCGTCCCGCACAAACAGCTCCCGGGGCCAATGTCGTCCCCGCGGAGGGGAAAGTTCCGGCCCCGAGTTAAGAAGGGTGTCTCCGGCCCCCACAAACGCGCACCGCGGGCGGATCATGTCTGGGGGCTGGGCAGCGCTGGAGCCCTGTGTACTCCCCGTTCCTCTGCACGTCCCGTTCCTCCCTTCCGCGCAGGAAAAGTTGAGGAGCGGGGTTAGCGCGGGCTGAAAACGAGCAAGCGCGCTGCTGCTGCGGCCGGTTTCTGTTTCTGGGCCGTTCACAGCCCCCTCCTCCCACCCTCCCCTCTGGATTATTTACTCTGTGATTGAAACTGCTCCTTTCCCCCCGTATCAATATTAACAAACTCTGTAAAAGCAAGAGGCTGATCAGATACAACTCAACTCATTTCAATTTCAAATGAGCCGGTGAGACCTAGAGAGCGAGAATCTCTCTCTCTCCGATCGAGGAACCGACTCCCTCGGATTTTTCCTCTCCCTATTATTAAACGAACTAGGCTTTAAAATGTTTACCAAGGTGGGTGACAAAACATCAGTAACCCCTCTCCTCCTCCCCGCCCCCCCCCCCCCCCAAGTGCCAGCCAAATATTTAGTCAGCTTTAGTAAACCGGACACTGAATGTGCTTTTCTGAATAGGATGGGTTTTCCCCTCCTCTCGCTCTCTCTTTCCTCTCCCCGCAATATTTGGTACAGTAGATTTTGATAAAAAGACAAACGAAGCTGTCAGTGGGGATGATGTTGAAGAATGAAGATAATAATGTTGCTATAGGTGGTATTTCAGATGCCATTATTTTTCACTGAATATTTAAAGAGATCTTTCGGCAGAGATGGATATATTCAGTGGTAGGTCCTTAGCCTCACACACTGGGAAATACACCGAATAGAAACATATAGAAACTTACGTGATGTATGTATTCATACTCAGACACGTGTATGTATATAACGTCCACACAATCCCTAGTCACAAGAATGTCTGCATTTAGAATTATATCAATCACTCGATTAGTGCCCCCGTCTTTAGAGCTACTTACGGTCTGAAAATTGTTCGCATTTACAATTTCATTACATATTTGTTGACTAAATTGGGTTGTTTTAAAGCACTTTCCCATAGCGCTATGCATTTCGTGCCTGTAATTGCCCGTTGCAAGCCCGCAATTAAAAAAAACCCACAATGGTTTGGAGAAAGACTAATTTGGAGAGAGAAAGTTTAATAACTTTTTTTTTCGTTTCTCTGCTCCCTCGCCATTGTAAAAACAGACGCTTAGTGTTTAATTTTGGGTCATTTGATTATTTATTGTTTGTTTTCTTCCCCTTTGTTGGGGGCCGGAGATGAGGGGGGCAGAGTGGTGTTTGCAGGGAGAGAAGAATTGGTCTTTATTGTTGTTGATAGCAATACATCAATTAAATGTCATTGACGCCAACAGAAGTTGTGTGTGTTCACAAACGTAAATACTGTGATTTTGTTTTTACTGCCCCCCCCCCCGAAGGTCCAGATGACAGAGACTGAATTTCCCCTTCCCCACCGGCACCCACACATCTTGAAGATTTTTAAGGTTTTTTAAAAAAAATTGGGGTGGTGGGACCCATCATGTTTTTCAATGCAAATCAGCCTTTGGTTGGAAAACAACCGCGGTGGGGATCGATTTCCAGTTCATTGAGATGAGCACTGAAGGGAGATTGTAAACAGGGGATAATTTGCAGTTCATTCGGGTGAGAGACGATTTCAATGAGATGCAGCACACTAGACTGGATTATTGTTATTAAGGTTTGCGATCAGACATAACAACCTTAGCACTCAGGGGTTAAAAGCTACACGATACCCCTGGACTTATAATGCATCGTTAATAACGATCTGGAAGAAAATCCAATTGATTTCATATTTTCTGCAAATTTGCACCACCGGCGCAGCTTGTAAAGCGGAATTTACTTAGATAGAGATCGGGCTCTCCGCAGAGCTAAACTCGAACAATCAACCTTTAACCTGTGGAAACATTGTCTCTGCCCTAAAAATAGTGTGAAAAATCAGGGTAGGGGTGTGGATAATAGGCACCTATATAAGAAAAAGCCCCAAATATCCAGACCGTCCCTATAAAATCAGGACATCTGGTCACCCTACCTAAAAATTAAATCACTTTTAGGGAAACACCGTCATAGGGTAATTCATTCATTCACGTTTTCAGTCGGCAAAAATACCCGCTTTTACGGAGCAAGCCTTGCTTTCTGTTTATGGAGCAAAGATACCGTGCAAACCAGATTTTAAATATTGCTGTCTGTGCCCGCTAAACTGCTAACACCAAGCCGTCCCACAGCTAACGCCGCTCACATGTATTTTAGAAATGCGGGTAATTAGGGGCTTCCAGATGCTGCTGTCAGATGGGAACTTGGCTTTGTGCTCCGATGTATAATAAACTTTTGAGACAGTCCTGGGGCGCAGCTATCCAGGAGCAGCTAGGAACTGCTAACTGGAATTGTTTTATTATCAATAGCCTGGAATCCCGCTATTCAATACTCGCATTTCAATCCTGGTGACTGCGTGGGTTTAGGTAGGACTACTTTTGTGGACAATGCTGTCAACAACCTTCCCCCCTTTTTTGATTTATTTTCTAATGATCATTCCTTAAGAAAAAGAAAAAGGGCCAGAATGGAATTCTTCTCCATTATTACTGACAACTAATAATTGATCATTGCTCACAAGCGCGAGCTTTTAGCCAGATAATTGAATCGTAAGCAATACGGGTTGAGCTAAAGGCGAGAGAGAGAGGAAAAAAAAAACAACCCAAAACAAATATAAGAGCACCAAAGTGAAGGGGGGGTTATTTGTTTATTTATTTTTGCGAGGATAGAGATGAAAATGACTAATGCCACATAACCAGCCAAGGTGCAATTATTTAATTCAATTCTTTCTTTGCACATTTGCTGCCTTTTGTTTGACCCGGTGGCCAGCAAAATGTTACACCTAACCATCCCTTTTGATCTTATTGATGAAGGTGCTTCTGAAATGATTATCAAGAGATTTACAGCTATCACTCCCCACCTACGGGAAAAGTAATAAAATCAATCCCTCAATCAATCAGACCCGCCCGCCCCTCCTGCATATCTTTTTAATCTATTCTTTTAGCTGTTTTATTACAATGCAGTCATTAAATGTATTTGTTTCAAATTTAACAAAAATGCCCCTGAAGGACACTGCCAATGTAGATATATTAATAACTAAGTAAATAGGCTAGATGAAACTAGCGAGCCAGTAAACAGACTAGGGAAAGTATTTCTCCAGGCAAGATGGTTGAAAGCTGAGAAAAATAAAATGCATGGATAAAGGAATGAAACTATCAGCAGTGTTCAATATAACTGCAGAAAGAGGGTTTTTGTATGGTTAGTCCCTAAAAGGGAGGTAGGGGAAGAAAAAGAAACATTGCAGGAGTTTCATACACATTTATTTTTTCTCTGTACATTTATTTTATGCAAAATAGTTCTGGCAAAACTACACCCACTATAAATCCGATCTTATTATCCTAGATACAATATCTTTGTGTAATATTATGTCTTAATTTCTGTGTTAAGAATAAACCTGGATTTTTTTTGCCATGTAATAAATTCTTTGTTTAGTCCATTTCTTTATTTTGACATTATAACTGATTTATTGCAAGGGCACAATTGTATTCTTTTATATAGTATGTTCTACATTAATAATAAAATGCTACTTAGAGTAGTAACAATGAATTAAAGCATATTTCAGGTAGACTCTAAAGGTCCAAAAATCACTGAAATAGCTTGGAATTCCGTGGTCACTACCAGTATGGACAAAATTAGTAGGGAATCTATAAGGAACTGAGAATTATCTTTGATGCCAAAGGGGATGTTTTTTTCACAAGCCACATCCCCTTATAGCCCAGTTTAATTTGTGTATCAAAGCCACATAAAGCCACAGTGTACCTCCAGCAGAAACACAGAAGTTTAGAAATGAAATGACACATAGTTCTCCAACCTTATATAAACTGGTTGAAATCCCACATTGGGAGTCAAAGACATATTCCCCTTTCATGGGCTGTGCCAAGCCACAAAAGTAACTTTGTATGGAATAAAAAAGCATGACGCAAATAGGTACACATCAAGAAAATAGCCTTAAATAAACCCTGATATCAGTTTATGAGGTGACCATTAGCTAAATATGGCCTCCCAGGCGTCGTTCTTTGAGAATGGTGCCTTCATGTGAGGGAACGCATCGACTTTTCAGATTGCATTGAATCTAGCCATCTAACAGCGAGAACCTTAGTTTGGATTTTTGTAAAAAATCCCTTAATTATCACAATTATTTAATAGCATACAAAGCATTATTTAAAAGAGTAGAAAATATGTCTATGGGAGCCATTAAAAAAGACAGAAGAGAAAGTTAGGGGGTGAAATTGCATATGGCATTAGTAAGAAGAAAATCTGTTGTTCTTTTTACTTGATTTCTCCTTCAGGATTTGCCTGTCTTTGAAACACAGTTCTGCAAGGTTTCTCTAGAGTCTGTCCAAATAAAGACACCAGGCCAAAATTTCATGACAATTGCCTAATAACTTACACATGAGTTCCTACAACTATAAGGTAATCATCTAGCAAGGGGTGAGACCCATTGTGACAAACTGATTGCTGTTCTTTTCAGAATCCTGTCAATTCATATTTACCAACAGTGTAAGTTTTCTACCTTTGTTTTGATGACTCACTTCAGTGTGATGAATAATAAATTATTACTGACTAAAACTGTCTCAGACCCCAGGGGGAAATGTTGCTTGAGTTAGTCCCAAATTTCATGCCTAATTAAATAAACCTGATAACCTAGCTCATTTTCCTAACACAATTTTCTAAAGTTTCACCAAATACACTGCAAGTACTTAAACTTCATTTGCATAATATTAAGGTGCACTAAATTATTGTGTGATGTTTATAATGTGATAGCTATCACTCAATTTGTATCAGCACAAGAAGTTGGTTTTGCAGAGTTTGGTTTCAATAAAATAAGATGCTGTAAATAATGCTTTACATTCCATTATTGAACTAAGTACTTTCTTCATGGTCCACACTCTGCACTCAATTCAACCCAGCCCTGTCAATGGAATTGATTTGGTGTGGCTGAGAGTAAAATTAAGCCTCTTGTGTGTAAATACATGTTTCCTTACTATTTGACAAGAATATTTTCTGTTGTAATAGTGATTCTCTTCTGCTGTGTGGGCCCCAATTTAAGAGGGAGATTTTCTTGTGCATCCACCTGCTCTCGCTTTCACAATTTTGCAGATCACCTCCCCTCCCACTCATGAACATATGATATCCATGTAGGAACTACAGTACACTCCCACTTGAAAAGCAACATTAAGACAGTACTGACTGCATTTGTAGCTATCCTTTAATGCAATTCAGCAGCTGGAAACAAAGAAGAGGGGCAGCATCGTGTGACAAGCCAACTCTCTGTGGACCATCAGTAAGTGCTACCCCGGCCACCAGTGATCCACAGGCCAATTTGAGAACTGCTGCTCTATAAAAATCAGAAATCAGTTACCATCTAGGAGGTGAAAGTCTCCCTTCCCTGCATATCCACCTTTGTGCATGGAAATCTGCAAGAAGAGAATAGAATTCACCTCCATCCCATGACTCATAGATTGGAAAAGTGCCCTCTACCCCTTTATACTCCCTATGTGACAGGCTTGGAGCTATTAGTATAGCTGCAGTGGGTGTTTCCCAAGTCCTACGCTGAATTATTTCTTTTTCTCACCTTTCATTGATGTCTTTGACCTACTTACATTTAGAACCAAATTCTGCCTAAAATGAGATTAATAGGATTTCAGGGTGCAAAAGTCAGAGCAGAATTTGGCCCTCAGTAATACAATAGTTTTGTTAGGTCTAACTGGCTCTCTCCCAAACTTCCCATAGATTCATTAGGATCAGTTAGGCCCAGTCCTATCCAATATTTATGGACGCAATGATCCCAGCAGAACTATGGTTCGAATACAAATTTAGGGTGTGATCCAAAGCTACTGAAGTCAATGGGCATCATCCCAATGCCATCAATGAACACTGGATCACTCATTGACCAAGGACGGTAGCCTAGGCCAATACATCCAAAGTTCTTATAGGTCATATATAATACAGCTAGAAAACATGTTTGCACAACCCTAATGCTAATGCTACATTTATTTGTAATTTGTTGACTGTCATGCATAATTAGTTGCAAACACATAAAAGGACGTATTTCTTTCTCTGAGTGGTCTGCAATCTAACAGACCAAGCCTACACTCTTCATTGATGAAATTCATTCCTGTGCAGAGAGCATGGGGCTTATGTAGCACTTAAGTGGAGCAAAGGTCTTGTGCACTGGGGCACATTTCACCCTGTTCAAGCATAACTACAAGGGGAGTTCTGTTGTCTGAGCAGTGCACGATTAGGCTCATTATCAGATATATATTAACACAGGCAACTTCTCAAATGCAAGATGGTCTGAGTTGTCAAAATTGACGATAATCAATGCTTAGAAAATTTTTCCCATAGCATGATGCCTCTCTCTCTATTTTAATCTAAACATAAACAAACAAAAATACCTTTCCAATCTCACCAGTTGTAAGGGGTTAAAAATAACTTCATGTGTCTTTAAATTATGATTGCTTTGCTTCTGCCTCAATGCCGCATAAAAATTGGAGCATCTACAACTGCTGCAGAAGCAGGGCTGAGCATATTTTAAAGTGACAGTTTTAGAATCTATTCTTATTATAACTCTACTGAAGTCAATGGAGTTATGCCAAGGATGAATTTGGTTCATTTTTACCCCCTTGCATCCACTACAAAATCCTATGTTTAATTCCATAATAAAGTAAAATTACTGGTCTTGTATTTTCTAAATTGCAAAGTCTGTTCCTACCCTGGCTTTTCAGGCCTAGAAATTATTGGAGTAAAATCCAATTTCTCCCAGTGCTGCTTCTAACAGGACTTTCAGGACTGCAGCTCCTTTGCTCCAATTATAATGAATTACTCAAGAGTCGGACCATCCCTGAGTGTGCTCTGGTTAAAAAAAGTGACATGGACATAAGCCTAATGGGTGAGAGATGAGTAAACTGACATTCATGAGCCTCAGCATTACCAGCACCATAGAGACAGAACAGGCAGCTGCCTTGGGCTGCAAAATGTTTGGTACCACTTTGTTGTGCTAGTGACTGTGCATTGTAAAGGGCCTATGTTAAATAATTTGCCAACAGCAACAAAATCCTGGAGCTGGTGCTGCCTGCCCTGTTCATGGAAGCCTGCAGGAGTTTGTTCATCGGTATTCACACGCTGGGTAAACAGCTCCCTGCCTCTTTAAACAGAATGAATATGGCATTTGAGATACACTGTTCCTTAATGCACCTGTAATCAGAGGTAATCCTGGTTCTCCAAGGAGATTATACAACAAAGGTGTAAATACTAGATAACCAAAGACAAAAACTGTTATTGGCTGTCAATATGCTCTCACTTGTTCTGATGGGACACACTGATTATAGATCCACCGAACAATATGGAAAACCAATACTACAAAGCAGAATGTTGTAATTCGGTAGAATATCCTTTGCATTTCTTCCTATCCTAATTTTCTTACTGTCATGCTTTTAACATCAATCAAGGTGATAACTGTAATGTCTAGAAACAGCTAGAATCTAATCTGGAAGAATTATACACAAGTAGACCAGTACCGGAATATCTGTTTAAAGGAGTCATGTATCACTACAGAGAATACATTGTTCTGTGCTTTTAGTATTGATACATATCTCAAACATTGTATTAATTTCAGTTTAGAAATACAGAATTGACAGAATAATCTTTGGAAATACAAATGTTATAAAATTAAAGATAGAAAAAAATCTTAATCTATGCAACACAGTAGCTGTTTTTACTGTGCCCAATAAAGATCAAATATGAGCCAGAACTAAACCCTGGTTCCAAATAAACCCAGAACTTTGGATCCAGACTTTGCAGCTCATGTCCAGCTCTAATATGTACCAATTTGATTTATCTCTATGGTGGAGGTATGGCGGGTATATACTAAGTATCTATAAATAGCATCATCATCATAGGTCAGACTGGACCTTCTGGATCTATACAAGGAGAATCCCTTGTCTCTGTGGAGTCTCCCATTCCCCTCCCCACCACTCCATGTAAAAAGTGGGGAGTCAGCTGTTGCCTCAGAAAGATTCTTTCTCCTGGAAATTGAGTCCAAGGATTCATGCAGGAGAAGTGGAGGCCCCAGCAGACTAAGGAGGAGGAAGGGAGTATGTGCGCCACACTGCTGCCATGAGACCAGCTGAGATTCCTCAGGAAATGTAATACCCCTCAGACCTCCTTCCACAGTACAGATCCCGCTTCAGCTGGGGCAACCATGGTCAGACTAGTCCCCAGAAGTGATGTTACCCTACACCAAGGATCGGGTGCCAAAGCTGCCAGGGAGCACAGGCCCGCTGTGCTGATGATCCTATGTCTCCTCTGAGCCCCTGTGATCTCAGGATACCTGTGTGGTGTGTGGGCCAGACTCCTGTCTCTGTCCATGACAAAAGAGTAATGGGAAAAGTCTGTGGAACTACCTGAGTGTTACCACATAGGAATTTGATCTGACCCAGTAATAATATTAATACTTTGGACTAACATGGCACTTCTACTGAGTAGCTGCAGCATGCTGTGTCCTAGATTCCACATAAATTATATAATTACACTACATTGTTTGCATGGTTCTTAACTTATATAATCATTTCAAATGATCAATATTATTAGTATTTGATTATGGAAAGAACTGGGTGGTTCTGGACTGACATGGCATGGCAGATTAAGTCTTTGAGATCCCATTTGTTTTATGTATGGCATTTTATTTCACTTTGGAAAGGGCCTGAATGTCGTACTTGCTTTGTAAAAGACGGTAGCACCACCAGCTAAAACTTTCTTCCTCAAGCTAAATTCATTTTAAATTATTATGCTTAACAAACTTCCAAATGGGAGTCTAATTGTTGATAGACATTTTGCATTGCATGTGTCTATCACTTTGATTTAATATGCATTTTCAATTAAATTAAAGGAAAGGCCTCTAAGGTGGCAATTTAACAGCAAGACATGTTGTGAATTCCAGATATTACAAATATCCAATTTTCAGTTTCTTATGTGTAAAAATAACCCTTACAAAAATCAGAGTACTTTTATGGCTGAATTATCTATAGTTAACATCTTTTAAAATATTGCCCATTTTAAAAATATATTCATGTTGATCTAAAGCAAACCAATCCCTTCCCATTTATGTAAAATTTCAGCCATGTGTGATTTTTTTTTCTTCGTTAACGATGAAAGAAATCAGGTTTTATGTGGAAATCCTGTCACTGGTTTATTTTACCTAGTAGTATGATTTAATTTTCTCTTAGAGGAAACACACATCTGAATTTCTCTAAGTAATAGGTACTTCTTGTCATGTTTGATAAGAGCCATTTAAAAGGAATTCTAAATATACTCTGAAAGATGAGAGAGCAAAACCAGCCCTTATGCATCCCTAAAAGAACACAAAACCAGGCATAGGAGAGCATATACAGTACAAAGGAGACCTGTTTTATATCAAATCTACTTTTGAAATGATCACAATTGCAGTTAACCTACAGGCCAAATTACTGATGGCTGACAGAAGCACAATCGTAATCATTTTCTAACTTCATTTTAATTTACTTAAAAGGTTAGACAAAAATATTTTCAATTATATACATTTTCTTTTACATTTTATTACAAACATCTTTCCATTGTCCTTTTTTTAAATATAAATTGCTTGAGATCATTTTGTCCTTAGTGGGGCTGCAGGGTGTCCCAAAACCTATGCTTGATGGCAAGGATAAACATTCATTAAACTTCAAAGCTGACAAAACCTCTAGTTATTTTGATCTAGGGGATTAATTTAAATTAATTCCCATGTTTGTGCAGAAAATATGTAAAGTAATCCATTTCTCTGTCTGTCTCCAGCTTTGAGTCACTTGTACTTGTACAAAATGCTTTACTAACATTTCCTGTCTGGAATAATTTGGAGAGAAAATGAATGCTTTCTATCTTGTAAAACGATACTGCTTTAGTGACACTAGACAACAAATATAACTCAGGGTTCTGGGCTTATATCATTGCATAACTGCTGTTGAGATACATGCAAAAGAAAAGTTTGACAATGGGCATATTAAAACCTAATTCAAGAAACATTACTTGTAGCCAAAGAGCCAGTGACATTCTTTTAAGAGCTTTAAGAACCCAATTCAGCAAAAGGCAAGCTCGTGCTCAAGGACTTGCTCACTCAAAGCCTAGTGAAGGCCTGTGGTTAAGCATTAAACATGTATTTTCTTTTTTTAATTAGTTGTTCCTAAATGGGGCAAAGCTATTCAGGAAGCTTAAGTTTTAACAGCATGAATGGATCAATCTTACATTTTTTAAAATCTTTAAAGTTAATACAATCAGCTTCTGAAGGTGTCATTTGGACTGTGTATTGTGATGGTCACTGGAAGAAAAATGAGTCAGAACCTCAAGTGTAAATCCATGCAGCTCTTCTGAAGTCAATGGAGCAACATCAATTTACATTGGCTGAGGTTGTGGCCTAATACTTATATTCAAATATGCAGGCTACAGCACTCTCTCAGCTGAGCTGTATGGACATTTGCTGAAATTGAACTGTAAAGGTACAGGAGCGGGATTATGGAAAACCAAAACAATTTAGAACCTCATCCCCGAGTCCTTTCTTTTCCAAAACTCCCACTGATTTGAATGGGAGTTTAGGCTGTGTAAGAACTACACAATCATTCAGACCCTTACTACTGTAGGAAATGAAGCAGTCAATTTTGTCTGTACTTACAAACTTGTACAGTCAGATTGCCCTGCATTGACTGATGCAATGCACTATACATGAATTATCAGAAATGTTTACAAAATGAAGTAGTTTGACTCCAGCTTTCTAGCCGGAAAGTAATCAAAATGAAGAGCCAAGCTATTTCTGAAATTCCAGCTTCTCTCAATTTGAAATACTGCATGCTTCATCTTTCTGCCTGTTGGGGAAAAATGTATATACTCTATACTGCGGTCACATTGAGTATAGTTCATAGTAATACTTCAAAGTATGGTACAAACATTAAGTAATTAATCCTCATGCTGCCCCATGGGGTGAGTAAGAATTACTACAGTATATGATCTGTCTATTCAACTAATTTTAAATTGACAACCAGTGAATGACTAGTCCATGATTTGTAGATATTTTGCTGTATTAAGTGTTTCTTAGTTTTTTCTTTAACTTCCTCTGAGGTGTATACACATTCCTAGACACATGTAATCAGGACTCTTCTAATGTAAATATTTTCTTTATAGGCTCTCTTCAGAGTTGGAGGCCCTCACCATTAAATCTTGGAAACTGATTTATTTTGTCCTCAACCATCTTAACTGAGACTTTAGCAAAAATCAGAACTGTCTCTAGAACAGTCTCACAATGAACATCAGGTTTTGTTGGATAGTAAATGGAAATTATTATTTAAGAAAACAACAATTTTATTTAAAATGTTTCTTTGGGCTAAATGGAGCCTCAAAACAGATTATTGGCCCTCCCCAAGAAAGTCAGCCTTAAAGTTTGAGAAGCATCACTTGATATGATGCTGGCTATTGTCATGGGCCAGGGCCAGGCTCCTCAGCTCAAGTAAACTGTTGTATGGCCAAAGAAATCAGATATCAAATGGAGCTACATTGATTTACATTCTCTAAGGAGCCGGCCTACCTGCTTCACCCATGTTGTTGTTGCAATTAGCAAAGAGTTCAGTTCCCTGGGTCAGATCCTCAGGTGATATAAATGGACACAGCTTTATCTGCTACCTGCCATCAGTGGAGCTATAATGATTTACTCCAGCTGAGGATCTGGTCCAGCACATTTAAAATGAGCTGTGTTTATGAGGCCCTTGAGAACCTGATTCTGCACTTGTCCATTGAGCAGAACTCCCACAGCTGAGGACCCTTTTTAGTTCATGCTTCCAGACAACAACTAAGAACTTGTAGCAGGGGTTAGAACAAGTAACGTTTTAATAAACAGAATGGCAGGATATTTCTAGCATTAACCAAAACGTTTCTAAAATGAGAGGTCACTACAGGGTTAAATTTGGCTCTGGAGTCGTTTATCTTAAAGTCCACATTTGTAGCTTTTGCCATCTCAGAGGTCCTACAAGAGCACGTAGAATTTCACCAGTGATCTTTCCCCATTTTATAACATTGTGCCTTTATACAACCATTCGTCCTTACACCTCTCTCACCTGTATCAATTATCCATATGAAAATACTATAACACTCTCTCCCCACCGCACCTTAAAAGCAAGTATCAATAGATAGAATGGCAGTGGCTAGTTTGCACACTTGAAATGGTTTATTTGTTGCAGTCCTGTGCACAAGATGTTTATCAGTAACCACCAGACAGCCATGCAGAAGAAAGAGCCTTAATTCTGTCTGAGGCAGCCTCTTATTGCTATTGATAGTTAGCATCAGTGTCCAGTCTGAGAAATGGAACTGCTGCAGGCAACTTCAGTCAAGACATCCTATTGATCTACTGCTTCCTTTGCCTCCCTGAAGCTAGAGGGGAAAAATAAAAAAGGGAGGAAAAGCTTGCCGTATAAAGGGCGATGGAGCAATCTATGCCTTACAATCATTCAAAAGGAATGTGTACATGCATGGATATTCCTGATATTCAGCACCTCAAACAATTGTAACTCATGCATTGCCAATATATTGGCAATGTCCTTTATCTAAGAGATGTCACTGGAACTACATTTTTAGCATGAAACATTTTTGCTGCTTTTTATTTTTCATTGACTTACTGTGCTTCTATTATACTCTGTCTAACACAATCAATCTAAAGCATAATATCTGAGACTCCTATTCATAAATAATACATATTAGGGTCATTTTCATTCGTATCCTGCAATGAAGATTTACAAGCCAAAAAACAGAAAAAGAAACAAGGCACGGAATGCTCTAATTCAGTGGATAAGAATATATTGCTGTGATCAATTAATATGTTTTTCTGTGCATTAGGTGGACATCTTTATGGTACACACATAAGGGTTTATAATTTAGAGGCAGAATCAGCTCAAAGGCTCTAACATAAAACGCTCCAAGAGAAACTTTTCCAAATATTTTTGAGAGTGCGCTAAATGCAGTAGACTCAAGCACAACAATAACCTGTATCTTGTGCGAGTCTATTATTTAGCTGAGCCCTGCCTATTCTCTTTAGTATTTAATAATACACAAAAGTTGACCTACCTACACCTATGAAATAAAAATACTTTATTGTGCCATACATCCAAGGACCTCAATATGTATTATACAAAGGTAGGGAAGTATTATATCCCCATTTTACAGATTGGGAAACTGAGGCACAGAAAAGTTGAGGGCTAATATTTTCAATAGGCCACACATACACACACACACACAATCAAGGGCATTTTTTTTTTATGTGCTTGAGTCGCGGGGGCAAAACAAATGCTTGTGTGTAAATCACCTGAGTGCAGGAAGGGGCTCCAATAAAATCCAGTGAGAACAGTCTTCATCTTTTCCGTTTCCAATTTCTTATGAAAAAACTGAATCTCTGTCCATGTCCCAAAGTGAATGAGTCTTCTGGATATGTGTTGTGGCAGGGGAGCAGCATGAGGGGTTGGGAGGATCTGTCATTAGGGTTGCCAACCCTCTAGGGTTGGTCTGGAGTCTCCAAGAATTAAAGATTGATCTTTAATTAAAGATTATGTCATGTGATGAAATTTCCAGGAATACATCCAACCAAAAATGGCAACATGAGCTGCCTGCAGGGGAGGGGTGTGGGTGTATGAGAGAGAGAGAGAAGGTGGCTGGGGAAAGGGAGTGACAAGCTCCCCCTCACTGCCTCCACATTATCTGGACTACGTGTTGGGTGCCAAACTGGTTTCCTTCCACCACAAACAGGGAGGCCGGATGGAAGGCTTAGAGGGAATACATAATCCTTGCACAGAATGGGACGCAGCTCTGCAAAACAGCACACTGGTGGCAAGAGACATTGCTTGGTGGAGGAGGAGAAAGAATGGACTCCTATGGGAATTTCTTATTCTTACCCTGTTGGGCTGGGAGGCATGGTTTGGGAAGGGCCCACAGAGCGCACTCCTGCCACCACAAGATGGATTACATCCCTGTGCATCTGTTCAGTGCCTGGCTGGGCCTTCAGCTCTGGATTTAGTGCATACAGGGTTATTAGATTAGCCTTTCAGCTCTGGAAATTTGCTACAAATGCATTTCAGATCAAAAGTGAAATGAATTTAGCGGCTACAACAAAAGCTATTTTATGTTTCATAGGCCTTTTAAAACACGTTTCAATAGAAAATAAAGACAATAGGGAAAAAGGCTATATTTCATTTCCCCTTTTTATAATCTGACTTTGCAAATGTTTTGTGTGAGAGTTGTACACGGCTTCAAGTGTCAAAAGATGCGATGACCTCACATACAAATGGCCCAAACCACAGAACTGTTACAGAGAACCAGAACATACTAACCTGAGAATCCTGCCAGCAGTAATATACTCCAGGTATTTTGTTCCAAAGATATTTCATAGTCTTTAATATTTTTCATGAAAGCAAGTGCAGATTCACTCAATGAGTATTGTGTGTTCATCAGATCTGGGGATGATCCTTACAGAATTCTGTACTATCTGAAAAAAGTGATTATTTATAAATCTCTGCTTTGTTTGAATTCAAGTGCAGGAAAAGAAAAACAAAATAGGTGTTTTCCTTTTTCAGTGGTAACAAGAAAAACTAAGGAAGTTCAGAGGTTCATCCTGGTTGGAATAAACAGCTAACATTTCAGATACTTATAATTGTCTGAATCACACTGAACTCTTAAATCTGAACAATTGGGCTTCTATCCTACAATATAAGAGATAAAGGCAGACTCTTGTACACATGAAGTCCCACTTATTCAACAGGACCTGCGGTGGGTGCAGTCCACATCCAGGTGGATCAGATGGCAAGATTGGAGCCAGGATTGGAAATCTCTGTAGAATGGCCTCTCTCATAGCACACAGAATGACTGCTTTGGCTAATGCTGAAAGCACGAGGTGTGAACAAATAAAAGAGATCATTCTGAAAAAAGTTTATCCTCCATTTTATCTAATGCCAAAAAATGTTTGTTTTGAGTTTGGTTGGAATTTTAGGCAATGTTTGGTTCAGTTCTTATGGTAATCTGACCCAAATCATCCATCTCTATATCTTTGGTTTTACCACAAAAACAGAACAGAAACCATTTTCTAATTATGCTAAAGAGTAAAACATAAAAATAAAAAAATAAAAGCCATTCTGGTGGTACTGTAAACAGTGCATGAATGTTAAAATGGAGATTGCAATCATAGTGTACATCAGGATGTTTAGCATCATTTAACAGACATCAAATAGACAGCAGAGGATGGATTTCAGGCCCTACTTGTCTGTAAATTCCATGCAATGAGCATATGGTCATACTTTACTACAAAGAACTGAAATCAGTCCCAGGGAATCTTTACCTGAATATGAGCAGACATGCAGTGAGAAGATGATGTCAAAGGAAATTTCAAAACTGTATTTTCAGAATATTCTAGAGGGGTGTGAGATCTTATCTTGGGGGACAGTAGAGTTAACACAGCTAGCAGAGGAGGAAAACATCAGAGGAAAACAAATTGACAGTCTGTATCACAGATAATCAAATCCAGACATATGCAGGCCCACTGGAGGATTCAAGGTAAGCTAAAAAGGTCCTGTAGTATTAAATGCTGCTGAAGCAGCCTGTACAAATAGAAGACAATACCTCTCATGATCTCTATAGATCAGTGATTTTCAACCTTTTTTCATTTGCAGATCCCTAAAATTTTTTGAATAGAGGTGCAGACCTTTTTGGAAACCTTGGAGATGGTCTGTGGAATCCCAGGGGTCTATGGACCACAGATTGAAAACCACTGATACAGATACAAGAGCCAGATTCTCAGCTGGTGTAAAACTATGCAGCTCTATTGATGTCATGAGAGCTATGCAGATTTATACCTGCTGAAGATCTAGCCCAGAAGGTTGTTGAGCATCGTAGCATTGCCACCAGCATTATACCATGGTGTAAAAACTGAGCAAAGAATTCAGAGAGTCTATGTGCAGTTAACCAGGGAAGCAGCTAGGTCACAACAGCACAACTGAGCACATTTGCCAAAAAAAAGACAGATTTCCTATGATTCTGGTGGAAAAGCGCAATGCAGCCAGTGGCATGGCTGAAACATTTGCTTTGAAAAGGAGGAATCTTATTTCCAAGGTTAACCTGAGGTTTCCTGGGTTCAGTGTAAAATGTTTTGTGGGACCAAAGAAATATTTACTGGGAAGTAGGGCGGAGATGTGTAGTTTGAACATGTTTCAAGTCAGCCTTGGAGGTCTTTCTGTTTTTAAATATTTGTGTCTCCTCAGAAAATTTTTGTGTGTGAGAGAAAAACTAGAAATGGAGAAAATGGCTACTTCAGTGGATTTCAACTGGGCTGCTTCCTGGGCTGATCCAGTGATACTGCTTTGTTCGTATTCTCCTCCAGAATGCTTTTCTTAAAGACATTTTCTTTCCACCGCATTTGATGAATTGATACAGCAGAGTCTCGCCTATTGTTTGTCAACCCTTTTTTGGTAATACAAAAAGTTTCTGGATTGAGCAATGGCTTCCTTCATGTGGCCACTAACAACAGAAGTGCTGAAGGAACGGCCTCATATGCAGTGAGTATAGTGAGAGGCAGAGTGTCTTGGGCACAGGCATAAATTAACTGGCAGCATAATATGTATTAGCTTCACAATGAGCAGGTGGTTGGAAGTTGTTACTGCATGCTAGAGATCATCACCTGGGGGAGAAACTATCACCTGATTCAGGAGTGGCAGTGAAAGGTTAAAAGAAATATCCAGTAACAATGATATTTTTTAAAAAAGAAAACCTCTTATATCTGCCAAAGGAGGTTGGGGGAGAATTAATGTATCTGAGTCAGAAAGACTGAGAACAAGTGAAATACTACTACAGGGGTTGCCAGAATGCCTGGAGAAACAATATTGCACATGCAGTTTAACCAGGCAAGTGCCAAGAATCTCTTGCAGATGCTGTGGAGCTGCTTTCAAATACAACAAGGTACTCTGAACCCAGTGCTCAGGCCCTCTCTGGCCTTCTTATTCACTGAATATACTGAGAAAACCTATAGTGAGGTGTTATGTCCTGAAACCAGACAGAAGCTGAGGAACCAATGTTTCACGTAAAGCAGCAATTACAAAGAGAAACAGAGCTCCATCCACATCATCAGGCAAATTATGCAGAGTGGAGTAAAGAATCTAAATGGGGTGGCTGGGGGAAGTGGAGATGGTCGCTTGGTGATATATGATGGGATGCTTAGTCTGTGTTGGGGGTAAAAGATTAAGTGAAAATGTGAATGATTAGATGTAGTCAGATCAGAGATAGTTAAATAAAGGAATGTGCTAACCTAAGACAAATGTGAAGAACTGGGCCTGTGTTTAGTGTAATAGTGCAGCCATCTTTAATGATTCAGGATTCAGAGAGGGAGAATCCCCTTGGATTGTGGAATATCCCCTTAAATCCATATAAATTCAATCTGAAGGCTGGTAAGCAAAGAAAGAAAATAAGAAAATGGAAGGGAAAAGAGAAAGGGCCTGATTCCTATTTACATTAAGGCCCTAGCAGGTAAAGGGGCCTTATAGTGCATTTTAAGCACAGTTATACCCACTTTAAGGACCTTCTCACACTGCTGAATAGCATAAAGGGGCATTAGTGTAAATGAGAATCAGACTCAATGTATCTGCAGTATCTATGAACAAAAATGCTGCTGTTCAAGGAATCTGGGGAGAGCAGCAGGAAAAAAGCCTGAAAGATGTAAACCTCTCTGCTTGGCTTATGTTTCTGCTGGTCACATGACTCTAGTGAGACTGGACCAGGGATTTTCCATCACCAGGCAAGCATGATTTTGCAAAAGGAGGAGCTCAACAGAGCAAATAAGTGCTGTGGATAGAGCTCATATAGATCTTTACCAAACATTTGGTAAATCTCCATCCTTAACACATCCTAGTGTAGGGGAGCATCTGGAAGCTCAGTGAATAATTTCCTGGGTATCTCCAAGTTTGGATATGACTACAGGAAGTTTGAATGTCAAGTCTTTGGAGGCTGGGAGCTTTGCAGACTTTCAAAAGCAGCCTCAAATTTGCAACCCCCAAACTGAAGTCCACATTTTTAGGCATACAATATTAGAGGCTTAAATTTTTGCTTAGTTGGATTTGCATGTACAAATAGTATTTATCTATGCAAATTTGGAAGTCAGATCTCCAACTCATTTAGTAGGTGCTAAAAACTCGCTTTTGGGGAATAAAAATAGCTGGACATCGAGGTTTGCAAATTTAGAGAATTAATTGTGGCCACCATAAACAATTTTGGCTCTAGAGGTTTCTGAGCGGAGAGACTGTGCTCTGTATTGCTCACTTCCTGTTATTAGGTTAACCATAGATTGCAATACAGTCTTAGTGGAGGCTATTTGCACTGCTCAGCTTGAAAAATGGTGCCGTTCCCTTGTCTGTTTGTGTCAAGCATGCAGTTACAATGATGGAGGAGTGAGGGGCTGAACCTGAGGGAGTCAGAACGAAGGAGCTGGTTAAAACCCTTTGACCCCACTCTGTCAAGTTAATTTTCCTCTGAATCATACCTGTCTTTCTGTCATCTTAGATACCTCCAAAGTGCCTATCCCCACAGTATTTAAGCGCTATGCAATGATTAAAAAGCATGGAACATGCCCACAAAGGGCATTAAGCTCAGTAGCTCCTTCCTTTCTCAGTGGATGAAACACTGTTTCAGAGGAGGAGGCAAAAGGGTACATGTATCCTCTCAGCATGTGCCTGTGCTCAAATGGGTGATGAAGATGAGCCCACAACTCTGGTGTCTGGGGAACTCTGTTGCAAAAATCAGGGAAAAATGGGGCAGGAAGAAGGAATAGGGACCAGATTTATGAGCTAGCAAATGTAATGATGGATGGCTAAGTGCCAATAGAAGGCATAAATGTGATTGAGTTTTCACAGTTGCAACTATTAAAGGTTATTTTACTTTTAATTCTCTGTGGTAGTTTCTCTTATTCCCTCCTTACTGAAACCCTTGATTTTCACTTGCTAGATGCTTGGATGCATTTGTCATACCCCAAAAGGTGATTTCAGTTCTCGGATGCCAGGAAACCTTTTCACTAATCAAAACACAGCTGCAGACATTTGCTTGATCTGTTAATGGGTGCCACAATTCTGGGGTATGTCTGTCTATATCTGTGAAAACAGATATAATTAGTATAACAGATATTATATATTGTATATATGTTTGTGTGTAAAAATGACTCATAATAAGACAAGGCTTTCATTTGCCAAACCTAATCAAACTATATGAATAGCATAATCAAACATATATGACTGATATTGGCAATATTGCTGTTGTAGCAACTTCAATGCAATTGATCTATTATTTTCACATTGTCTTTTTTTAAAGTGCAACCTTTTAAAAATGTATTTTGATTTTTTTTAAAGCATGCTAATTTAATCACCTGTTCTCAGGACAGCTCTCTCCCGGCTAAGTTGTTTCCATTACTTCCCACAAGCAGTCAAGATGTATGATGTAAGTCCACAGGACCACATGAATTGCCATTCACTGGACACAGATCATAGGTTTTAAGTCAGTGAAGACAGAAAATTGCTACCTAGTTTATATATATATTGTTTTCAGTATAAGAGTGAGCAGAATATTTCCTTATAGATAATCTTTCTATCTATACTGATATGCATACAATCAGCATTACTACCATACAAAGAAGCTGACAGTCATTTCAGTGTCTTATTAGACTAGTACATTTAATATCACAATTATCTCTCTTTCTTCTGGTCTTCTGGGTCTTATTTGGTCATATCTGGCAAGCAATAGGCCCTGCTTGAGCAAAGAACTAAGCATGTGAATAGTCAAATTGAAATCAATGAAATTACTCACATATTTAAAGGTAAGCACCTGCTTGAGTTTTTTGTTGGCCTGGGAACCTAAATGATTAAATCCCTGATCAGAAGCCAACTGAAGTCAATGGAAATCTTTCCTCTAACTTCAGAAGGCTTTGGATCAGGGCCTAAACGTGAACAATTTTGCATAATAAAACCATCCCCACTACATAAATACCACAACCACGTAACTAACTATAAAAATATTGTTATAAATTTTAACAATACTTATTAAAAGGCCAGTTTTTCAGCATTATTTGTAGCCCAACAAAGTTTTGTCTGGGGTAAGTGCTACTAAGTGCCCCTTCTTGTAACATAAGAAATAAAAATAGAATTTCTTTACCTACAGTTTCTTTTTTTGATTTGAAGACTTGTTTCACAACAGTTAATTTTGAACTTCTAAGTTTCAACTTTTATTTCCTTCCAAAGTGTCTGAGCAAGAGAATTGTTATGGTTTTCGTCATAAGCTCCAACAGTGAGACATTTTATCAGACAAAGCTTTAAGTGCATGCAGATGTCTGCAATACATAGTAGTTTTTCTTTAGGATGTAACCAAATTAACAGCACAAACATGTTGGACAATTATGGGCAGAGCCCAGCTTCCATTTAGGCACCTACATTGAACCAATTGTCTGTTTCACCCTTTGAAATTCTGACAATTGGAAAATATCAGATTGGTATCTAAATATTATAGGTATGTCCATATTGGAGACTATTATTTCATCTTACAAAATTTATTTACCAAAAGGAAAGTGGCATCCAACTAGGCTGCATCTGATGTGGTTTTGTTTTAATTATTAAGAACATTTTTAGTATTATGAATTCCCTTCAAAATTGGACACGACTGTGAATGATTTGGGGTTTCTGAATAGATAATGGTGACAGATTTCTGTACACAATGCTGTGTTTTTGATTATAGAATAATGATAACTATGATAGTTCAAATGTGTGCAGAAGCCCCTCTGAGTCATTTGTCACTTGCTGCTTTTGACTTACTATGTGTTTGATTTTTGGTTCATAGATGTCAGGGGATGGACCACTCTATGATGATCTGGCATTACTCTATAAAAATCAGGACAGTTACCCCAGCATAAGACTGAAGTAACAAAAGGCTGAATCTGCCCCTGCATCTTTTAGTTAAACAGTG
This sequence comes from Dermatemys mawii, assembly GCA_007922305.1. Classification (NCBI taxonomy): domain Eukaryota; kingdom Metazoa; phylum Chordata; order Testudines; family Dermatemydidae; genus Dermatemys; species Dermatemys mawii. The sequence goes on along the minus strand of ML677343.1, from coordinate 11,851,739 downwards.
ATAGCTGAGACATAAACCATAGTCCGGCTGTGCACTTTAACGAACTGGGTTTATGAATAGTCTATAACAAAATGTATAAGACACTGGCTTTTAAAAATAATCATTTGGTTTCAAATTCGAGGTTCAAAATATATGACAAATGCTTGACCTTGCCTGTAAAAATCCCCAAGTCACGAGCCAGTGGGATAAAAATCTTTTAACTGGAAAAAAAAGGCTTGTTGATAACTTTGCTACACTGTTAAAATGTTTAACCACAGCCTGGAGCTACAGCAGGCATTACATCTGATGTTACTATTTATTAGAGTGCCTGGAAAGTACACAACAAAATGCAAGCTGGAGTATTTTCTGTTTGTTTTTGAAGGAGATGCACCAACTAACTAAATGTAAAATAAGACCAGTTTCTTAGAGCTGAAGTTATGCAAGTAGACTGGGGGCAGGTGTATTGGAGGAGAGGGGGAGGAATATTTTGCTCTAAGTACAGATAATTTAAAGTTTCTCCAAAAACACTTACTAGCAAATGATATAAGGAAATGGGTTAGAGAGAAATAAATATGACCCTGGTGACTTGCCTAAAACTAAATTAGGGAAGGGAAAAGGGCCAGATACACCAAACTTACAGCCCATTCTGAACCCATGCTTTGAACACATGTCCTGAATAAAAGTCAGAAATCCTTGTTCTGCTTTTGGCTGTGGTTACGGGTGCTTTATCCAGACAGCATGCAGTGGGCTCGCTGGTTTCAATTGTCTGCCACATTCCAAAATATCTTTTTCTCCTGTGAGATTGTCTGTACATATTTTGAGCAGACATTAAGACAAATGACTTGCACTGCAGGATAAATACCTTCTACTTAGTTAGAGACAGTCCACTCTGGTTAGTTGTTATTAATTGGCTGTTGCAATCTACTGAGGTCGCACTAATGAACACAATCACTTCACCCAGTCCAATATTGGTAGGGCACTAGGACAATCCTGCCCTCTCCTTCCTGCCCATGGGTGTTGTTGAAAGCATTCTGCTCTGGGGAGAAGCTCTGGGGATTCTGTGAAGGGTGGGGAATAGTCCACTGTGGCTGCGCCTTTATCTGTGCACATAATGGTTTGGAGCAAGCCAAAACAGGACTGCTGAATTCACAGCTACGCAAGACTGGCCAGCCAATGCCCTCCATGAGGGGCAGGAGGGGCACTGGCAATAGGGGCTACTGCGACCTCAGGATTACAGTGATAGCTGGGGAGCAGCCCAGGGGATGAGTGGGGAAAATGCCTTAGCCTTCTCCATAAAAAAAGCATAGCTTGGAAACTTGAAGCTCTGCAACGTCCATGTAACTACATTTTCCTATCACTGTTCCTCCCTTCCTTTTGAATGTTACACCCAGTATCTATGTCTTGTCTTAAATTAGCACATAAGATCTTCAGGATCAGGAACTGGTTTTCTTATACAATAGTACAAAGTATGTAACACAACCAGGCCTCAATCCTGAGTAGGGCTTCTAGGCATTACTGGGATACAAATAATACTAAGATACATAATCACCCTGGCCCAAGCCCAGGCATGGTGTGTGAATGGGGAAGATTCAGTCCAAAACAATATTTATAGAGAGAATATTAATTCTTGTTTTTTGTAATTGTCCTCAATGGCTCCATATACATAAAGAATTACTTTGATGGACCACACCACCTAGAACAATGTGAGAAACTTGCATGCACCATGCAAAGCATATGATTCCATGATTCATTAAGCCTTATTTATTATGTGTAATTAGGCACCTCTTAGCTGAACCCAGGTCTCCAGAGATGATAATACTTAGGACTTATATAGTGCTTTTCATCTTCAAAGTGCTTTACAAACATTAGTTAATTAACAACATAATAAGACATGAAAGGCCAGTGCACTTACCCACTGTGCTGTCTAGCCCTTGTATAATTCACATTTTGATGTTTTAAAATGTAAGCAGCATTTTGGGGAAGGGGAACTTTACTTGTTTTTTTCTGTTAAAAATCACAAGTGTCTGTGCAAATAAAATAACTAAAGAGGTGATGAAATCCCCAGAGTACTTCTCTTCCTTGTTACTATTTATTGCTCCTGGCGGATGGTAGAAAGAAATAACTACCAGAAATGAAGGAAGGCATGTAAATTGCAACCACCTTATCTGATTATTCTTACAGACTCTATTCAGTCCACAGCTGCCTCTGGCACTCTGAGCCTTTTGGAGCCACCATGATGGTTCCTTATGTGAAGCTGTTTTCCCTGAGACTGAGACCTGGACTACAAAATGTGATTATTTCAGAACTAGCTGAGTTAATTCAAAATAAAAATGATTCTGTCCACACGACCAAACCATTTTTTCGATTTAAAGGGCTCTTAAGTCCGGTTTTGGTACTCCACCTTAGCAAGTGGAGTAGAGCTAAAATCTACATTGCAGTTCTCGATTAGAGGTACTGTGGATGCAATTTGATGTTATTGGCTTCCGGGAGCTATCCCAGAATGCTCCATTGTGACTGCTCTGGATAACATTTTCAACTCTGATGCACTAGCCAGGTAGGCAGTAAAAGCCCTGGGAAATTTTAAATTTCATTTCCTGTTTGGCCACCGTGGCGAGCTCATCAGCACAGGTGACTGTACAGAGTCCACCATCACAGGCGACCATGTAGAGTCCACCATCACAGGAGACCACGCAGTTCTGGATTTGCAGACGAGATCCAGCATGGTCCAAATGGAAGGTACTGGATCTCATCGCAGTATGGGGAGACGAATCAGTTCCAAAAAAATTAATGGAACTGCGTATGCTAAAGTCTCCAGGGCCATCTCAGAAAGAGGTTACTCAAGGAATGCAGAGCAGTGTCGTGTAAAATCAAGGCGCTCAGGCACACCTACCAAAAAGCCAGGGAGGCGAACGGGTGCTGTGGGTCATAGCCCATACTTGCTGCTTCTACCTGAGCTGCATGCAATTATGGGGGGTGATGCCACCACTACCCCACCACTGTCTATGGACCCCTGCAAGGGGGGAATCGCATGGAGCGAGGAGGATGAGTTTTTGGAGGAAGAGGAGGAGGACAGTGCACAGGTGGCAAGTGGGGTATTCCTTCTCCCCAGCAGCCAGGAACTGTTCTTAACACTGGAGTCAATACCCTCCCCATCTCCCAAGGCAGGCTCCAGGACCATGATGCTGGAGAAGGCGCTTCTGGTGAGTGTACCTTTTAAGTACGATACAGTGGATAAAATGTCCATCTTATTTCTAAATTAACATTTCTTCCTGTGTGGCATGCGGTGATATAACATACTATAGAATGCTTAGCCCCACAATTAGTATCTTTCAAATTTTAATGATATATAGACACATGGAGGGCAAAGTAAAAGAGGAACAAATAATCCCATTCAGTTTTAGTGAGCAGTCTTTCTAATGATGAGTCCATTTCAATGATCATTTCTGCAAACGCAGAATGGCTGTGTGTTGTCTGAGCATAGATATAGATTTACTTAAGGATCACCTGGCCACCAGTTAAAAGACCAGACAACATCACGGCAGTGTCTCTCTTCCCACTCAAACAATGCCTACTGCTGCCCACTTGGGGCTTCTATTGTATGAAAAGGTAGAGACTTTGCAGACCAATGAAAAATATATAAAACACAGCAGAGAGAGCTGGCAAAATACTACACATCCCCAAGACTGCCCACACAAAATGCCTCAAACAAAGAAATGATTCAGAGTGACTGCCTGTGTCTAGTCAGAACCAAGTGACAACGGAGTGCACCAAGCACCTGAAAGTGGAACATGTGCTCCTAGGCTGGACTCAGCAGGCCCTTCTTTAATGCAGCTGAGGGTTCCAGCTTGAATCCTGAAAGCCAACAATCTTGCAGGGAAAATGGGCATATGAGATTCCATCACAAACATGGGGTCTAATTAAAACTGTTACAATGTTAAAATGCTGAGTGTTGAACAGAAATGTCAAATAGTTTTATGCCTGAAGTGTGAATTCTAACTTTTTCATTCTTATTTGCAAAAAGAACGAGGAGTACTTGTGGCACCTTAGAGACCAACAAATTTATTCGGTTATAAGCTTTCATGGGCTACAGCCCACTGATGTACAGCCCATGAAAGCTTATGCCCAGATAAATTTATTAGTCTCTAAGGTGCCACAAGGACTCATTCTTTTTGAGGATATAGACCAACATGGCTGGTACCCTGATTCTTATTTGTTTAACACTATATTTTAATTTTTCCAAAGAAGTGTTGAATAAAGTTGGTATTGCAAAGACAGGTGGGTATTTGATGGTATTGTTGGTCATGGTGGTGCTCAGTAAAACCTGCTATTCTGATCAGTGGCTTATCAGAATCAAATGGCACACTTCCCAAATCAACTCTTACAGTCACACTCCGTAGTACTATAGAAGATACTGCAAAACTCCACCAAACAGCAGTGTTCCCTAAAATATTTACAAATACAACCTTTTACTGCTTTCCTGTTTATAGCTTTAGAATTACATAAATCTGACGTGAAGAATAAAGCAGATTTTATAAATCAAAGGCTATACTGAGTTTCCTTTAAGTGAATTCAGTAAAGCAAAGCAAGGAAAAACAATTTTGATATTAGCAAAAGTGTTATTTAAATCTTGTCAATAATCTACTAGTATGATGCATCTAGTTATTTCTAGAACAATTGTAGAACACATGCATTTGTTCTCATAGCACAATGCTTCTTTCTTTCTTTGTCTGGTTTTGGCTTTTGCTGGAAATATGGGCGATCAGTTTATATGCATCAGTCCCTTTAGAATTTTACAACTTTTTTTTTCCAGTCTAAGAATAGCCTAAGAATAGGGTACTGTATGCTGCACAGTTACACTAATGAAGAAGGTGGTTATAATAAAGCTGAAATAACTGGCCTTTTTCTGAGCTTTTAGACGGTTAATATTTGGTAACTCAAACAGATCTCTGTTGAGCTAAGTACAGCACAAGACAGTGATAATGGGTATTCTCCAGCTCCTCTCTAATATTCATAACAGCTATTCTGTGGACTAGTTTAACATTAATTATTACTTACGCTGTTGTCACTGTGATGTGCTCCTTATTATTTTCTTTTTCATAAATGGGCTGCTCTGTTGATGAACTTTTGATAAGAGTTGCCTATAGAAATAACCTTGGTTTTCATTTGGTATATTTAACTTGAAAAGCCAGGAGCAAGAAAAAAACAACAACTAGATTTCAAGCTGAAAGGTAACTGGACCTATTATTTATTTGAGCTTTGATATATTTTACTACTTTCACCAAATGCAGATGGTGCTCCAACTCCACCCACTTCAATAACTTACCAGAATGGTGGGTTTGTTTTTTTCTGGTACCTTTAGTATGATAATAACCTAGGTTAGGGTATAGATTCTGCAAGGAATTCCCTAGGTCTCTCTTTCATCCATCCATCCATCCATCCATCCATCTAATCAGTCAGAGAAACTTCTTTCAGAACTGCTCTGTTCTTCAGTGCCCTTTCTTGGTAACAGCCTCTTGTACTGCATGACATTTGGAACTTTGATCCAATAACATAACTGCTGCTTTGTGTGAGATATTTTGGGGCTATCTTCTTAGAAAACATGCTTGTCGGAGGAACTCATCTTGTTGATTGAAATTACAAGATTGTTAGACAGCAACCCAAATAAAAAGTGACAGCTCCCAACTGAAAAAGCCCAAGTAACCAGGGAGCATTTATCAGGATAAACCCAGACAAAGACTCCTCTTACATGTACCATAGACAGTCTGACTTCCGCAGCCATGGTTCAGCTTTTATAGCTCCTGACATTTCTCCCACTAGCCACTGCTTCAGTTAAAAACACAAAAACAAAATCCAATAGCCCTTAATGACTAGAGATGGTGCAGACCTGCAGAACTTCCCTTCTCTTTGTGTAGGAACATTCCTCTGGAACAAGACTCAGGGCTCAAATGGCTTCTTCCCTTGTAATCGCAGCATATTCAGGGATTTAGTGTCTTTCAAGCTAGTAGATAAACATTTAGCTTTATTATATTTAAAACTGACATGTTGCTACCTATCTCCTTTGCCAACACATTTCATTTCCAGTCTGAAGAACTATGGTTGAGTGGCTGGAGTAACCTGATAAGAAAATGAAAGAGAAAGAGAGATGATGGCTGGCCAGCCTTGGGAAAGAAGAGCGAATAGCAAAACAGAAAAACCATTAATTCAGAAAGCCATGTTCTCCTCATGCCCCTTGGATGTTTATAATGGACACTTCTTTAGGAGCTGGTTTCAATATATTCAAGGTAACCCCTTAACCCAATGGGATTTAAACTCTAACACACTAGGTGATGTGCCAGTGACAAGGTTAGTGATTGAACAGGTAACAGAGGATACATCCCACCATTTTGATTCCTCAGGGGTACATGAGTAAAACAAGGTCTATAGGGAGATGTTTACAGTCTTGGCTTTCAGTCTCATTGGTATTTGCTGGGCAAACATCCCATCCCTAACACTATCAAAGCTCACCCAGTCTTTCAGCAATGGCTGGATGGAATGCAGAGTGGCTAGTTCTAGTATGTATGCTTGGCTGTTAGAACTAGACAGTTCAGGATGTGAAAGCACTCACACTGGTCCTCCCATCCTGCCAGTGTGCACACAACCTTCCCTTTTCATTTCTTTCACTACCACATTCAGACTCTTTGGGAGAATGAAACAATCCTTTTCTATTTGATTCTTCTCCAGCTGGTTACAAACAGTGTCATAACCCAGTTACCCATTAAAGGAAGCCGCAAAAACTCTGGCGCTGAGTCTTATCTAAGTACTTACATGGGTTTATTAATGCAGCATTTGAGTGTTCTCCAAATATTTATCGATTTATCCTAACAGATATGTTTATCCCCATTTTACATATGGGAAACTGAGGCACAGAGAGACAACATTGAAGGAGTGGGGAACAGAACCTAGCTTTCATGAACAATAATCACAAGACTATTCTTTCTTCTGCCCTGTTGTGTATTTGGTTGTCATTGTATACAGCTCTCTGTCTCTCAAGTGATTTTTTCCTAAAACTGCTGCCCCCAAGGATACAATATGTCCCACTTCACTTTGCCAGTACTTTCAACTTTCCTTGTAGTTTGACCCTGAAAGGTCATTTGAATGGAGTTGAATGAAAGAAGTGAAAAAAGAGCTCAGAGCCAACAGAGAAACCAGGCAATAATGGTAATGCAGAGGCTTGTCCCTCAATCTGACTGTCACACGATCAGCAATATGCGGCTCTTAGTATGCTAGGAGATAGAAATTGCAAAGTGCTACTGAGAGTCTTTATATTGGCTGGACAAGATGGAATGAGCTACTTCAGTCAGGCAATGTAAAGATGGTGATGACAGCTTATGGGAAAATTATGGATGGCTGGACTAGCGGAATATCATCTATGTATTCATGTTTTTCCTAAAGTGCCTAGCACTATCCTATCTAAGCACCCATTTAACAATAGTGACCGTTAATGAACTATAGAGAAATCTCAGCCTATTACATTTGTTTTTAGGTCAATCTTCCCTTGTTTACACCTTTGCTCATTTCTTCCTCAACCACTGGGTCACAGTAGTGTTTTCTCACAAATTATGAATGTAGCTTTGTGACTTGTGGTGGTGGCAGGAGTATAGCTCTGTGCCTTGTCGATGCTTATTCAATGGAGCTCCTTGCAGAAAAACAATACAGCCAACTGGTGAGACTTGTTATGAAACTGCAAACTCAGCACATTTCATAATATTTGGAATTAAACTCTGAGGCGGCGTCAGTGCAACTGCTTTGTGCACCTGCTACTTCATTGGTAGTCAGAACTGTCTGCAGTAAAGGGAGTTCTCCTAACCCATATAACCTGCAGCAAAACCTGAAACTCAGTTTATTTTCCATGTAGTTAGTATTTAGTAAAGAGGCTGCAAGAGCTTAGCCTGTGTCTACTAGTACTCTTCAAGAATAAGGTGTGTGAGACTCTCTTAGTGAGGCACATAATGCTTTTAGAAAGTTGTTCTTTAAACCACAATTTCAGCGATAGAAACACAAGCATTTGGAGCCACATCTTTCTGCAAACCAAGGCTTGTCATCCTCCAGTCAGCAGAAGCCCCCATCCATTCATTCTGCTTCCTTCTATTTTTAAATATAGTCTCACCAGCCAGGCTATGATTGTCATCTTATAGACCTACATGTAAGGCAACTGCTTCTCTCAAGACTTTGTGCATAAAGAATCAAAATAAGTTTTTTGGGGGGGTTTTGGTCACTTGTTCTGAGCTCCTGTACATAGAGATTTTCCATCTCATTTGTTTCATCTTTATCAGCCATATACCTATCCTCTATTCATGTCACTCCCAAAGGATGTGTGCTGACTTACACCCCATGTAGCTCATGAGGTCAGTGCAAGTCAGAGCAGTGGGTCTTATGGAATTTTTCCCATGGCTTCTAAAAAGGTGATAATTCCAGGTAGGACATTCAACATTGGTCAATAGATTCTCTTATTAACAAGCTACTGAGATCTGGCTAACACACACACACACACACAGGGCAAAGTTACTTCTCAAGCCATCTCAACATGGATGCATTTAGACTCCTGGCAAAATATGTTTTATTATTTGGAAAGAACCAGGATTCTAGAGGGGATAGCAGGTGTCATCATGATGATGATACCTAGGGTTTATTCTATATAATTTTTGTTTGAATTATTCTAGAATGCGAGTTGTCTGAGGAGAGCATAAAGCTGGACACAAACATCAGAGCTTTTGCTTTGACACTTTGGAGAGTTTGCTTGTGACTCCAACTCTTGGAAGAGGAAATGGCATTTAGAGCAATCCACAACTCCTGCAGAGTCATACTAATGTAGAAGCAGACTGGAATACATCTAGTTTGAAGATTTATTAGTTCAATTACTGTTTTGGAAGAAGAGGCCCTAATAAATTATTAGATTTGCTATTGGGAAACTGATTGCTGATGAAAGGAAAAAGGCTGACTTCGTTAAATATACATAATCAGTGCTATGGTTCAATTCTGGATGATGTATATTTACTGTTATTGTTTTTCTGTATAAGATTTCTGTTCTGTTAATATTTGCATATATTGGTGAAAAGAAGATACTTTATGTTCTCCTGTGTGGTTGTACGTGTGTGCAACCTTTAAGAAAAGGCACCAGAAAGTTACTATAGGGCCTATTTTGGACGGCCTTTGAGTCACTCTTAATTATAAGAAATAATGACACAAAAATAATTAGGGAAACACACTGAACCTCATTCTGCTCTGACCATAGCTGAAACCTGTAGTAACACCACTGACATCAATAAAGTTACACTAAGAAGAGACGTGAATCACATCCTTTCCTTTGAGGAGGCAGAGTGAGCGGATGAGGAGTACAACACAAAAATTAATAAAGAAACTATGAGTTATTTGCTGCATATTAAGCTACTACTAGTGGGTGACAACAGGACCCTGCCCCAGCACATGCCTTAGGGTGTCTCAAGACAAATTGGGAAAATTTAGGTGGGTAGAAAAAGCCCTCCAAAAAACTGTAGTTAAAAAAAAATAAAACGGCATTGAGCCAAATCACTTTGGCCAGATTCTGCCACCCTTCCTCAAGATGAGTAGTGCTTTATTTCTTAAGGAGTCCCCTAAGGGCACTACTCACCATGAGAAAAGGTGGCTTTTTAGTAACATTGTTTTACTGTGTAGACTTATCTACTATGGCTCTAAAATACCGTTGTATTTCTTATACGGATGATTCCTTCAGGAAAAAAGTATTTTTTAACTGTATGGAAAACAAATATGATAATACGCGTCCATGCCAAGAATTGTGTGAGAATAAAATGAGCTCTTTACCACCACATGCTGCACTGGGAAATTTACTCCCAGACACACCTTGACTGAGAAAAAACAGATGGGGAATCATAAGAAATAACTTGCTTCATCTGATAATAAATTTGCTTTGCAGAAATACATCACAATGCATGAGGGAATATAGTTTCCCAAGGTTTAAGCTTACTTTTCCCAATCAGCGTGAGACTAGACAGTTTTTCAAAGCAGCTGCAAATAGTATTCCTCTAATGGATAATGATAGTTTCTAAATACATGGTTTTTGCTTATGTCACACTAGAACATTTTTGAACACCAACACAGACAGCCCCAACGGTCCTGTTAACTTTTGCAATGTAAGTACCATAGCAATTATTATAAAGATAAATATTTACATGCTGGGAGATGAGAGACAACTAGTTGGAAAATGACTGCTTACAGAAATAGAGTCATCCAATGAAAATTCGAAAGAGAGGTCGTCTTTAATAGCCACAAGTCCTGCAACTACCATACAAGAGGTAAATTTTAAGGAAATTTATTAGCTTGTCCAAGTTCAGGTTCACAGAAGCATCAGTCATAAGGAAGCGAGGCCAGGTTTTAAACCTCATGCTACAGACTTTTGAAATGCCTGCTCTCAGAGACCAGACACACACGATCGGTAAGTTTGAAGAACTCTTTACAGACAGGGCATGATCAGTTAGCTCCTGCATGTGCCACACTTTTTCAAACAATGTGCTCAGCTCAGAACAAATCATGCACGTAGAAACATTTGCACGTAAAGGCATAGGAATTGATCCTACCAAGGACAGACTTGTACAATATCAGGGCACTAGAGAAGGTGTACCTTTATGTTTGAGCAAGTCAAAGGTCAGAGCCAAAGTAAAGCATGAGAAATCCAAGGGTGATGAATTTTGCTATATTAGCAAAATTAGCTTATGTCCTTAGAGTGAGTTACAAAAAAACCTTCCTGGTGAATATAATGAGAATATGGGGTGAATGTAGCTGAGAATTTCTGCTGTATTCCCATCTTAAATTATTATATTTAAATAAAGGTTCCCATAGAAATAGATTTATTATAGTAATGTGTTACAGAGTTTAAGAAAAACATTGTGAATGGTCTGTTTTATAAATTCACTGACTGTATGAACTCAAGATCACAGAATAGAGTATTCAGTTAGAGCCAAATAAATCTGTGTTGGTTTTGTTTCTTTCATAATAGTAAGCCAGATTTTCAGCTGGTGTAAATCAGTGGAGCTCCATCGACTTCAGTGGAGTTACGTAGATTTGTATTAGCTGAGAAACTGTTTAAAGCAGATATGTTTGCCTAAGAAAAAGATTTAGAAGTCAGCATTTTGCAGCAGTCTTAGATGTATTGTCGGTGAATAATTAAAATCAGGGTGAAAAGAAGCCCCCTGCACAGAAGAAATTCAGTTCTGTCACCTAAGTGGGAAATGTTTTATGCCTGAGTAATAATGCAGTTTATGGTTTTCTTGTAATGCATTGTCCTAACTTTAATCTTGAATCATTTATCAAGATTCTCTATTGTACTATACTAATGGGTTGCTTTAAAAGAGCGATGAAAAAAATAATCTGCGCCTTAAGGAAAATCGCAATTTGTTTTTTTCCTCTGACAGGGAAAAAACCCCCTCTCCATTCTTTACTGGAGATGAGTTTTTGAGTCTGGCTCAGGTAAAGCATGCAAAAGTTCAGATGGTTATGTGAATAATTCAAACTACTTGGGCCAGATTCATTCCAGATGTAAGCAAGCACAACTCCACTGAAGAGAAATGGAATTAGGCCCATTTACACTGAGGATGATTTTTTCTTCTTGCATCTAGAAATTTTACCGTGAGTCACACCATTATGTCAATGGTTCTCACACTTATTTGATTGCCCTCCGCTTCTTTGTGTGTGTTGTTATTAATCCCCTCCCCCCAGTACATCTACTTCCACCCAGCTCTGAAGGCAGAGCAGAGAGCAGCGGGCCGGATGCCCAGATCTGAAGGCAGCTCTGCACCCACAGCAGCATAGAAATAACAGAGGCAATGTGACAAGTGATGCCTTCCCCACAGTTTGAGAACCAGTGCACTAAGTTATTTAAGATCAGTGAGGCTGGGTGACTATGGGAGCTGGTTTTGGCCCTTACATTGCAAGGACCTGATTCTGATTTCACTTATATCAGTGGAGTAGCATCATACACATGTAGAACTGGTATAAGTGACTTCAGAAACAGACCCTAAATCTTGCATGTGTGTGTGCGTGTGATTTCTGACACAATCAATCGCTTCTGTGTCTGTGCAGAAGCCACACAAAACAGCCTACTGTGCTGTATTTCATATTTTCTGAGTAAGGCATTGGAAGAGAATATCCTTTATCCAAATCTTTCAAAAACATTCAGGATCAAGTTTGATACTAAAAATTATTTGGCGGTTTAAGAGCAGCGATTCTCATTTTATTCAGACTTCTTGACCTGGACTTTCTTTGTATCCAGAGCAGTTACTATTACTATTATTGTTAAGAAAAAGTGGCTTTTGTTTACGGAAAAGGAAAATTGTTGATCACGGGGAACCAAGGAAGTATTATGTCAGAGTTCAGTTTGCTTTATTCCTTGGTTAGACAGAATCCTACTCACAGAATGTACTCCAAAGTGGAAAGTACTGGAGAGACATCTTCAAACAGTCAAAAATATTTAAGTGAAATATCTTATCCAGTAAAATTAGTTCTATTTGTACTTATATCTCAAAATATTTTGGGGATGGTGGGTGGAGGGAAGAAATGTAATGGGCAGTCTAGTCTATACTGCTTCTGCTTGGCTTTGGGGCTAAGACCAAGTGAAAGTTCTAGTTTTATATTGGGCTATTGTCTGTGTCATCTTTTGGGGATTTGGGGCACAATCGTCTACCTATGGACTTAACTAGGAAGACCTCATGCCCTGGCAATGATATGGCCTTATCAATCAAATAGGCATTTTCATTCTGTAAACAGTTTGATCCTGTTGCTATGGGACAGGAAGCTCCAGGAAAGAAACAAAAATGCCAGTCTCATAGGGATGCTGTGAGTCTGAATTCATTGCTGTTTGTAAAGTGTGTTAGCATCCTCAAGTAGGGTGATCAGACAGCAAATGTGAAAAATCGGGACAGGGGTGTGGGGTAATAGGAGCCCATATAAGAAAAACACCCCAAAATTGGGACTGTCCCTATAAAATTGGGACATCTGGTCACCCTATCCTATAGGGCTTGTCTATACTTAAAACACTGCAGTAGCACATCTGTGCAGCTGCAGCACCTCAGCAGAGACTACCTCTGTTAATAAGAGGGTAATCCACCTCCTCCAGATGCGGTAGCTAGGCTGATGGAAGTTCCTTCGACCTTGTGATGTCTACATGGGGATTTAGGTCGGTTTACCAACACTGCTCGGGGGGGGGGGGGGGGGTATTTTTCATACCCCTGACCGATATAGTTAAAGCAACCTAATTTTCTAGTGTAGACCAGGCCTCAAACCATATTTATTATTATTATACTATCTCACCTCCTGTCTTTCTTTACCCCAATTTTCCTCCTGTGAACATCTCATGCAAAGTAGACACGTAACATTTATTATATTTATGGAAGTCTTATTGACATCAGTTGGAATAAAATGATTTCAGGAAGAGGAATAAGTGTAGTCTATGCCCCCAAAAGAAAACAGAGCATAATAAATATACTTTGCAACAAATTCTCTCTTTAAATAACATTTAGGGAATTTCACAGACAATGTTGATTTTTATATCTTGCTCTAATGATGAAATATTTAAAAATTCTGTCGATATCATTAAAAGTTCTGACTCTCCCCCTCCCCCAAGGAAATTTACAGATGGACCCATTCTCTTCATGTTTGTTCTTAATCTAACTGTATAGTCATGTTCACTTTGTGTTTGATACAGGCACTTGCCTTTACTGGTTACACATAACAGAACATGCCCCCATTTAACGTGCTAACATGTCTGTGAAATGACTAAATATTTATAATATACAGAATATGCTATTACTTATTTTACTGCTCTCCCCCAGACAATACTTCCTTTCTCTACTGGCTTTCTGAAAAGTGTGTGGATTGAAATAAATCTCCCAGCTCTAAAGAACTGAAACTCTTTCGTACTTATATGACTTAATCCAAAAGTAACTATATTTTTAGTACTTAAATTTTCATTAAAATTTACAAAACGCCCTTAACTGTACCCTGATTTATTGTTGTATTAGGTAAAACTACACACACTGTATAAAATACCATGTTACTCCACTTGTAGTCTGATCTAACATGTTATCGGTGATTGCAAGTACATTTTATAGCCTCAGCTGCCGAATCAAAAAGAAAAAAAAAAGGTGATACAAGCATCAATCTCCAGGATAAAATCAGACCACTTTCTACCACAGTTTGACCTTAGTGATGCCTTTGGATAGTCTTACTTGTCTAAGTCCTCACAACAATTACCAAGGGACAGTTAGAAAATGCAGCTTTAATGGTGAGGGCTGGAATTACTAGCTGCATCAAAGACTTAAACCCCAACCCTGGAGATTTCCAAGCACGGGAAGAATTTGATGTAACTCTGATACTGCTACAAGAAATAAATGGAATAAGGCTGCAGAAACCATTCATATATTTTATTTGTGTTCTTTATCATCTGTATCCCTGAACTCTGTAGTGCCATTGGCAGATATAAAAAGCTATTAAAAAAAACCTACAGATAACTAGACCTTAAGATATACATTGTAGTTTGCTATATTTTATTTATAGCACAAGGAGACACAGTTAATTACAGGTCACAGAATTGTTAATTTATGTCATAACACAAGTTACAGTCCAAGAAAGAAGCCAGCTTATTTTTGGACGGCCACAATTTAGCCTTATAGCGCCTCTGTTAATTCCAAATGCCACAATTATCCTAATAGAGCCTCTGTTAATTCTAAATCCTACTCCATGTTAATAGAATGCAGTATAAGCAAAGAAATTCAGTAGAAAAAGTGTCCCTAGTCAGCCTATTTCACAGTCCTGAATAGAATATTCAAATCAAAATTACCAAAAAATGCATCATCTGTGATACAAAATACTGAAGGTTAAAAATAATGGGGTGAAAGCAATCATTAAAAGGCTATGTTGAATAAAAAGCAATTGGATTTATATTAGAAATGCATTTAATAAATCACATTTGTTTAGAAATAACAGAATTACCTGTTAATTATACAAACCCTTTATTAAAAAAACAGTCATTTTAATTTTTAAAACAATATTGTTTTAAAACTACATTATTTTCTAGGAGAGGGAAAAGAAATATAAATTATACTTATATTCAATATAGAGTAACAAAAATGCTAGAGACAGCAACTCTTTAAGCTATTCTAATGTATATAAGATGATTATTAAGATAAACACTATGTGAAGAAGGCTGGAGTTAATTATATTGAATACAAGAAGAAACTGGTCACCCTACAGCTTATAATTTATGGTCCCCTAATTCGCGTTTACTATCAAAGGTATTCAATTTTCAGGACTTGTAAAATAACATGATTTGAGAAGTTATGAAGATGATATGCATTTAACTACCCTCAAAATTATGTTTCAATCTTTTCAAAACCAGTTACCTACAATTTCAGGAAATACACTAGATAGTGTCATTCAACTTGTAATTGTTGTAGTAAAATGGTAGTCATTTTTGGAAAGGAAATATCATTATTTTCAGTAGAAGGCATTGATATGTCAAATCTTATACAATATATGAAAGCAGTAGGGCAATACATATTTGAAATACAAAATTTGTAAGCCTATGTTTAGATTCACCTCAGGGAAAGAATGCATATAATTTACAGCTTCCCTCTAAGAAAAAACTGGCAGGATTCTTTGCTTTGTATTAGGATCTGACTACTGTTGAAGAGCAGACAATTAATCTCTTCTGTACAATACTAAGATCTGCAGATCTACTTTATATAGTTCTTTTTACTGTAGGAAAAAAGTGATAATATTGTTAATACAAAAGTTATATTTATCACTTTTTTCCTACAGTAAAAAGAACCTCAAACGAACCCAACCCTCTTGCAGAGTTTGGAGCTCTTTACCGACTGTATTAACACTTCGACATTACCAACATGTATTTTCATCCAGTGTTCCTGCAGCTAGGCTTTCTTAATCTCTAACAAACAACTTTTTGTGTCTCTTCACTATAGATTTAATTTTATATGATGAAAGGGGAGCTTTTAGCAGAATTCAGGAGAACCCCTTCCATGACAATCGCTCTATGAGGATACATAACAAGGATACGTACTTTGAATAAAGGAAAAACAAGTCTTCATTTCTAATGGATTTATATATGAAAACTACATGCAATGAAATAATTCATTACAAATCTTGAATATCTCACAGCAGTAAACAACTTATGGCCTGATCTTGTATAGTGGTGAGAACATGTAACTCCTGTTGAAGTAAATGGGGCTTCTCAGTACTCCACTTTTCTCAGGATCAGGCCATAGGTGAGAGACAATCTGAGATGATCTTGGTTTAGAAATGGTGTTAAAGTACCTATTATTTTTATAACAATATGATTTTACAGCCTACTGAACAGAGATCTGTTTTCTTCTGCAGATAATTAATTTAACCTTTTCCTTTACTTTGCCACATATTCCTAATGTTTGTTCATTCTACTTAGTTGTTCACAATGTTGGACTCTAAGAACATTCATAAGGGTTAAAAGAGAAATAAATTAAATTTACAGTGTTGCTGTACTGTGACTGTTCAGCAGAAATGCAACAATATGAACTCTTTACTTTTAATAGCTCACGACACCACTATACCCAGCTAACCTTCCTGTAGACAGGAAAACTAAAACAATGATCAAGAAACAGCTGAAAAGCCACTCACTGTAACAAAACCTTCCTAGATAGCTTATATCAGCGCAAGTTTCATTACAATCACAGAGCTCACCACTTTCACTGCCAGTGCAGATGTCTTCTCCATCATGGTCAGTGCCCATGTGCATGCCTGAACTTTATTTGCTTGCATAGCCTTTGTCTAATTTAGGTCCAGATTTTGTTCTGTGGATCAGCAGGCAGCTTCTACTGGAGACAAAGGGTGAAATCCAGGCTCTGCTGAAGTCCATGAGAGTTTTTCCATTTACTTTAAAGGGGCTAGGATTTCACCCAATGAGAGTTCTGTATGTGAATTTGGCCCTTACTGTAAGCTCTTTGGGGCAGGGAATGTATCCTCTTATGTGTTTGTATGGGTTGGCAATCTATAACTAATAAATACTAATACAATTTGGACTGAACTCTGTGGTACATTAGTTTGGCCTTTACCCCTCATTTGCAAAAGCTTTAAATGTAAAGGGACCATTATTTTTGGAATGAGGAAAGACATTTATTTAATGCCAATGAAGATTTGATTTGAAATATTTCTAAGTATACAATACGTTAGAATCTTCAGGCTGACAGGCCCCATAAAATGTAAGATTACTAGGCACTGTACAATAGCTGCAATTAGAACAGATTTTTGTTTTCACTACGATCTTATAGCACATCTGTGCTTATATCAGTGAAAGTATCGTTACTGTGTGCATTCATGGCACTAGTGGTTATTTATGTAGCTTCACTGGTGTGCACTGAAGTTTACAGACAAATAGAAAGGCAAGGTGCTTGACCTGAGAAGTTGACAATCTAAATAAGACAGACAACCTAGTAAAAAAACAACTGAATGGGTGGATGGGAAGAAGGAGGCAAGGGAAAGTAAGGGGAAAGGGAAACTGATCTTTAAGAGCATTATTTGCAGAGAATCCAGATCAGTTACTATGTTGCAGTGCCCTGGAGTTTATTTATGAAGGAGGAGGAAGGGCCAAATGTAGGTGTAATTCCATTGAAGCCAGCATCAGAGTTATAGTGGGGATGAATTTTGGCCCAGAGCAGACGTCACCAGAATTGAGAGTAAAGTGGGAAGGACAGCTGTTAGAAGGTGTGTTTGAAGGAGGGATCTGAAGGAAGAATTTTGTTTCAGTCTGGGTCCACCTGTGTTCTAAAGAAAGTGCTGTCCATTTATTTTACTGTGGAAGGGGAGGAAAGAAGGGAATGTAGGAACCCATCCTCTATTTTAAATGAAATTCTGTGAACTTTTTGCAGCAGCTTTTCAGAGAAATGGTGCATAATTCTCAGAAAGTCCATTTGACATTGCTGCTGTTTGATTAGGGAACCACTCTTATGATTCGCCTCTAGTCTGGAAGTGGAATTATTTTCTATTCACCAGCTTAGTTTTTGTTGCTGTTCTGACTAAAGGTTAATGTTTCACTGCTTGGCTGAATCAAGATCCCCACTTTCTTATTACAGTTTTGTCCCATCCATGAGTCTGATTTCAGCAGGTTTTGACTAATCCAATTTTCTGAATGCTAAGCACCATGTGGCATGTTTTATTAATGTAGAACAAAATGATTCTGCAAACAAGTGTTTGGGTTTTTAAAGCTGATTGGATCAGGAACTCCCTGCAGCCAGAAGAGCAGTTTCTGGCTGTATACGTGCTGACTGGCAGTCCTCCTGGGGAAAACACAGAAAGAAACGATACAGCAATCTTGCATTACGGAACTTGTATATGACACTGGAACTACAGCTCCCTTTTGACAGGGTCTGCTGTTTGCAGTGGATCTGACAATGAGCCAGGCTGGGAAATAGCCAGTTTCTGATACAGATGAACACAGAATAAGAACATGAGAATTTAAGGAGTGGGGGAAGGAGGAAGGCTATTCAGTCATCTAGCCTGCTTGAATATACATCCAATCGTCAGACCAATGCAAATCAAATGAAAAAAAGGATTTTCCAACCCAAACATTCAGCTCCCACTCCACAGACTCAGTCTTTATATTAACTACTGCACAGAATTTGAAGTATGAAGTCATTTTTGAAGGCCTCGCTTTTATGCACTTGCCCAAAAGAAAATGAGAGTAAAAACACAGAATTTTTCAAATTGATCTGCTATTGTGCGCTTGTGCTCCCATTCAGAGTGACTAATTGGATAATTTAGCCATAAAACCAGTCTAAACAATGTTACTCTGTTGAAAGTCCACCTTTCTGCCAAGTTGGCAGCCAGTTAAACTAAGATCATTTGAACTTGCATTTGCAAAGTTTTGTCTGAAACCCAGAGTCATTAAGACTATTTTTGTAATATACTAAATGAAAGCATTAACCATAAATGCTCAGTTCAAGAAAGGAGATCCTCAGCGGTGAACTATTTGGCTAAGTAAATATCCAGATAAACTGTAAAGCCCAAAACTCTTTCCTCAAAAGTAAGATGAAGATGTTTTAGTTCTTTGAACTAGAATAAGTCACTAGAAGAGTAAGACGAAGCATTGAGCTAAAGAAGGAAGCTGAGCCAGAAAGGCAGAGGGAGCAGCCTATTTCTCTTTGTTATCAAGTGAAATGACTCCACAAATATGACAATAAATCACTGCAGGAATCAATCTGAGTGGAGGCAACTGCTCCATGCTGATAATGCATCAATCAATATTTAATGTTTACACTTTAATTAATCCGCACGTAGGAAGCATTCTTTCAGTGACAAAAAAGTGATGAGAAATAAAACACCTTTTATATCAAACAGCAACGAATGGCTGCCTATCTGTTAGGCTTTGATTGGGCCCTCAATTGATCATTGTAGCCTTTTTCGATTGCACCAGTATACAACGTCACATTTGGGTATAAAACAAACACAGGCTCTGTGGGGAAAGGAGAGAAGGAGGGGGAGTTTCAGAATCTGGTTTTGGATGATTACAACTTAATCAGAATAAAGGATGGCTGATACCAAAGTATGGATTCTTTGAAAAGACAGAAGAGGCAAATAAAATATAGGATTTTCAAAATTTGTGGCAGGCACCTATCCTTACAGACTTCTGTTGTGCTCCACAAATGGTGATATAGAGTTCTTTAGAGAGACAAAAATCTGCCACTAAAAAAATTGTCACCTCTGACACATTTCTTACAAAAACTGCCAGTGAACATACCCTCTTATTTTGTTGCTATTCATCTGTGATAGCATGCATGTGGGAGGTGCTGTACAAACATAAAGGAAGGCACAATCTCTGCCCCAGATAGCGTGCTCTTTTTTTTTTTTTTTGCACAATCTATTAAATTTTTTTGATGTATGATTTCTTTCTTTTTTTAAAAAAAAAAAGTCTGATTCATAGTTCACTGAGATCAGGGGAACAACTGCTATTGACTTCAGTGGGCTTTGGATTGGTCTGTAGATGAAGAGCACTGTGACGAATGGTAACTAAAGACAAGTGAAAAGACCATCACACTAGTATCAAAAGCTCTCAGTTTATTCTTTTAAAAGATCCTATGTTTTCTCCCTTATTTTTATGTTATTTTTTTTGTTTATTTTTCCAAAGCATAACATTCATTAAGATAGCTTATAACAGATACAAGGATATGTTTAACAAAAATATAATTTTCTCAAGCTAAGCTCAAGCCCAAAGGTTTGGATCTGGATCTAGATTCAAACTTAATCAAAATTCAGGTAGTTTGAATCCTGGATTTTGGTTTAGCCTGTTACAGAATCCACTATAGAATAGAAAAGAGCCAAGTCATGCCATTGTAAGCTTTTATGTAGCATGCCCTACTAAAATTAAAAATTGAGGATATCAAGCTGGGAAGGGTTGCAAGTGCTTTGGAGGATAGGATTAAAATTCAAAATCATCTGGACAACTGGGAAATGACTGCCCAGGAAGGAATACTGCAGATAGGGATCTGAGAGTCATAGAATCATAAGCTAAATATTAGTCAAAAGTGTAACCCTGTTGCAAAAAAAGCAACATCATTCTGGGATGTATTAGCAGGAGTGTTGTGAGCAAGACACGAGAAATGATTCTTCTGCTCTACTCTGCACTGATTAGGCCTCAACTGGAGTATTGTGTCCAGTTCTGGGTGCCACATTTCAGGAAAGATGTGGACAAATTGGAGAAAATCCAGGGAAGAGCAACAAAAATAATTAAAGGTCTAGAAAACATGACCTGTGAGGGAAGATTGAAAAAATTGGTTTGTTTAGTCTGGAGAAGAGAAGACAGAGAGGGGATATAATAGTTTTCAAGTACACAAAAGGTCATTACAAGGAGGGAGAAAAATTGTTCTCCTTAACCTCTGAGGATAGGACAAGAAGCAAAAGGATTAAATTGCACCAAGGGCTATTTAGGTTGTACATTAGGAAAACTTTCCTAACTGTCAGAATGGCTAAGCACTGGAATAAATTGCTGAGGGAGGTTGTAGAATCTCCATCATTGGAGATTTTTAAAAGCAGGCTAGACAAACACCTGTCAGGGATGGACTAGATAATACTTAGTCCTGCCATGAGTTCAGAGGACTGGACTAGATGACCTCTGGAGGTCCTTTCCTGTCCTATCATTCTATGATTCTAACTAAGTGTCTTGACTCTAAACTATTTTTCATGAAAAACAACTTTGGCAGGTTATCAACCATCAGTGGGGAGATCCTGCTTAAGATCTGGTAACAACATATGATGACCCAACCTTTGGGTTGAGCTTTGGATCTGAACTTCCCAGAAGATCTGGATATTGGTTTGGGCCTAGCTCTAATACTCATACCAAAATAGAGGGGATATCAAAGTTATAAACACAAACAAACCTGAACACAGTGATTTTAGGCTATGTCTACACTGCACCACAGTGTGGACTACGGGGGTGTGAATTGCAGCATGTGACCAATGCTGTGTTATAATGGCCCCTTGTGGACATTGCTGGCGCAAACTAAAAGGTATCTAGTTCTGTCTGAAGAGGAAAACGTTAATATGGACCATGTTAACATGAACTAGGTACCTTTTAAATCATGCCAGCCTCATCCTAATGGGGCAGTTACAGTGCAGCACTTAGGTGCACACTGCAATTCACATCCCCGTAGTTCAAACTGCAGGGCCATGTAGTCACAAGCCCTCCTAGTTGGCTCAGGCCCGCCCTCTACTCTGGGTTTAAGCTCAGGGACCCTTGAATCAGTAAGTGACAAAGAGTCCTGTGGCACCTTAAAGACTAACTAAAATTTTTTAGAGCATAAGCTTTCGTGAGCTAGTACCCACTTTGTAGGATGCATTCAGTGGAAGTATCCAGGGGCAGGTATAAATAGGTAGGCAAGAACCAGGTGGGAGATAACAAGGTTAGTCCAATGAGGCTGACCCAGCTTGCTATCTCTAATCAGGGAGGGTGAGGTGTTCCTCTAGCAGCTGAACTGGAGGTGTGAATAGCGAGAGAAGAGAAGCTGCTTTTGAAGTTAGCTAGCCATTCAAAATCTCTATTCAGTCCCAAATTGATTGTGTCAAATTTGCAAATGAATTGCAGCTCTGCAGTCTCTCTTTGCAGTCTGGACTTGAAGTTTTTTTGCTGCAAAATGCTGACCTTTAAATCTTTTATGGTGTGTCCGGTGAGGTTGAAGGGCTCTCCTACAGGTTTCTGAATATTGCCATTCCTGATATCTGATTTGTGTCCATTTATCCTTTTTCGTAGGGACTGTCCAGTTTGGCCGACGTACATAGCAGAGGGACATTGCTGGCACATAATGGCGTATATTACATTGGTAGATGTGCAGGTGAATGAACCAGTGATGGTGTGGCTGATCTGGTTTGGTCCTGTGACGGTGTTGCTGGTGTAGATGTGTGGGCAGAGTTGGCATCGAGGTTTATTGCATGGATTGGTTCCTGAGTCAGAGTTATTATAGCGCGGTGTGCTGTTGCTGGTGAGAATATGCTTGAGGTTGGCAGGTTGTCTGTAGGCCAGGACTGGCCTGCCTCCCAAGGCCTGTGAAAGTGAGGGATTGTTGTCCAGGATGGGTTGTAG
>ML677343.1:11672692-11829102 GCA_007922305.1 Dermatemys mawii | reverse complement strand
CTACAACCCATCCTGGACAACAATCCCTCACTTTCACAGGCCTTGGGAGGCAGGCCAGTCCTGGCCTACAGACAACCTGCCAACCTCAAGCATATTCTCACCAGCAACAGCACACCGCGCTATAATAACTCTGACTCAGGAACCAATCCATGCAATAAACCTCGATGCCAACTCTGCCCACACATCTACACCAGCAACACCATCACAGGACCAAACCAGATCAGCCACACCATCACTGGTTCATTCACCTGCACATCTACCAATGTAATATACACCATTATGTGCCAGCAATGTCCCTCTGCTATGTACGTCGGCCAAACTGGACAGTCCCTACGAAAAAGGATAAATGGACACAAATCAGATATCAGGAATGGCAATATTCAGAAACCTGTAGGAGAGCCCTTCAACCTCACCGGACACACCATAAAAGATTTAAAGGTCAGAATTTTGCAGCAAAAAAACTTCAAGACCAGACTGCAAAGAGAGACTGCAGAGCTGCAATTCATTTGCAAATTTGACACAATCAGTTTGGGACTGAATAGAGATTTTGAATGGCTAGCTAACTACAAAAGCAGCTTCTCTTCTCTCGCTATTCACACCTCCAGTTCAGCTGCTAGAGGAACACCTCACCCTCCCTGATTAGAGATAACAAGTTGGTTCAGCCTCATTGGACTAACCTTGTTATCTCCCACCTGGTTCTTGCCTACCTATTTATACCTGCCCCTGGATACTTCCACTGAATGCATCCTACAAAGTGGGTACTAGCTCACGAAAGCTTATGCTCTAAAAAATTTTAGTTAGTCTTTAAGGTGCCACAGGACTCTTTGTCACTTCTGCAATTCCAGACTAACACGGCTACCCCTCTGATTCTTGAATCAGTAACTAAAGTCTGCACCATCCTATACTTGCTGCTGTTTGCCTGAGCTTTTTCCTTCCCCACCTCTATCTGGCTTCTGCTCCATCGTCCTTCTGGGTAACCCCTCCTTCAGGGCCACGATCCCAGGACTTCTACTGTCCTCCGGCGTTGTCTCCCTTCTCTCCCTAAGCCCAGAGAGTGGCTGCAGACTTCCACAGTACAGGCTTGATGTCCTAGCCTTATGCTAGCCCTTCCTGCTACTGCCTAGCTGACTTCATCCTCAGTGAACCTAACTCTCCTTCATGTGTGGCCTATCCAGTTACTTAACCCCTTCTGAGCCACATTAACCCTTTCCAGGAGAGTGTAGGGGTGAACACTCCATCACAGTGTTCTTAAAGAAAATGAAAACACGAAGTATATGGAATTCAACTGAAAATGCAATAATGAAAACCATTCTTAGGTAAAGCCTCTCAAAATTAATGTTAATTTATGATGCCATTTCCAGTGAAATCATACCTACATATATTTTCTTCTTCACACAAAGTGTCATGGTTAGATAAAGAAAAAAGCTTGGATTTCACCAGGTTTATAGAAAATGTTTTACCAACACGTACCCTGTAAAATCCATAGGTCCCCCTCATAAATAGCTTTTTGGTTAATTTTACTAACAAAGCCTGCAGAATGGACACACCACGGCCACACCAAGAAAAGAGTTGAATCTGTTGTTTATTTTTCCATAAAGCCTTTTTCTCCCTCCTATGCAAATTAGACGAACAAGCTAAAAAGAGCATAGCCAAAAGAGAAGAATACCCTGTTGTGATGCCTGATCAACTAAATACTTATATCGGGGGCGGGGGAGAAAACTCTACTGTGTGCACATCAAAATGCCCTAGGGCAGCTTTCAGTAGCATAGTTAATATTTACAGAATAAAGACCTACTTATAGCTCATGGAATCATGGTTTCTCTCACCATTACACCACTCACCAAAACCATCACTTGCATGGTACATCCCTGCCTTCAAGGAAATAATGCAATGCACTTTCTGTACTTAATATTGTCGCTGAGAGACAGAACAAGTGATTACATTTTATGATGATCTTATGCTCTAGATGTGTATAGGATCCTATGTGTGAATCATAAGCCCACACACATATTAGGTCTAATCGTAGGCAATTAGCTTTGGCATGGAGCTTAAGGGAGATGAACAGTCTGGTCTTCAGAGACGTCTCTGGATCCTGAGGAGGTAACTCCTTTAATATGGCTACAAAGCCTTCCCACAAATCTGCAGCCCCCCCATATCTGCCCTTCTCAGAACAGGAGCCCATGAATTTGCCCCACCTAAACGCTGTGGGATGACGAGGAGGAACAAGGGGGGTTCCCTCGGGTGAACTGACAGAACACCTTGAAGGGACTGTTGCGCACCCTTAACAATGCTGTCCCTGGCCCACATCTCTGCAGTGGAGCTCTCTCCTTGCACAGCGTTCAGAGAGAGCGTGCATCCCTTCTATCACTCTGTTGCCCAGCCCCAACTAGCCTCAGGCCCAGAGGAGCTAAAACTGTTCCCCAAGAAGTGAGGATGGAGGCACTGCTGTTTGGTATATTTAAAACTGGAAAGAACCCAGATACATGGACAATAAGGCAAAATCTTGCAGTAGCAGGGAGATGAACTAGAGCTTTGCCATATCTTATTCACTTTTAGCATCTTATGACACAGATGTGGTCACACATGAAGCAACCGAGCACAAAAAAGCAGTGTTTCAAAATTCACATTAAATTACTTTAGTTCTGTCCACCATCCTCAGTGGAATCACACTGGTGTGAAAGAATCAGGCCCAGGGAATTTTACAACCTGTGCTTATGAAATAGCTTCCCTCCAGCCTAAAGAAATAGGGACTAATTTTACAACCCTAAATTCTCTTATTTTTGTCAGTGCAAAGGATCAGGTCCCAGCCGATGTAAATCAGCATTGATCCATTAAAATAAATAGAGTACCACTAGTCTACACCAGCTGGGGAGCTGGTCCATATTTTTTTTTAAATGCAGGGTAAACATTAATTCTATGCCTGGAAGTTCAGGGCATCTCATGAACCCTTAACCATAATAAGCACTATGCAACAAACTATAAGAATTGATGCATCTTTTTAGATAGCAGAGAATCTAGAAATAAAAATAGATTTTAAATAATGGAGGAGAGGGATACATAATTAAAATTATGCTCCAGTCTATTCATATGAGCAAGAGTTGCAGGACTGGGTCTTTTGGGCTCTTAAACAAGCAAAGGAGAAACTGGTACCACATTATGTTTTGAAACATATCAATTCATGAAGTTTACACAGAAATTTTTCTTATTAATTAAGAATCTTGAACAGTTGGCTGATTCCTTTTCAGTAAACAGTTTTGCTTCACTTTGAAGGGTAATACTCAAAGATTGCTTACCCTGGCTAAATGCCCGCTGACTTCGCAGTGCCTCTTAGTCTCATTTAGCCTAATTTGTGTTACCTGTTCCTGAAGCATCACACTTTTGCTTTAACTTTTAGCTTGTCCTGCAGTGTTGTCCCCTGTAGTTCATATAATTGCTTTGGTACATACTCATTCAATTACAGATAAATATTTGAATGGACATAGAATTATCTGAGGGGTAACCGCATTAGTCTGTATCCACAAAAACAATGAGGAGTCTGGTGGCACCTTAAAGACTAACAGATTTATTTGGCCATAAGCTTTCGTGGGTAAAAAACCACTGAAAAAGTAGGAATTTTTTACCCATGAAAGCTTATGCCCAAATACATCCATTAGTCTTTAAGGTGCCACAGGACTCATCATCGTTTTTATAGACTTATCTGTTATCTAACGGAAGCCCTTACCAAGTTATAGCTTTAGATCAGGAGACTCAAGTGGAAGTGGAAACTAGAAAGAAAACTGATCATACTTAGTCCTGCCTCAGACAGGGGACTGCACTAGAAGACTTGTCGAAGTCCCTTCCAATCCTACATTTTTATAATTCTATGGTTTATAGACAGTATAACTGAAATCTTGGCTCCAATAAATGGCCAAAGTTCTACTGATTTCAATAGAGCCTATACAGGCCTTCCAGTTTGTGTAATGTCAGGCAAATCAGAGCTGGTGTCTGGTGGGACACAGTACTACCTTTTCTGCTCTGGGAACGCTACTTGGTACAATTGCTGCATGCCAACTTGAGGAAACCATTGATACTGTTGAATAATAAGATCCACTATTCCCCCCTCTACTTCATGACTGCTGAAAGGCTCAGAGCATATTATACAGCTAATGAGAATGAGCAACTTTGCAGCAGGAGATATCTACCACCTGTGTTAGTCAAAATTCAGCCAACATAGCCTGAGTTGCCAGCTGTGGATGGAAACCAAAAGTAGTGGCTCTGGTTCAAGTACTAAGTTAGTTTTAGGCATAATATTAGTGCCAGTGGACTCATGTAGGAATGGATGGGCAGTATTTTGGTACTCCTCCTGGTAAGAGATTTTAGGCCATGTTTAGTTTTGTTAGTTGTTTTTCATTATATTCTATATAGTGCACAGAGGCCTAATTTGTAATTCTAATAATAAAAAGTATTCTAAAGCTCTGGCCAAAGACAAGCAGGTTCTAGTTCTATTTCCCCTGAAGGAAAAGAGCTAAGCTGTTAAACCCCAGCTTCTTACAATATTTCCTCTTTGTGACATATACAAAAATCTGAATCCTGCAGTGCTCACCCATAACAGTTTTAACTCAAGCTATCTGATCTTGTATGAAGTTTTACCTTCTATACTCTCTTTTTACTATGTTACTTTCAGCATAATGCACAGCTGATATGCTGGCTAGACAAGGCTTTTTGCAAGCTGAATTGCAATTACAGCAGCAAACAGTCCTATAAAGAGGAACTCTTGATCCAACAATGTTTTTCTTTACCTGTAGGATTTCCTATGGTGCTCATCACCACAATATCTTAGCACCACATAAACATTGATTAATATAATCATCACACTCCTCTCCGTGAGATAGGGCACTACTGTTATCCCCATTTTACAGATGGGAAATTGAGGCATAACGCGATCAAGCAACAGAAGGAGATGGCAGAGTCAGGATCTGAACCCACATCCCCTCAGTGCCTTAACCACAAGACCATCTTCCTCACTTGGAGGAATGCCAATCTTCTGCACCAGCAGCAGCAGCTTATTTCTACATATCATTTTTGTCCCTTCCATAACTGATCACTTAAAAAATGAATGACTGGCCTTAGCTGCCCTTCTCTTGGACTAAGCAAGACAAGAATACTGTCATTTTTATGACGATGAACAACTATTCTCTTGGTCTTTGAGCTTTCAATAGTCTTTAATAACTTTAAACAGGCAAATATAGAGGCCTTTGCACTAGACCAGTTTGGACTAATCTATTTATTTATTGATATATTTACAACAACTTGATGAGCCCATCTTCAAGATGGTTTTTTGGAAACTCCTGGAGTTCTGAGAGTCTGACATGGATAATAATATATACAGGCAGTAAGGTTTTCCCTGGTTAGAAGGGAGGTGGGGAGGTCAGATGATGGGTGAGAGTAAGGGCAGGTGAAGAAAACAGAGGAAGGTCAGGTTGAAGTTGACGCAATACCTTTTCAATTTATTTTAACAGCTACAGTGGACAGGGATTGTACAGACACATATGACTACGAAGGACTGAAGTCAGAAGACAGCCACTGAAGAGGAGTAAGTAAAGTCATAATGCGGGTCTACAAACAAATTACACCAGTTAAACAACAAGTATGATAATGAACTGATTTAAGGCTTATCTACACTCACAGGCCTGCAATGGCACCAGTGCAGCTGCGCCGCTCTAGCACTTAGTGAAAATGCTCTCTACACCAACAGGGGAGCTTCTCCCATCAGCATAGGTACTTCACCTCCCCAAGAGGTGGTGGAAAAGCCCTCCCACTAACATAGCACTGTTTATACTGGCAGTTAGGTTGGCATAACTACATCGTTCAAGGGTGTGGATTTGCCATACCTTTGAGTGACACAATAATACTGACATAAGTTGGTAGCGTAGACCAAGCCTTAGTTAAACTGCTTCAACTACATGTGTGGACTCTTCTATTAGCTTTTACCTGGCTTAGCTTGCTCCTCATATAAGGCAAATTTAAAATGATATAAGAATGTCCACACACAGTCACATGAGTTTAGCTAAATTGTTAAACCTTTGCCATTTGTGTGTATGTTAGGGTGACCAGATGTCCTGATTTTATAGGGACAGTCCTGATTTTTGAGTCTTTTTAAATATAGGCTCCTATTACCCCTCACCCCATCCCGATTTTTCACACATGCTGTCTGGTCACCCTCGTGTGTGTAACAGACAATAGGAGGCCAAATTAACTTCCTGATATATAACTTCTCTGATATTAATAGTGTTATGCCAAGCTGGAAATTGTTCTGGAATCCACATATGAAACAATTTTGATTTATGAGGTGTTTTTTTTAAAAAAAACTTAGATTATTAGGTCTTTAGTATTAAATTCCAACTCTCTGTCAAGAATAGACCCAACTGGAGAAAAAGCAAAAAATCTGGTTGAAAAGTTGGAGCATTTAAGAAGTATTGGAACAGTTACCTACCTGGCAACAATTCCAGGTTAGGTCCAGAGGTTAACTGAACTGCCCAGCAGTTATTGCTATATTTGCAAATAAGCGTTTTGGGGGAATGCTTCATTATTTTTCCTTCACCTCCAATTGTATCCTGTGCCAAAAAAATACTGAGAATTCCAGTATTTGTACGATTGTAGTTCCCCAATGTGAACGCAGTTACTAGGACACATTTAACACACCAGCAAAACAATTCAAATGTGTGCTGCTATTGAGCTCATATTAATGGAAAGTATTTTCAATGATTTGGGTTCTTAGTAGCTTACTTAAGGATACAGAATATGTACTCTATTAAAGAACTAATAATTCCATCACGTGTACATTAATAGCTTTCTACTGGACCCCTAGTCATGGTGACGTCTTAATAAAAAAATTTTCAAATAGAATTTAACCTAATGTCTTTGCTGACAGTGCTGCAGTTGAAATGGAAGAGACAACAGGGAAGCGCTGCTCACCTTATTTAGATTGGGTAATTTAAAGACAGCTAATAGGAATGGAGATAGAAAAGATACTAAAGGACCCAATCTTGCAAACACTTATGCAACTGGGCCTTATTCACGTGAGCTGTTAAAGACAGTGGCCCAAATTCTGCAGTCCTTAAGCAAAACTCCTCTTGCCTTCAATGTGAGTGTTTCTTAACTAAAGACCACAGAATTTAGTCCAATGGACTACTCCTTTGAGGAAGAATTGGGCCCACACTTTTAACAAGGGGTTTGGTAGTTCACAAAGAAATGATTAAGATCTTCTTTTGAAAAACACAAAATGTATAGTTCCTCTTGTAGGGCTATAAAAGCACAGATACTCATAGCCTGTGGATTTCAGAGCATTAATTGCTAATCCACAACTGCACTGAAAGGTTTTAGTTTGTTTGGTTTGTTTTTTACAGTATTTAGTTAAACTTCAGTTCCCACTAAGTCATATTTAAGTTTATTACCAAAATACTTTATTTAAGGAATCCCCACTTTATGAAAAATCCATTTCTCATGGTCATCTATCCTTCCATATTTGTTATGGTGGTTTCTGTGAATAACGTGTGATTTGCTTATATGCAAAATCTAAGGGTTTTCTTTTTTTAAATGAAAAGCTTATACCTCTCCCTGAGAAGTCAAACCATGAAGTCTTGGAAACTAAACCACAATATAAAAGTTTCTACTTTCCTTACATGACATTCAAGGATTGCTATTTATCAATGACAAATAGAAAGTACTTAGTATAATTATTATAGCTCCTCAGTAAAAATCAGATTCTAGCCGTAGGTGATTGCAGCTATAAAGTTTCCCAAATAGGAACAATGAGCCCTATGAAATGAATGAAAAAAATTGCCAACTTCCTCACTCCAAAGTCTGATTTTTACAAGGACTCCATTTCTTTTAGGTTGCCAAAAATGAACAGTTTATTTGAATCTAAGTTAGGTCTTCAGGAAAAGAATTGTAATATAAAATTGAATAATGTTGCACCAATGACAGGATAATTAAGCAATATCAAAATCCAACAATATTTAGGTTGCTCTTACTGTGGCATGTCCCAGTAATGGAAATATAGAAGTCCTATTCTAATATTAGATTAGCTAACGGTACCAAAAATCTAGTGGTACGCCATGCTATATCACTGTACTGTTATCAGGTGAATTAGAAGTGTAATGACTGCTTTGACATAAACTGGTATTTAATATGCTGAAATGTGCCAGATTTTTCCCTTCCCCAGGCATTAGTAAAATCCCTAAGAAAATTAAAATCCAGGTCATAGCTAAATTCCTTTGAAACTGGGATTTAAATAAAAGAGTTTCTTTGCTGTAAGTTTTTTTGTGCAATTACATTTTTATAAGGTTAAAGTTAAAAATAAATCCAAAAACTTTTTAGGAGAGAACATTTAAAAACAGACTTCATGTGTTCAGAAACCCATCACACATGTGCCTGTCAAACAGATGCTGCCCCATAAATTAATTTAAGCAACTCTCTTCTCCAATCAGAGAAGAGAAAAGAGCTGTTAAGGGCAGTTTATGGGGTGACATTGTTTTGACTGACAAATCTTTCATGCTCTGATTCTGTCATTCACATCAATTGTATTTCTCAAACATCTTTTTGAAAATGAAATGAAAACATGTATCACTTGGTAGAGTAAAGAAATTAGAGAACTGTTGATTTTTAGTTGGCTCCATTCATACAGTAGTGGCTCCTGGTTTTAAAAATTATTTATCAGTGATAAAAACAAGGATGGGACAAAACTCCGGCTGTCATCGGTTAGTAAAGAATCGGCTCCCAAAAGCTAAAGTATTCACATCACCCTTTCTTCTAGCATTCTCTCTTCATAGTATTATTTATCATTAGAGCAGATCTAACAAAATGAGGCCATTTAGTGAGCCTAAATCCTACTATATTTATGGGACTTAGAAAAATTTGAGGCATAGCAGAAGTTTTGCTAGCATTTTAAAGACAGGCAACATTTGTTTTTCACATTGTTTTGTTCCAATTGTACAAATTTAATTTGCTATCTTTTTTTCTTCTTTTTTTTAAACCCCACACAATTGCTAGAAAAGGAATTAGTAGATGTAAGGGGGTTATTAAACATTGGCATTCACCCATTGCTCTTACACAGAAAAGGCAGCACTGAAAAAGACAAAGCTGATTAATATGAATGGCAGCTAACCTAAAAACTAAAACTTGAACAGAATGGTGTATGCTAATCTTGCTCAAATACAATTATGAAAGCTGAATTTGCTGGTGTTTGTCATTACTATGCAGGCTGAGGGTTTATGTGAATGACATCTCTACAGTACTAGGCAATCCAGTAAGAAACAAAGAATTTTACCCACACTGTCAATTTCCTAACTGCCCTGTCCATCCAGAGCTGCTTGAATAGCAAAAGACTTTACAATCTAAGGTTGATAAACTTTGTCTAAAAACAGCCCATTCTTTACTAGAAATTTCCTTAATCCTCAAGTTGCTTGTAAGAAAAAAGATTGAAATTCTGTGTTGTTTATTTGCTCTGTTGGGTCCACAATCAAAATAACTCAACACGTTAGCCACATTAATAAAATACCTGCCAGATCAAAAATCTTAATAGTCAGCCTTAGTCATGCCATTGTTTATAGATGTTTGTTTACCAGTGTATCTGGAGACATAAGGAAAACCTTAATAGCTCTGGCCACTCATTAGCAAAGTACCATGGAGCCCTAATCCCATAAAGATATTAAACTATTTTTCCTTACAACAGCAACAAATGGAGGGAATTCTCATTACTTATTAAGATGTGGTACATTCTTTGCATATTGAGTTTCTTCTTATACTTTGAACTCTTATCCCTCATCATTCTATTTCTGAGACTAAGATCAAAGTAGATCGGCCTTACAGAGCTACAGATGAGTGGACGCATTTCAGAGAATATTAATGCCCTCTTGAAGAGCAAAGCAGGGAAGGAGGTGTAATCCCCTAAAGAGCTGGCCCTGGGAGTCTAGTAATACTGAACAACTGGAGCATGCTCGATGGATCAGCTGTTAAAGAGTGTAGGCTCACCGACGTGGAGCAGCTTCTCTTAGTTTAACAATGTGGCCCAATTCCCAAAGCAGTAGTGAGACTTAGTTTTTTTGGAACTGGAGAAATCATGTAATTGTGGATTGTGGCAGATTGGCATAGAGCAATGAGTTTTATAGTAGAAAAATAAGTGGCCAATTTTGTATTTTGTATTTCACTGTGTCTTGATTTTCTGGCCTCTTTAATTTGGGCTGACGACTTCTCTCCTCTGGTTTTAGATATTACCTTTTGGTACTTTGCCTATACAAAGGTTATTGTTACCGATGAGCTGGCTGGATGTACTGGTGTGGGATCAGATAGTGTTCTCCCTTGATCTCCCACTTCCCAGAAGCTGATCCTGACATACAAGGTTTCTTTTTTTGCCTTTGGACTGCTTGCCAGACTTTTAAAGAGGAATTACTTTAGACCCTTGTTAAAGCTAAGAGTAAACATGCTAAGTACTAAGGAATTTGTTGGGTATCATTATATAAAAAGAAGAAATGTTATATTCATTACAGAGGAAAATCTAGCAATAAAAAGTATTACCTGCATTTATAGCCCTTGTAACCTAATTTCTGTGACAAAGCGAAGAAGTAAAAACATTCCATTCTGCCTCTCAGTGACCCCTATAAGAAACCCCCCATGGAGTCATTTAGGATAGTAATTTGAGTGAAAATACACGCAGTCTTTACTTTGCTTGCTCTTCTTAAATTAAAAAACCTTAGCAATGGTAAACATAACAACATTTTAAGATGATTGCAAAATGCCTTCAAATTAGTAAGCAATTAAAAGAAATAATAACTTGAAAGACATTTTCCACAGCATAAAAGGGTGACAAAACATGGAGCTGTGTTGTGCAAATGTTAAATTGTACATAAAATACTCCTTCAGTATATGCTGCCAGTAAAACCCAAGGCACTGCAGGTCATTAAAATGTCAGACTTGGGGCAGAGTGGAAAAAATGCTGTGTTTAAAAATAAACATGTAGCCCTTTTATAATTATTTCCCCTTAAAGTTAACCGTGCAAAAGGTCTGAAAGAAAGAAAAACGAGTCTGCACGTTCTGTGTTTCTAATGAATAGCACTGCATCATCAGGCTGAAGGGACAAACTATGATCCCAATCCTGCCCCCCACCCCCCTATATGTAATCAATGGAGGTCTTGCCACTGATTCCAATGGGAACAGAGTTGAGCTCCACTTATGGAACTACGTTCATTTTCTTTTAGCCAGCTTCCAAAAAAGGAAAACAGGATTGCATTCATCCCTGGTGTAAATCCACTCACTTTACATCAAGAACGAACTGGATCAACCCAAGTTTTAGAAAACACAGGGAGTCCAATAATCAAACACACATTCCTTAATAGGATATCCAAATGACACAAACAATCTCATACTGACAGATTAATGCCTGCTCCACTCACCTTTGTGATAAGTGTCCAAATGTGGGCTTTGAGCATTATATTAAGGAGTGCAGATTACTACTGGGCCCAATCCCGTACTCATACTAGCTAAAATCCTGCATTGAAGACAATGGAAAGTTAGCCTGAAATCAGAGTATGAAATCTTATCCTACTTGGGTATGTCTGGAAGGTAATCTAATGTTACTTAGCTGAATAATCTGTTTAGTTTTCACTAGCTCATTGCAAATGAATCAATAGACAGCAATAGAATTACTGATTTTATAATCATGTAAATAGGAGAATCCGGGCTTGTATCTTTAGATTTTACCAAGCACGTTTCCACACTGGAAACATAAAATGGTGAGATATATGCTGTTGTACTCTGTTGTCTCTTGTCTTGTTTCCAGAGCTCTCTAAGTCAGTCACCAATGAGTCAAAAGGATATCAATCACATTCCAGTTTTGTTTCCCTCCTACTGGAAGAAAGTGCATTGTGGCCCTGAATAAAAATGTTCCAGCTCATTAATTTTGTATATTTTAAGCAAAATGTCTGGAGATGAAGCCAATAAATGTTTGCCATGTATCATTTACTGAGTTGAGTGTCTAAGCCAATGCCAAAAGGTGCTTAATACTTCAATTAAATTCCGTCCAATATGTTTAACTGAGAGAAGAACTGGACTCATAAAATTCAGATAAATGCGATGATTATGAACTATGTTTAGTACTTTCAAACTAGAACTTCAAATTTGTGGCTAAATTCTGTCTTTAGATGTATGTTTTTCTTTCCAGTCAATGGAGACTGGCACATGCATCTAAATTTGCCCCTTAGGGTATGTCTACACAGTTGCTGGGAGTGAATCTTGCAGCCTAGGGCAACATCCTTGTGCTAGTACGCTAAAAAATAGCAATGTGGACATTGCAGCTCAGACTCTGAAGCCTTGGGAGGGGTGGATTTTCACAGCCCAAGCTGGAACATCAAAGGAATGTCTACACAACTGTTACTAGTGCACTAGCGCAAACCCTTTGAGTGTGAATCTGTTGACCCAGCAGCTGTGTAGACATACCTTTAGTATCTCCTTTCCTTAAAACTACCTAATAATATTGCTGAAAGTGTATGTTGTCAGGATTACAATTAACAATTAAATCAACATCCCTCTGTTTTCTGTCTGACAAATGAAGGGCTCAAAGGGCAGGTCTCCACTACAGGGTTAAGTCAACCTAAGTTGTGCAACTCCAGCTACGTGAATAACATAGCTGGAGTCAATATATCTTAGGCTGACTTATTGCTGTGTCTACACCACGCTGGTCAATGGAAGAAACTCTTCTGTTGACTTACCTTATGCTTCACATTCTGGTGGAGTCCTGAGTCGATAGGAGAGTGATCGGTGGTCAGTTTAGTGGGTCTTCACTAGACCAGCTAAATTGACCTCTGGTGGATTGATCACTACAGCATCAATCCACAGAAAGTGTAGACAAGCCCAAAGTTATGTAAAGATACAAGACTGATCAGAAAATGCCATTGAAAGATTCAATGTTCAGTTAACTTTCAAAGTTTCTTTAACAGGCCTTAGCTTTAGAAACAGTTTTTTTATCAGAAGAGAAGATTTTCATCTCTACATGAAAAACAATATACAGGGCCAAAAGCTCCTGTGTAAATTGTTCCCTCTATTCTCATTCACCTGTTTGCTCTTTTCATTGGATCTTCTCCCTAGCTGCCCTCTGTCCCATCCCACATTAGCTGTCCCAATGGCTCTCATGACCACATCCACCCATTCATAGCCTGGCTTCTCTGTCTCTCTCCAGTTCCTTCCCTCCCTCACACTGTTAAGGGTTTCAAAAAGGATCACAGCAGGAAAATGGATGGGTAGAGCTACTTCCAATGCCCGCCCTGCTCACAGTGCCACCTGAAAGAAGGGGGGATATGATAGAGGTCTATAAAATCATGAGTGGTGTGGAGAAAGTGTATATGGAAAAGTTAATTACTTGTTTCCCTAATATAAGAACTAGGGGTCACCAAATGAAATTAATGGACAGCAGGTTTAAAACAAATAAAAGGAAGTTCTTTTTCACACAGCGCACAGTCAACCTCTGGAATTCCTTGCTGAGGAGGTTGTGAAGGCTAGGACTATAACAGGGTTTAAAAGAGAACCTCCATGAATTTATCCAGTTAAGTCCATTAATGGCTTTTAGCCAAGATGGGTAAGGAATGGTGTCCCTAGCCTCTGTTTGTCAGAGGGTGGTGATGGAAGGTAGGAGAGAGATCATTTAATCATTACCTGTTAGGTTCACTCAGGGGCACCTGGCATTGGCCACTGTCGGTAGACAGGACACTGGGCTGGATGGACCTTTGGTCTGACCCTGTATGGCCATTCTTATGTTATGTAGGGGAGGAAGCTGTCTAGCTTGGTCAGTGCTGTGCTTCCTCCCTCTTCTGAAGTGTGCACAGGACCAGGGCAAGTGGATGAGGGGGCGGTGCTTCTTGGAAGCCAGAGGGTGCAGATTTGTGTGTGCTGGGAGAAGGGGACAACTCAAACTAAAATTTGAGAAGATTTGTCTAGGGAATGCATCCAGCGAAAGGAAAAGTACATAACACCATTTTCCTCTCCTCTCCCTTTCATTCTTTAATACAACCCTCAGTGACCCTGTGTTCTGTTCCTGGTGTATAATGCAATTATTAACTCTGTCTCCCATATGCCCCACTCCCTTTTTGTCTTTTCATCCCTCCTCCA
This sequence comes from Dermatemys mawii, assembly GCA_007922305.1. NCBI lineage: Eukaryota > Metazoa > Chordata > Testudines > Dermatemydidae > Dermatemys > Dermatemys mawii. Next base: position 11,814,966 of record ML677343.1, on the reverse strand, counting down.
GTTCCCCCAGTCCCAACCCCCAGCTCCAATTCTGATTGGTTTTCCTGCATGTTCTGCATTCTCTGTTACCTTCCAATGGGTATTTAATGATGAATGAGGCATGCTTTAGGTAATATTTATTTAGGGCTAGATTATAGAATTACCGCTAGTCCTGAGAAAGGGGGAGCATGAAGTTGTACTGCCTCAGGAGAAGAACAGGGACCAAATTGTGACTCATATTTACTCTTTGGTACTTGGCTTCCCTACCTTGTTTCTCTGGGCCAGGAGGGGAGAGTTAATCTGTGCAAGCCCTTTGCCTGGTGCAGATTACTTTCCTGTGGGGCAGCTCAGCCTTTCTGCTCAGGGAGGTGACTGTGGGGCTCCTGTGTAGGTGTCCTCTCCCTACTCCTACCTATCCATCCCCATCTACATGGGAGAGGTCCTGTGGAGGTAGTTTGCTCGGCTGTGCTGTATCCCTTCATGCAGAGGAGCAAGAGGATGCCTGCAGCTCCTTAGTACCTTGCTCAGGTAAATAATCTTGTCTTTAATTAATGAAAAAATAACTTATAAAAGGAACACAGCAGTGAGGCTACGGGTTTTATTCTCCCTGTTTCTGCACCTGGTCCTGGTCTCTCCATGCATGAATCAACAGGGGGTGTGATGCTGCATGGTGCCCTGAAGGATGTGTGGCACCTCAAGCGTCCTGCTGAAGAGTAGCCCTCTCCAGCCTATCTCCATATTTAATTGTGTTTTTCTAAATTCCCTGACTGAACAAATTCTAACACATACAATGATTCAGCATACTCCTGTTTGTACTTTTACTACAGTGCCAACAGGGTTTCAATCAGTATTTGTGGAGATGCCAACTGTTTCCCGAATTGACTGTAAAGTAAAATGTCATTAGGTGTCTCCATATCTTTAATAGTCTCATCAGTCTTTTTCACATTGTCCAAAACAGGCTCAATCCACAAAGTTCGTGTTTTCCTGATGCATCTTTGCTCACTTCACTCTTCTATGCTTGCTTGTTTATCTCATTCACAATCTCAGTTACCTTTCATAGCGATCTACAGTTACTTCATAAAATCTTACCACTTTTCTGTGATCACTAAATGTGAACAAAGAGACATTTTTAAATTCACTATAGCTTTTTCCGGCCAGCAACCCTTTTGCCAGTTTTTAACAGAGATTTTGTTTTCTAAATTCAATACGTCTTCTTCCTCTGTAATAATATTGTATCTGTTGTGACCTGTCTAACCTATTTGCCAAAACCCAAGAGTATTTGTCATCTTTTGATTATGTTTCATATCTGGTAATTGAATATGTATATGCCTATTTATTTAACTTTAGCGATACGAGGCCTTATTTTTGCTAGTGGATTGTTTGTTGGACTGCAGAACTAATAGTATTACAGCACTGCAAGATTCTGAAATGTGAGCAATTGAGATGGAAGAGATATTTTGGTCAGATTATTTCAAACTAGGGCTGTCAAGCAATTACAAAAATTAATCACGATTAATTGTGCGATTAATCAGACTGTTAAACAATAAAAGAATATCATATATTTAAATAATTTAGGATGTTTTCCACATTTTCAAATATATTGATTTCAGTTATAGTACAGAATACAAAATATACAGTGCTCATTTTATATTTATTTTTATTACAAATATTTGCACTGTAAAAAACAAAAGAAATAGTATTTTTCAGTTCAGCTAATATAAGTACTGCAATGCAATCTCAATCATAAAAGTTGAACTTACAAATGTAGAATTATGTACAAAAAATAACTGCATTCAAAAATAAAACAACTTAAAACATTAGACCTGATAAGTTCACTCAGTTCTTTTCTTGTTCAGCCAATCGCTCAGATAAACAAATTTGTTTACATTTGCAGGAGATAATGCTGCCTGATTCTTGTTCATGTCACCTAAAAGTGAGAACAGGCATTCTCGTGGCACTTCTGTAGCCAACGTTCTAAAATCTTTTTGTGCCAGATGCACTAAAGATTCATATGCCCCTTCGTGCTTCAACCATCATTCCAGGAGATATGTGCCTATGCTGATGATGGGTTCTGCTCAATAACAGTCCAAAGCAGAGCAGACTGGATGAGACGCCACCAGTTGAAGGTTGGTTTTCTTTTTTGGTAGTTTGGATTCTGTAGTTTGTGCATTGGAGTGTTGCTCTTTTAAGACTTCTGATTGAATCCACACCTCCTCCCTCTCGGATTCTGGAAGGCACTTCAGATTCCTAAACCTTGGGTCAAGAGCTGTTGCTATCTTTAGAAATCTCACATTTGTACCTTCTTTGCATTCTGTCAAATCTGTGTTCTTAAAACAAACAACATGTGCTGGGTGACTGCTAATACATAAAATATATGGCAGGATGCGGGTAAAACAGAACAGGAGGTATGCTATTCTTTCTCAAGGAGTTCAGTCACAAATTTAATTAACACATTATTTTTTTATCAATCATCATCAGCCAGGAATGGTGACTGAAGCATGAAGGAGCATACGAACGTTTAGTATATCTGGCATGTAGATACCTTGCAATGTCGACTACAAAAGTTCCACGTGAATGGCTGTTCTCACTTTCTGTTATCATTATATATAAGAAGTGGTCAGCATTATCTCCTGTAAATGAAAACAAACTTGTTTGTCTTAATGATTGGCTGAACGAGAAGTAGGGCTGAATGGACTCATAGGCACTAAAGTTTTGCATTGTTTTGGTGTTGATTGCAGTTACATAACAAAAAGAAATCTACGTTTGTAAGTTTCACAATAAAGAGATTGCACTGCAATACTTGTATAAGGTGAACTGAAAAAATACTATTTCTTTTTTAGTGCAAATATTTGTAATAAAAATATTAATATAAGGTGAGCAGTGTATACTTTGTATTCTGTGTTGTAAATGAAATCAATATATTTAAAAATGTAAAAAGACATCCAAAAATATTTAATAAATTTCAGTTGGCATTCTATTGTTTAATGGTGCAATTAAAACTGCAATTAATCGTGATTAATTTTTTTAACTGTGATAAATGTTTTGAGTTAATTGCATGAGCTAACTGTGATTAATCGACAGCCCTATTTCAAATACTTTCTTTTGTTGCGGTGGTTTTATATTTGTTTGTTTGTTTTTTGTTGGTTTTGGTTAACCTCTATTTAGATCAAAGTTCTCATAAACAATTACAGTGTTGCCAACTCTTGTGATTATATTGTGAGGGCAATGATACTTTGAATTATTCTTAAAACCCCAGTCCCTGGAGTTATGTGAATATTTGAGAATTGCAGCTTATTTTTTAAAGCAAGTTTTTAGCTTTCATGCTTGTGGAGAAAAGCATGAAAATGTGACCCTCCTTTCCCACTGTACCATGAAGGATCAAAACCAAAAGGCAAATAAAAGAACCTCAAATGTATTTAACCTTATTTTTTTAATGCAATCTTGTGATTTGGGGGTGGGGGGAAGGGGAAGCTGAAATGATATTTGAATATTTACCTCTCAGCTGCAGTATTCTAATCTTTTGTTGTGAAATCTCCAGTTCTCTATTTCTGAGATACAAACAAGCAGAAAAAAACCCTCTTAAAAACAAAAGAAAACAAAATCCCCTCAACTCTCAAGCCTTTCAGGTTTACTTTCTACCCCATGAGGATGCAAAAAAGGGTAGGGACACATTTTTTTTCCTTATTTGCAGGTCACCTTTAAACCATGTGAAGTGAGATTTATATGTGATTTGGAGTATTTTTCTAAAGCAGTAAATTTCCTGTTTTGACATGCGAAGCTCTTCACCACAGCCCCACTGCCTATTTAAACTAGAAGTGAGGCAATGGGGACAGATAATGACCTCTTCATTAATGAGTCCATGACTTTTAATTACTTTTAGATTTAGGAAAAATCTAACAGGTTTTCGTAAAAGCTAAAGTTTTATAAATGCTCCTGCTTAATTAGCAAAAAAATATATATTATTTTGTTAGGAAGATGAGGTTGTGTGATAGAAAGAAGGAAGTCATACTGAGAAAGATGTAATTCTTCACAGCCTGTCTATAGCGTAATGGCAAGTTTGACCCTATTTCAGCAAGGTACTTAAGCGTATGCTTAATTTAAGTTTGTTAGTTGACCTACTGATATCCAGCACGTGCTTTAAATAACTTGCTGAACTGGGGCTTTAAATATGTCCACTATTAATGACAATGCAGAATGCAAGCAAATTATTATTATTCTGGGAAGAGACTAAACTCCCAATGAAGTCAATGGATAAAAGTGGCTGGGGTCTGGACCTATTAGGATAATCATTTTTCTTTTGACAGAAACTCATTCAGAAGCAAACCAGGTCAAGGGATGATTTACAAAACTGTCATTGTCATATGGTCTTAATGTGATAGCTGGTTTCAACTGACATCTGTGAGAACCAGTTGGACATTTCTCTTCTTTTGCATGAACTAGAATTTCTAATTAATTATGCAAAGCTGAAAACAAACAATAAGAGTAGTCTGAAAACTAATAGCTAAAATCTAAGATAAGGTGCACTCCCATACCTTGTTCAGTTATTGATAGCCATTGCATTGATCACAATGGTTTCATTTTGACAATGGACTTTTACCAGTAATAATATATATTACTGATAGCACTGTTACTGATTCTAAGACTCTATTCTGTTATGATTTACAATCTCTGTAAAGCTAACATTAATATGGGCAAAATCATGCAACAAGCAATATGTGTAACTTTCACGAAATTGGCATTCATTAACATGGGTTACTTTGCATACAATACCACAGTTCCTTCAGTATCAGGCAAGTTGTCTTTTTCCATTTACTTGTTTCAATGATCTAGCAAGTTTATTGTGTACAAAAACAAAACAAAACAAAAAAACCCACAACCCTGCATCTGTTTATCTTTCAATATATGAGAGCATTGAACATACAACACAAGGTTATGTTCAACATCCAAGTCTTATTGTCATAGTTCTCTTCCAAACCACTATTTGCGGTGTCCTCTGTTCATTTAATCAAATGTTATACCATCACTTTCATCAAAAATCAGGCATGTTGAGTTATCCATGTGATCACCAAGGAGCATATCATCCCAATTTGCATAACACAGAGTATCATTCTATGATTTTCATAACCATGTCTGAGTAGTTTAGTACTGGGTGGTTTAGTAACCTTTTGTAACTATGGAAATTTCCTGTACTTTTACAACTTTAATCTCATTCTGCAATATGTTTTTTCTCTTTGAAAGAGAAATTGTCTTCTCAAATATAACTCAGTAGAAAAATCTTGTATACAAACAGTGTTTTGTAAGCTCTTTGGGACAGGATATCTCTCACTGTTTGTTTGCACAGCATCTAGCATAGTGGGCCCCGATCTCAGATCAACCATTAGGCACTACTGCAAAACAAATATTAAATATAATACTAAATATAATAATATTGATTAAAGGGCCAGATTGTCAGAGGCCTGCAAACAAACAAGGGAAGGTGCCAATTTACGAGTGGGAAGAAATCACGCCATGAATTGCCTTCAAGAGCTTTTCAGCAGTCTTGGCACTCATGACTTGACATTCCCCACCTGAAATCTTCTGTTTTGAGGATATCCTCCTTCAGCATAGACAATCTAGTCATGAATTGCTGGGGCTGTCTGAGGTCCCCTAAAAGTGAGGGGCCCCAAGCAGTGCTTTGGTCCTGCCTCCACTGCGTAACACTGACTTCGTCTGCAAAATCTCAGATACAAAAACAATTGTTTTGCTCTGTAAATCACATGCTTGCGTGCAGTAACAGCCTGTTTGCAGGTGTAACAACAGGATCTGCATGCTCATGCGCAGGCTTTTTCAGACAAACCGGCTGCATGCCCTCCCCTTTCACAGACCTTTGGAAATCAGCCCCTCTATGTGTATACTGAGACTTAGAAGTGAATGTGTTTGAAAGCAAAGTAGTTGCAAACTAGTTCCTCTTCTACTGGTCTACCAAGTCACAAGGTACAAAAATTCTTCTCAGTAACATCACAAAAACTGAAAGCAATGCTACTGCATTTTTTAAAGAAAACCTACACAAAATTACAGTGATTGCATCATGGTCAATGACTGAATTATCATCATAGTTGCTGAAAACTATCAAAGTCTCAGAGGTTTGTTATTTGTAATACTGAGGCTCTGATCAAATGATATAAAGGACTGATTTAACGAGTGATTAGATTAGAGGGCAGAACTATGTAATTACAGTGACATTCCACATTAGAAGAAACTCCATCATTCAGTGACTGTCTTACCCTGTCACATCAAAATCCAGCAAGTTTGTCCAAGGCCCAGGTGTAGTGACAGCAAGAGCAAAAGAGATGAAGAAAATGTTCTTATAGGTACCAGGTGACAGCGTCAGCAGCAGAGTGCACAGAATGCGTTTTTCGGACGTAAGCAATCAAGCTGAACTATTCCTGGATCTCAGACACCAGAGGAAGTACTTTCTGTGTTGCCTAATAACTTATAAACTGTTCAGTAAGCATTGTGAGTTCTGCAGTTCCCACATAGGGTTTGAAGAAAAGAAGTTAATTGGGCCATATTGGAAATACAGAGTTAGCATCTGATCCTCAGCTGGCATAAATTAATGTAGCTCTGTTGTCTTCATGGAGCTACATTGATTCACATCAGCTGAGGATCTGGATTTTGGGCCCAACTCTGCCACACTTACTTACACACTGAATAATACTTTACTACATGAAGAATGCCATTTACATTCAAATGGGACCGACTACTCACTTAGTAAGGTACCACCCAATGGACTAGCTTGTGAAATCCTTACTCCCCATTGGCTAGTTGCATGATTAGTCCCATTTACTTCATTGAGACTATTTGTGTAAGTGAGTAAAGGTTCCATAATCCAGCTCAAAGTGAATAAAAATGCCAAAATCAGGCTGTTAATAAGTACCTGGCTGGTCACTAACTTGCTGCAAGCTAGCAAGGTAACACATCTGCAAACAATGAGATATGATTGGTAAAAAGGCTAATACAATCTGGGGTGTTATATGTAAGATACCCCAGATTGTAGTGGCAATAGTTCTTCTTGACTCGGCACTGGTGAGGCCTCAGCTGGTGTACCGTGCCCAGTTCTGGGTACCACATTCTAGGAAAGACATGGACGAAGAGGAGAGCAGCAAACACGATAAAAGGTTTAGAAAACTTCACCTATGCAGAGCTAAAAAACTTGGCATGTGTAGTCTTGAGAAAAGAAGACAGAGAGGGTGTGACATTGGCACACCAAGTGCCAGCTCATGCCAAGACCCGGGGAACCGAACACTGACAAATGCACAGCTGGAAATTAGTCTGACTTACCTGTGGGTTAGTGTAGTTAAAATAGATAGTGTGTTTTCATTTTATGGAATGCTTGTAAGAGGCTGCATGTTTTAATCCTACTTATAATATCTCTATACAGTTGTATTGAATGTTTGCATTGTAAACCACTATATTTTTTATCTCACCAAGCAGGAAAAGAAGCATCAATTAAGGTAAAGTGCTTGACTTGCACACAAGTCAAACAAAAGCAAATGAAGCATTGTGTAGCATCAAAGGACAGTGATCTGGTTGATTGCATTCCTCACTCCCTACAGAAAGCAGAGGCATGCACATGAACTCATCCCATCTGCTTTGATTCTGGGGTGAAGGGGATAAAAATCCCTGACAAGGAGAAACTGGGATCTTTATGCTGTCTGGACTCTGAGGTGCAACGATTCCCCATGCTGCTTGGCATGAGTCAGCTCTAAAGGGCATATAGAGCTGATTATGGAAGCTTGTATTAGCTTTTTAACTCTTAAGACTGGAACTCATTTGTGTGTGTATGTTTCCTGTTTTAACCTCGTCAATAACTTTCATTTCTTTTCTTAGTTGATAAATCTTTAGATAGTTTATTACAGGATTGGCTACATGCATTGTCTTTGGTTTGAGGTCTTAGTACAATTGATCTGGGATAAGTGCCTTGTTCTTTGGGACTGGGAGTAATCTGAGTATTACTGATATTTTTGGTGTGAAGTGACCATCTATCACATAGTCTAGCTTGCCTGGATGACAAGATAAACTGGAATGCCCAAGGTGACTGTGATTCTACGGTAAGGTGATTACTGGGCTTTTGTTACTGGGTTGGTAAAATCTAATTATAAAACATACATCCAGTTTGGAGTTTCTGCCCTGCCTTTTAACAATTTGCCCTGATTCACAGTCATGAGCCACTCCAGACACTGTGACGGGGAGCGGAGAAGGCACTAGATAATATGGCTGTTATAAAGGCAGATGGTAATCAACGGCTCTCCATGCTTACTGAAGGCAAGACCAGAAGTCATTGGTTTAATCTGTAGCAAAATAGATGTGGGTTAGATATTAGGAAAAACTTTGTAACTATAAGGATAGTTAAGTATTAAATATGTTGCCAGGAATCCCCATTCTTGGAGGTTTTTAAGAACAGGTTAGACAAATACCTGTCAAGGATGTTCTAAGTTTACTTGGTCCAGTATATGCATGGGGGGATAGACTAGATGACCTCTTGAGAGCTCATCCAAATATACATTTTTACGATGCTGTGGTAGGTACTAGTACTACAGGCTACATATTTTAAATGCTGTCTTTCACAGACATTTTTCAGTCATTGTAACTTTTCTGCCGTAGAGAAGAACAGCAAGATAAACACACTTGTCAATAATTTGATCATATTGTCCGCAGGGTATGAACAGTCTAAAGAAAATACAGAGAGTTCAGTGCAAAATATCAGAACAACAAAGAACAGGAATTAGGATGTACACTCTGCCTTTCCATTGTTCATGTATTATGTGCTGCATCAAGTTGGGCTAGATCCTATTACACTTCCTCGTGACATGCAAATGTAATACAATTTCATATAATGGGATAGGAGGAAAATTTAACAAAATGTGCATTTTTTTTGGTTACGATTTGCTGTGTACAAATATCACAGAAGTACTTGGGTTACCTATAGGAAAACACAAATACACAGGATTTTCTTGGCACATACTGTACCACATTACAATAGCCTATTGATTTGCATATTCTTTCTGATTATTATCTGGTAATTAAGCTAAGTAAGTAAATACATACTGTAATTACCATGTACCCTACAGTAGCATCTAGACTGAAGAACAGAATTAACCATGTACTTATCCTATAGCTACATAGCAATCTGTATTATATAACAAATGAATAGTAGTTTATATATAAAGATAATAACAACATGGCTTGCCCACTCTGAGTCACAGGGATGCTACACAGGCATATACATCCATGCAGATGAATCACATTGCAGAGCTGAGGCCTATTGATATATTATCATTTCTTCTACCAGGTTAGGTAGTAAACAACAATTCACAAGCCCACGGAATGTGTTCAGAAAAAAATGCCTTGTGTTGCAACGTAAATAAATTGCTTGCCAACTGCTTTGCCAGCAAACTGGCAACCTCAGAGATGATTCGCTCATGTTCTCAGGAAGATGATAAAACCCGTCTGACCAAGAGCCAGTAGAAATGTTGGCAAATCATAGCTGGGTGAGTGAATCCACAATAAATGATGGCCTTGATAACCAGGAAGAGTTTGTCAATGATGTTTGCAAAATCCAGTTACTTCTGTCACCGAGAATGGTGGAGGAGAGGAAATTTCAGAAAAATTATTTAATTAATATATTTAATAAGTATGTACTCCATCATAATTCTAATTGATAAACATTGCTTTTCCAAGTGTTCAAGAATGAATACAGAGTGGAAAAACTCAGACAAAGCAGAAGCATCTATGATAGAAATACAATAATCAGATGCAATGTATTCCCCACTTTCTTGACAGCTATTTTTTTGACCTTTTCTCCTTCAGGTCCTGAAAGCAAAAATTGGCAAATGAATACAGGAATAGCTAGTCATTGTGAGAACTCCTTTCCATAGCCAGAATATGGCCTATATTTGACATTCTCCAGACCTAGTGTTCTTCCAAAAGTTCACCTTCTGTAAATTCTTATTAAATGCAAAGTTTCCTATGAATGCCCATAGATTCACAGAAATGAGGTCATATGGCACAAACTCTGTCAGTGCGGGATTGTTCCTTACAATATCTTATCTAGAAGTTATTTTTTTTAAAGCATTAGATTTAATTCAGCAGTTTCCCTTTATAATTAATGGCGTATATGTCTTCCTTTTACCAGAAGAGCCAGCACATTTCAGTGTAAGACTTGTTCAATCCGTTTGAGGTTTATCCTCTGAATCTGGAAAATGCATGATGTTCATATTGCTCAAAGAACTCGCTTTTGATGTCTTTCTCCCATAGTTTGCCTGGTACTATCAATGCCATTGAGGGCTCAAAGGTGCCATTTAAACATAGCCCACAATAAGGGGCAATGGTCCCCAGAGCTCTATTGTATTAATTTAGATGTAATATATGGCCCAAAGAGTCAAAGATGTTAGCATCACCCAGGCACCATCCAGCATTAAACAGCGTTAAACAGGGCTCAGGGTTTAGTACATAGAGAACTCAGCCTGCTTAGTGCCATAGCACAAACACAAGACTATTCATGATGCAGACTAGATATTTATTGATTAAAACACACAAAAGGATATAATCATAAGGCAAAACCCACTGAAACTGAAATTGAGTGAAGATGCAAAACAAACAATGAAAACCTATCACCACCTTATTGTGTCTTTGGTGGGGAAGAAAGGGTCAGTTCTATTGTGTAGATCTAATTTGGGAATAATATTCACTTTCCTGCTTTCAACAAAGCAGACAAATACAAGGTGGAGGAAAGGTAGGATGGTGAAGATGGAGGAAATACAGCTTCTGTTGATGTTCTTAGGATAGAGGGCGGTTGGTCAGTCATGGATGAATGCTTTAGGCTAGCAGGTCGGTCGGCCACAACAGCTGTTGCTCTGCCTTCTGGCTCACCTCATCATCTGATTGTTCTGGTCAGGTCTCTCTACTTCACTGGTGCTTTTCGGGCTGAGCAGAGCTGTGCTAGTTCTGTGCAGTGCAGCTAATTTCAGGATCAAGTACAAAGCTAAGAGAGAGAAAGGACAGGAGTGTAGCCCATAGGATTTTTTGCTCGCTATTATATCCTACTAATCCAGCCAGCAATATCAATTCATATGTTTCTTTTTCTGATATTAATCTATATCATTTTTATATGTTATCAATATTAATTCCTTGGAATTTAAGATGTGTTGAGGTATGTGTTTCCTAATAATACTTTTTGCTTAAATTGCGGAAATGCAAGATGCTTACTGGTTTGCGAAATCCGGTAAGAAAAAGTTATATAGCAAAAAGTCTATTCAGTTATGAATACGTCAGCATAAAGGCTGCAACCTTTGGATCAGTTTAAGAATGAGCCCTGAACTTTGGGGAACCAAAGATAAGAACTATCAATATCACATCATAGGTTGGTAACCACAGAGTACACCATAACTTGGAGCTCAACTAGAGACCCTACGTTGGCAGTTTTGGAGTGAGATAATCCTATAAATATATTTAGAAAGTAAGTGTCATAATCCATTAGCCTATGGGAAAAGGGTACCCATACAATTCTTAGGGTATGGAAATAAGTTCTGTGTATAGTAGGTTGGGCCTGAATTACATAGGTCAGGATCCTATAAAATACCTTGCAAGAGGGTAGGCTATGCTATTATATTCTACAGGCTATTTTTCTGTTCTATATTCATTCTACGTGCTATTCTACACTCTTTTCTAAGACTTTCATCCATTCAGGTATTTTATACTCTATAGACTATCCATTCTATCTTCTATTACGCTATCAGCTCAGCTTGTGCAGTATAGTATAAACTACTCAACATTCCTAACCATTGGGGAAGACAGCGCCAACACGTAATCACGCATGCCAGGAATACAGCTGGTCCTTCACCTCCTATTACTGTGTCCTCAAGGAAGGATGTGAGTATGTTAGAATAAGATACTTATAATAGAAATGTTACCACAAGGACATTTACTGTTTTCTAGTTATAAGTTTCATTACATTTCTTGTTTTTATGTTAATTTCAATAAAGTTTTGTCAGTTTGGTATTGTCAACAGTGTAGATGTTCTTGTCAAGAACCCCAAGAATCTTCTCCTCATATAGAACTTTTGGAGTTCTCAAATTCTGTAGTCTGAACTGGATACGAACCTATAAATCTTCTGGTTGGATGCAACCAGTGGCAAGCCATTAAACTAACCCATTAAATTCAGGTCAACAGGAGGGAGATAATGGGGGATGGAAAGGGACACAGAAGGGAGAGGGCAAGACAGAACAGGATCTCAAATGTATTAGGCTGGGGTCCTCGCTGGCAAAGAGATGGTCCCCACTGGATTATTAAGCTCTGGTGTCACAGCAACAATCCTTCTGCCACAGCCATGAGGGTGGTAAAAGTTCCTTTTTTCTCCTTTAAGCCTTTTTTCAAGGGCCCCAAAGGGGTAATGGGTGGAATGGCCCATCCTTTCATTAATTTACCCATCAATTAGACCTCATTTTCAAAGCACTCATTTTCATCCATTAATTTCTGGTCTCAGACTCCCGTGGTTTACCAGTCATAGTCTTAAAACAGTCCTTGAGTGGGATCAATACCACCTTCTGTTTACATTAATTCAGTCTTTCCATCTTCTCAAATCTTCTTTTAAACAATTTTATGTAAGAGGCCACTGGAACAATTCATGAATCTTTATCTACTTTCCATAACTTAAAGTTCCTGTTAAGGTAGGCCAGTGGGAGTCAATTATTACAACAGTTCAGAGGAAAACAGATGCTGTGCACCTGCTACTACTCCACTTTGTGAGATACAATTCCCTCCTTGCTACTGGGCTGGTCAGCTTGACTGACCAGATGGGGAAGGGGCTGGGGAGACAGTAGGCTTAGCCCCTGTCTCCTCACCACTCCCTTTTGGGTCTTGTGGCAACCCCTGGGGAACAGGGCTAGAGCAACAGCTGCATTCTGGTCTGGGATTCTGTTTGGTTGCTAACGTGGGCTGCCCAAGCAGCAGAGGAGAAGACTCCTGACCCCCCCGCACCTTCCCCCATCCATTCCCTCATAGCACACTATGTCCTCATCAGGCTAAAATAAAAGTCGCCAACCGCACCAATATGTTTTTTCAAAAATAGGAAAAGAGACAAGTTACTCAAACTATAATGTTTTTATAGTGAATCCCCACCCATGGTACCTGCTCGGCAACTATTTTGAAAGATATTTGACTGTATGTTTTTATTGATCAATGATGCGTTAAAAGCCTCTTTAAACTGCCTCAGATTTTTATCTGAGCAGGTTTGCCTTTGGTAGGGGGTCATACTACAGAGTTTTCCTTTTCCCTCATAAGCCCATTAATTAGCATCAAATAAACTAAATATATAGCTGCTTTATACTTTAAAAAGAAGTTCAAAACCACCATATGAAGAATGTTGTCTGCAAGGCTTTGTCAGACAGTACTTCATGTAAGTTTCATGACTGCATTTACTTTTAATTGATCCTCCAGCACCATGCCCCTTATGGAGTGTTCTAAATCAATGTCAGCCATAAAGTGATACTAAACTGTACAAGATCCTTTTTTGGTTTCAGTTAAAGATAACTTATTTATGAGGACATGAGTAAAACTCTTAGTATATGAATGTAAATATAGCCAAAATTATTTCAGACTCTCTTTCTCCTGTGTTTTATAGATTGAGGAATGTCACACATCAAAATGTAGATTCTTCCTGTCTCCCTTCATGAATGAATCAGCAGGGATTTGCGAATGTTTTCCATTCACCTTGCCATTCTGGGCTGTATCCCATTTTCTCCATCCCTTTATTAGCTGGATAATACATTACTTTATTTCAATTACAGAATATGATTTATAAATACATGGGTAAAGATATCCCTGATCAGCATCTTAAAATGTTTTTTGGCCTTACTTTGGATAGAAAGAATAGTCCACCTTAGCATATATAAAATGACAGCAAATTTTTTTCCAATGAAAGTTTTTATATGAAAACATTTTTTTCATTTTCATCAACATTTTTAAATGAAGGCAGATTTTTTTCCACAAAAATTTTCCTCTCGTCAAAAAGTTGAAAGAAAACTTTCAACCAGCTCCAGGCAGCAACCAGCTTAAATCATGTGCATAAGTCTTCAAACTTAACTAAAAGCAGAGGAAACTGTTTTACATATACCTTTATTCAATACTGTGTTAACTAATGGGAGTGCTTGCTTAGAGCAAGCAAGCACCCTCATTGGCTCAAGAAACTTTGAGCCAACTTTTCATCTCATCCTTAAACTTCAGTAGTTGCAATCCTAGTTATATAGCCTTGCTTCCCATTCCTCTGACAGCTTGGTGTCAGGATTTAACCTTGGATGCTCAGCTGACTTATAAAGGCAGTTAAAAGTGTACACAAATGGGAGGTTTTTCCTGGAAAGAGGGGAAAGGAAGGCTAGACACATACAATAAAACAGTTGCATAAATGACATCCTTAAACAGTAAAATGAGTCAGATAGTCCTAACAGTGGCTGAAAACTGTTCTTTCCCCAAGGAGTGAAGGACCTGGAAGATTCTTTCTGAAGCCGTCTTCCAGGCTACAGAATCCCATTCATGAAAATGTATTTAACTGGGCATTTACCATGTGAACCTTTCCAAGACAAGCGTACACTTTAGAGAGCCAGCGGAATCTGTTAGTTACTATGTAGGGAATGGCATTCCCTATGAGATGCATCTGTGAGATGCAAACTCCTGAAAGTTGAGGAGTAGAGCTATGCAAGAGACGGCCATTTCTGTTTGTAGGAGGTTCAGCAATAAATATTTTTTCTTGCTTATTTTGGTTTGCACCCTCTGACTACTGAATGCTGCCCAAGATTCTCTGGTTTCAAGGCAAAACTAAAAATCCCGCCCTAGAACACTTGGGGAGCAAGAGGATTCACTTAAAACATAAGTGGGGTCAATCTGAAAGGTGCAAAGTCAGGCAGAGTTTTTGGATTAGCAGTGAAACTAGGCCAGACCTGGGTTTGCTGTTCTTAAACATTTGCACAGCTCTAGCGTGAGTTGTTTCTCCACTTGCAAAGGCTCCCCATCTCAAAGGAAATCCTTGTAGTAAGAAGGACTGAAGGTAGCTCCTCCAAGAGTCAGTGAGGCTCTGCTTCCTTAGTTGAGACACTAGGCTACGCTCTCCTTGTCCCCTTTGGCTGAAGAGCACACCTTTCTCAAAGAGTGAAGGACCAGAATCTTTGCAAACACCCCCCCTCCAAGGTGAATTCACACTACATACACACACACACACTGCCCCTGTCTATATCAACGATTAGTGCGTTTCACTAGGAAATCCTTAGTGTACACAGTATCAGAGGGATAGACGTGTTAGTCTGGATCTGATAAAGTGACAAATAGTCTTGTAGCACCTTATAGACTAACAGATGTCTAGGAGCATAAGCTTTCATGGGCGATGAAGTGGGTCTTCGCCCATGAAAGTTTATACTCCTAAACATCTGTTAGTCTATAAGGTGCTACAAGACTCTTTGTTGCTTAGTGGACACAATAACAGACTGGAGTCAAACAGCAAATAAGACATGGGAAGAGACAACAGACAGGCAGTAGCAAAGGCAATGGGGGAAGTGGGGGGTGAAATAGGAGGCAACAGTAGAATGGGGGAAGGAAAAGTAGGGGAGAGGCAACAAACCAGGGAGTAGGGGAAGCACAGGTTTATAGCTCTGTCAGAGTGGGCAGGATCAAAGGGACTTCTGAAGCCAAGACGTGGAGAAGCAGCATTGTGACAGTAACCAAATCCATATTTCCTTCCAATAGTCCTCCCAAACCGACAAATCTCCTTCTAAACTCTTTGTTTGAAATTTGACAGCACTGCCAAGAGATGAGGTGGGAAGGGCAGACTCGTCTCCCATGATCACCAGAGACAGGTACAGAGGTTCTACACCAATGTGTGGCTTCATCGAATTACCTCAATAATATGATCCTGAAGAAAACAAAACCTGAGGACGCATAGACATTTTCATGGAGTTTTTTCTGTTTGGAAGGTGAAGAGAGATTCTGATTTGGGATGGGCTGACACTCAGGGTCAGGTCCTGCTTTTCAGAGAATATTCCTATTGGCAAAAGCAAATACCCTCATCAACTAAATACCCGTTTCTATCCTCTTTCCCATCCAGCACATCCTCTTCTTAGCGAATCAGATTACTTTCTCCTTATTTTTCCTAATCACGTGGCTCCCCAACAGCTCTGAGGCAAATTCATATTTGAGAAGCTAGCTGGTAGGCTCACTGCTCCCTTAAAATAAGGTAAATGGCCCTGACCATTGTTTCTGCAGCTGGGAAACACTTTTGTCTGCTGATACAAATCAGGGCGAGGGAATATTCATGAGCTGCATATCGCTCAAAGGTGGATGCAAAATGAAACCAGTATCTCGGTGATGTACAACCAGTTCTGGCTTAGATTACCCCATTTTTACTTTCCATTGGTTCTTTGGCAGTAACACTAGTAGTTCAGACTCAATATTTTTCATCCAGATCTCCTTCCTAAAATACAGAGAGAGAATTTGAATTCATTGTGAGAGGTAAAAGTGAATGCCTTTCTGTCACCCACCCCTACCTGCTATTATAGCGATACATTTCAATTGTGTGCACCTGGTGACATGCATTAAAACACCAGCATCTTACTGTACTGGATACTAATTAGAAAAAGAAATGTGCTAGATGTTGGGCCTCAAGAAAGCAAACTTAACATTCTGACAGCAGCTGGAGAGTGATAGCCATAATCAACCAATGTCCCTGCTTAGATCTGTGCCAAATCACCTCACTTTCTTCCAGCTAATGCTCCATAAGACACAATCTTTCTTTACTGTTCCAAAGAAACATGTTGTCAGTTCCCACCTGCTGGCACTGCCAGAAATAAAACCACAGTTGATCAGATGCAATAGGTCAGGAAAGTAATGCATTGAACCATTGTCTGTGCTTTTAGGCTGTGTAACAGGGGAATCACTAACATTTATCCCCCTCCCCTCAAACTGCAGCACTTTTGTTATGCTTTTATTAAATAACAAGATTTTTAAAGCTAGAAATACATCCTTTTTGGAATTTAACATGGAGACAAAATTCAGGCTTGCTGTCAGGCTGAAAGTTCTAATATATTTTGTTTTCCAAATGATATCGAACAGCTTTTGGGGGGAAAGAAAACGCAGATGTCAGTCTAGTGACACAGAGTAATCTATTTGCTCAGTGCTTGTATTTTGCTACCAATTTTGTATTTTTCAAAAAGGACAATAAAAGAATTGTGCTCTCTGCTAATTAATGACAAGCTGGTAAAAGCATCTATCCATTGTTCCATTTATTTCTTCATTTCCAGCAGTTAACAGCCCTGTTCTGAAATGAATCAATGTCGTTTACACAATGCTGTCACCCCTATTGTTTCTTTATCATCCTTGCATTTTCATAAATCGGAGGTGTTAATTCCTTAATGGCTTTTCTCAGAGCTTTATAATGTATGCAAAATGGTAATCCGCCTCCTAAACAATTCATGTTTACATAGGCACACTCTTAAATATGTTTACTATCAAAATGAATCCTTTGTTTGGATCTAGCCCTATCTGTTTGTTTTCCAAACACTGAATCATAGCAGGTATGTGGAGTCTAATTTTAATTAGCAACAGTGTCAAGTATATCATCCATTTAGTTATCATCCAAAGACTACAGATATCAATGGAAAGACACCTTTTGAGTGGCCTTTGGTTCAAGGCCTAAGTTAGCCACCTTATTTATGTATTATCTCTTAAGAACACAAAGAGAAAATATTATACGCAGAATTTCTGCATAATAGTTAGAGATTAGCAGAATAGATGTAAACTGCTTGTGGGAAAGGGAAATCCACTGTAGGAGCAAACTAAAAAATAAACTTAGTAGGAATAAGTCCTTCTTAGCAGGTGAGGCCAATGAACAGATTTCTCTGGTACTGACAGGAGCATCAGATTTGATAAGGTCCCCGCATATTTGCAGAAGATGTTAGCTATTTGATAGCTTCTTTTGGGATCATCCTTTGTTAAAAGACAACTATAACCCTGCTATAGAATTTTCTAGGATGGTTAAAAAATAAAACAATTTTTTAACAAGGCTGTAAATCTTGGACAGATCATAATCTCTCTGTGCCTCCAATTCCCATCTGTAAAATGGGGATATATTAATACTTCTTTCTCCTACCTCTCTCTGCTCTGTTTATTTAGGCCAATGGGACTACTCACATGTGTAAAATAATGCCTATGTTTAAGTCTTTGCAGGAGTGGGGCCTAAGATTGCAAGCTCTTTGGAGCAGAGACTCTTTCTTCCTCTGTACATATAGCGCCTCGTATAATGAATCTCTGAACTCATGTGGCTTCTTGGAAATCTTGCAAATAATAAACAGTAACAGAAAATGTATTGTCCTCTATTACATTCTATAGGTTTTTAAAAGTTAATTTCTGTAGACCCCTATTGATTTTCTCTCTCTCAAATAATGTTGCTTTTTCCATAAGTGATTTATAAAGGTCACCCTCATCACAGACCATCCTTCCATTCTGCATTTGTTTAGCACCTAGCGCAATGGGATCCTGGTCCATGACGGGGCTGCTAGATGGTACAGTTATACTACTAATAAATAAACAATAATACTCTATATTTACATCCAACAGCCTGTTCCAAAGCCACTGAAGCCAAAGAGTCCTTACATTGACATTAGAGGACTTTAGAGTAGGACCCACATGAACTGTACTGAAAAAACTTTCTGTGAGTTATACACAAACAAATTTAGGCTAATTTTGTTTTTTCTGAATCAAAGCTCATTTCTTTAAAAGTGGGCTTTCAAATCTATTCTGAACTAAATATGAAACAGTTTGATGAGGGATATGTTGGCATTACAATAAATATAAAAATGAGAGAAGACCTGATTATACCTGGAAAATAGTTGCCAATTCCAAGCAGTCAGAGGAAATATGTGAAAAAAAAGCTTTGGTGGTGATAAAAGGAAGAGTTTCAGTAAAAGAATACTCTTAAATATTATTGATGTAGCTCTGTTTATTTCTCCTTTGTATCAAGTTAAGGAACAAATAAGATACTGCTTAGAAGTAACACTGGAGTTTTCCAATAAAGTGTAGTGAGTGTAAGATCCATGTCATTTAAAGGATGGATTCCTCACATTAGGCTTTGTCTACACTAGCACTTTTGTCAGCAAACCTTTTCAGTCAGATGTGTGGAAAAAACACACCCCTAACTGACATAATTTTCACCAACAGAAGTGCCAATGTGTCCAGCACTGTGGCGGCAAGAGATCTTCCCACTGCTCATTGGGGTGGTTTAAGCATGCCAGTGGGACAGCTCTCTCCCACTGGCATAGAGCGACTACACAGAAGACCTTCCAGCGGCACAGCTGCAGTGATATGGTTGTGTCGCTGTAAGGTCCGTAGTGTAGAGAGCCTAAGACTGAAACAGAGAGAGAAGATCAAGGCTTGGCAGGGACCATAACGTGCTGCTGCACAGCAGTCAAACACTGGGTTGGATTGTGCTACCTCTCCTTTAGGCTCTTGTTAATCACCCATTGTTAATCATCACACATCATCACTCATTGATGATGGGTATTTTGTAAGCAAGACAGGAGAAGTAATTCTTCTGCTTTGTTTTGATTAGGTCTCAGCTGGAGTATTGTGTCCACTTTTGGGTGCCACATTTCAGGAAAGATGTGGACAAATTGGAGAAAGTTCAGAGAAGAGCAACAGACATGATTAAAGGTACAGAAACCTTTGTCTCTTTAATCTCCGAGGAAGGGACAAGAAGCAATGGGCTTCTTCAAATTGTAGCCAGAGCATTTTAGTTGGTGTAGTAGGGCGGCGACTCACTGCTGCGGCGCCTCCTGCTGGTACGTCCAGGGAATTAGCTCGCCAGCTCCCGGAGTGCCCTCTGCAGGCTGTAGTCCTGCTTGCTACTGGACCCCATGTCCATCCCCTGGACCGGGTGCCCTCTGCCCTAGACGGATGAATCCCTGAAGTATTCCCACAGTTTCAGGGTCTCCCCTCCCAGGGAACCCCCACCCCCTAGCCCCACCTTGCCTCAGTCTAGGCAACTGCCAGTCACCACTTACCCCTGCTTACTGGGGCAGACTACAGTATAATTGCCACTCATCACTGGCAAGGAGGGTTGGCCTGCTGCCTCTGTCTCTTTAGCCCTGGGCTGCCCCCTGCAACTCCAGTACCCTCTGTTGGGCCTTCCCCTAGGCCCTGCAGCCTGAGGGTTTCCAGGCCAGAGCTTCCCCAACTCCTCTTGCCTGGCCCAGCCCTGCTCCACTCTAGGTACCTTATGCTTCCCAGCAGCCAAGCCTGTCAACCTCTGCAGACAGAGGAGACACTATTCTCTCAGGCCCCTGCCTCTTAACCTTTTCAAGGACTGCTAGAGTGTCTGGGGTGTGGCCACCCAGCTGAGCCTATTCTCCCTATCAGCCTGGGAGCTTGCTCCCAGCCACAACCCATTTCTCGGCTGTTTTAAGCCCTTCTGGCTGGGAGCAGGTAGCCACCCCGCTACAGTTGGACATTAGGAAAACCTTATTGTCAGGGTAGTTAAGCACTGGAATAAATTGCTTCGGGAGGTTGTGGACTTGCCATCATTAGAGATTGTTAAGGGTAGGTTAGATAAACACCTGTCAGATGGTCTAAATAATACTTAGTCCTGCCTTGAGTGCAGACGACTGGACTAGAAGACTACTCGAGGTCCCTTCCAGTCCTGTGACTCTATGAGAGCATGTAGATCATTGGACTATGTAGATATGAATCCACTAGCCCCTCTGTTCTACATCCAATGACTTCCTCCATGTAGTCTATTTGAGCCAGTCTGTTTCATGGTGTATGTCGAGAGGCATTTCTTCCTCACAGAGGGATAACACAGGTCCAAAGTGGCTTAAATGATCTTAAGTTGGCTATCTGTGGTGAAGTGAATTTCACCAGATATGGTGGTATCAAAGAACAAAGTGTATAAATGTGACAAACACAATGTGATTGGAAAACAGATGATAGAAGCATTTCGGGAATAAATGGATTGTAGATAAAGTTAGAGGTGCCACTCTCAGTTAACAGGTCAGCTGACACGGTTATCCTAATAAGTTACACACCCCTCTAACTTGGGAAAGGAAAAATAAACATATTATATATATTTTTAAAGTTACAAAAACTATTTTCCTAGATGTGTGTTGGTGTCAGTACTCCCTTGCACTCCACAGTAAAATCACCTTCATTTTGAAATTTCCTTTCTTCTCCTGATCTCATGACACTGCCGTAGATCTGCATTGATGGGAACTGTTTTCTAAACTACAACCACAAGAGCTTTGAACTACAGGGTGAAGGTGGAGGGAAGATACATTCAGCCTCGGAAAGGCCTCAAACTTTCAAACTGTAAACCTCCAAAACAAAGCAATAAAAACAAAAGCTGCCGCCATGGAATAAACAATTGGAAAGCCCTGGCTGTAGAACGAGTATGGGTGGAGAATGCTAGGTTGCTGGTGACGTCTCCAGTCCTCAGGGAGGCAAACACTTGCCAGTCTGTAGTTTTTCCACATTTGCGGTCTGGTCACCCTAGGCCTGATCCAAAGGCCACTGGAGATACTGGTTTGAAGTTTACTTCAATGGTCTTTGGCTCCAATCCATGTTGAAGGAGCACAGATAAACCGAAGGAGAATTAATAAAAGGGATTAAAGGGACAGATCCTGATTTCACTGGAGTTGTGTCAATTTATACCAACTGAGGATCTGTTGCCGTTTTATTCCTCGGACCTTGTGATGGAAAAAAATACAGATTTCCCATTATTTTACTTAATATATGAGGGAATTCTTTTTACACCAAGGCAAATAACAACAGCTGTGGAGAACCACTGACTGTTTGACTACCCTGCCTCAGCTACATGCATTAGGATATACACTATCATTTACAAAAAGGACACCTGAAGTATTCTGCAATCTATGTTTTTTAAAGATATTACCTAAGAAAATCATGCTTGAATGAGCCTGAGCTGGGAATTTTGGCAAAGCAGCCTGAACCTGGATTTTTTAAATCCAGTTCTGTTGCAAATACAATTTAAACCTGCAACTACTCTGATTGTTTTGATTTAATCAGAACTGTCTGTTAAATCTCTAATTCCAACGTCTTTTCAATCCTTGCTCAAACTGACATACATGTACTTTGTGACTGTGCATTATGTAGTTAACAACTTGTTATTTGGCCTATCAGTTGTTTAATATTCAGCCCATTGCTGGAATTGTTCAAAATGTAAAACTACTTCATCGCTGCTGTGTCTCATTTCCTTCTCACAGTTCGTACTTTTTACAGAAATCAATTAAGAAATATACAGCAATGTTCTATTTTTAATTTCTTATGAGGGTGAAAGTTTCCAGATTATTTTTGTAGGGAAAGGAGGAAAAGCATAAGAATGAGGAGGAATACAAATATACAGTTCATCTTCCAATTCTATATCCATATAAAATTATACATTAATTGTTTTGATTATTTAGTCAGAAATCTAAATATGAAGTTAAAATTGCTGCATAATTTATTTTTTGTAAGAAAACCACAGAACCTACCATTCAAATTTGGATTTAATTACAGGCTTTTGCTTTTAAGGCTTTAAGATTAACTGGTTCCCAAGTATGAAAATTACTTTCATGGTTGTTTTTTTTCAGTAGTTGTTGACGTGCATGATGTTTTGGGTCCCAGTTTAATCAAAGGAAATACTTCTAAGTAGCTAGTCAACATTATTTAACTGTTGGAGAGACAAAGCTGTCACGTGTTTAATGGGGATTCCCATTAAGGTTTAAATTTTAAAAACGCTTCAACAAATGCAACCTGTTTTCCTCACTTACATCACAACATCTAGTATTTTCAAGTGAAAGAAGGGTTCAAGTATAAAATTGAGCTTTGCTGTTATAAAGGGATCTCTTATTGTCTGGCAGTAATAAAAATCAAACCTCGTATATGTTATGTCTGGCTATCTGCACATATATTTGGAGGACAAAATAAATTGGGACTTTGTCATCTGATTATTTTGGTAACCAAATATTCCACAGATTAAATGAAGCATTACTTGACTATCATCGAAAGGAATAAAACAGAGTATTTATTAACTTATTACCAGTTACCACCATTATTGGCATCATGTTCAACAATTCTTGTTCCTATTTGTATTTTTTTTTTTTTTTTGGTTTGGTTTCCTGAGTGCAGCTGCTTCCCATAGAGAAAGTCCACATTTCTGTATCATCTGTGTAATGAAAAGCAGTTGTGTTATTTGTTTAACAAATCCTCAGCCTCTGCTGGATGAATTATCTATACAGGTTAAGTCACTTCAGTCATGATAAGTTTACTTTCATATCACCCGAACAATTTATAGTTGTATGGGTCTGATCCAAAATCAACAGAAAGATGCCCATTGACTTCGCTGGGCTTTGGATTAGGCCCTACATCTATATTAACCTAATGAGTCATTATTTTGAGTTTATTTTGTGATCTCATACCAACTACCTGATAAGCCTGTTTGTCCCATCATTGCGAAGCAATTTCTGGCCCACCCTTGAATGACAGGACCATCTCTATTCTTATTTAGCTTTGATTAACATCATTAACCTATCATACACTGATGCGACTCACACAGCAAATTGGTAAGCCAATTTCAGCAAGCAACATAAAGCACAGAACAGCTTGGATTGTCAGATAAACATACCCAGAGGTGCAGTTAGAATGCTGAAATTATTAGGTGAGTGATAGGAAGCCAAAAAATCAGTGAGGCACTTGAACAGAGAGTATAAACATAAATATCCAAAAGCATGCCACAGTGCATGTGTATTTTATGTTGATGTGCTAATACATTATCAGCTAAGGGTTTATTTAAACCATTTTTGTATTCTCTGCAATTCATTTATCTGCATAAGGAAGAGGCACTAACAGGACAGTTCCTTATGAACAAGCAGCCCTGTGTGTTTTCCACTGCTGTTTATAATCCTTCATGCTCATATCTATAATTCATGAGCAAACTGTTTCGTGAACGTTTCCATAAAGGTTGAGCAAAGTACGGCGCTGTTAACATTCACACTGTCATGCACAGAATCGAAATGTGCCCACTCTCATTCTATTCATCACAGCTCAAAGACATTTTGGCAATGATATTATCCAAATATTATTAAAACTTTGAACCCTGTCCCCATAAATTATCGCAAAATGGCTTCAGAGCCATTAGGCAAGGAGGATGTATGGGCTCCAGTTGCTTTGGAGTAATTATGTGCTTAAAAGGAAGCGTGGCTAAGCATTCTACTAGTAAAAAGAGAAAAGCTATGATCATTTGTTACTGCTTCAGTGCTATGCACAGTACTGTTCACACAGGTCAAGCCAACCTTACAGCAGGACAATTATCTGCCTAGAGAGACCAAACATCTGTTATTAAGTACGCACAGGCACCACTGCAACATGCTAGAAATCTTGTCCACTTCATTGGCTGAGCTTATGCTAATGTACTTCAAACACTTGGCCAACTCTGCACAACATCCCCCCTTTCTTATTGTTACTTCAACAGTTCAGCTTTGAAATATGCAGTACCTTCACTCCCCCATTACTTCCTTTAATATGCGCACAGCTGTTAAAGATACCGGTGTAACTTTAGATGAGTCTCTCTGTCTTTTTTTTTATTTGTTTCATTACATTCTTGTGCATTTATAAGTTACCAACAGAGCAGTGCTGTAGAGATAAAGTACAGCACAAAAGCACAGGGTCACTCTGGTTTTTTGCATTATAAAACAAATCCTTCTTTGATTTCTGTGTTTCAAACATTCATTAGGCTGTTAAGAAAGATGAAGGAGGTCATTTTGATTTTATAGGTATGAAATATAACTCCCCCAAAACAAACAAACAAAAACAGAAACCCAGGAGTCCTTTTTTTAAAAATTAGTTCTGAAGCAGAATATATTGCAAAAGTTGGCGAAAAGAGAAACACAATCAGGTAAAGAGACATGACTTGATTAGGACATAAAGAGGGGCTAAGTGGATGTGTGAGTGCAACCGAGGCAGCAAGAAGCAATGCAGCTGAAATCTATTCCAGCTGGGTACTGTAAATCCATTCTGGGGCTTATTGATCCACGGTTGATTGTTTTTCTCTGGTGAAGAATGTTAGCTAACAAACCTGCAACCGCTGACAAACAGGTAGAAGATCTTCTCTCTGTCTGATAATTTACCTGAAAAAAGGAAGAGATTCTGAACTATATATAATTTGCTCAAACTACTAATAGATCTGATGTTAATAGATTATCCTTTCCCCCCCTCTGATAGAAATTGCAGATGTAACTGACACACTTACATTCACAGGGCACAACAACTCTAAAGGAGATCAGTGAGCTGGTGGCAGAGATGTCAGAGTAAGAAATTAGATCTATCTTTTCTGTTTTAGGCTTTTCTAAGGCATCTATCACTGTGTAGTAATGGAAGCGTGGGAGAAGGAGAAAGAGGATGCTAGATGGAGGAGCTGCAGAAATTCAAGACTCCAAAAGTATTTTTTTACTCCAAGCTTACACGGAAAATGAACTGAGTTTGTATTTGTTTTTGTTACATGTTCCCAGTAACCACCACCTGTAGTCATTTTAAGAGGGGCCTCTACAACCAGCAGATTTATGCTTGCTAACATACTCTTTGTATACACTTTCTTTAAAAAAATCCCAGCATCCCCTTCTGAAAAATAAAGTGAGGCCAAGATATTGGGCTTGGTTTTACAAATTAAAGTAAAAAACAAAGAGCAAGACAAGGAGTAGTGAGGAAGTTGATCCTGAATTAAAGATAGCAAGAGAAATGCACAGCTAAGCACATGACGGGTATGAGGAGAAGCCAACTTGAGCTATTCTCATCTGTATCACACCCGTTTTAACATATATACTTGTCAATAAGGGAGCAATTGTGCGGGGGTGGGGAGGTTGAAATCAGCTCAGTCTGGAGGATTGTGCGTTGTGTCTAACTTTACATTCACCCAGGCCAAACCTCAAAGGATTTGTGGGATCAAGGCCATTGATAAAACACGCATGTCAGGAAGGATTTCCTGTTAGTTTCTATTTCCTACAATAGATTTTCATTCCTTCCTTCCAAAGCCAAAAGCTCTCTCTCTTTCTCTCTCTCTCTCACACACACACACACTTGCTGGAGGTGTTTTCCCTTCCCTGGCTAGAACTGGCACTGGATCTATAATGGTCAGATCCATAAAGCATGGCTATTTTTGTCAAACAATGGTCGATTAATTTAATACCTAACCCAGAGAAGGCATTTGGAGCAAATCTGCGAATGAACAAACCAACAAAGATGTTTGCTTTGCTCTTTTATAGCGGTTCAGACTTATCAGTTCCTGGTCTGAATTCCAATTCATTGCCTACCTTCCTTTGAATTAGTGCTCAAACTCTTACCAGGGAGAATATGCCTTTATAATGTATTCAGTACAATCACTTCCACACTATCATTGAAAAGAGTGCAACCAGTCTTTCCGCATAGGCCCTAATGACGGGTAAATTTTGAAATGCTGTATATATCCCTTCTCTGCCATTCCTCAGGTACAGAGGGTAGTAAACACAAAAACTCTTTGGGGAACTGGGATAGTTAGGTGATACACTTGATCTATATTCAGTGAAATATGGCGATACCCTTTCCAAGTGTCTGGGAATTGCTCAGAAAGTCAGTTCAAAAACAACCTTGAGCACTGCCCACAGAGACTCAACTTGACTGGAAATATTGCCACACTGCAGATTTCATGGTACAAGAAAGTGCAAGAGAAATGGTCTCACTTTTTGTTGTTTAAAATATGTGCACCTGCGCCCACCCCTTTGTTATTACAGCTGCTGCCACAGTAGTAAGGGATGCAGCCCTGCACATCTCTGAGCTTCTTGACAGTCCCAGCTGCACAGTACTGGAAGCCAAGAGCTGAAGTTTTGGACTAGAGAGAGAGATGCCAGGGACATCATAAGCAACCAAAACAACTTCAGAAAAAGTCTCAGAGAAGTCATGTTGGTTTGATTATATATAATTGAAAGAGAGGATCCAATTGCCCTGACATAGGTGGAATGAAACGTTATCTGTGGAGATTATCGGAAGAAATGTACATTGAGTAGGGAAGACAATGCGATGAGATGAG
Organism: Dermatemys mawii; assembly: GCA_007922305.1. Classification (NCBI taxonomy): domain Eukaryota; kingdom Metazoa; phylum Chordata; order Testudines; family Dermatemydidae; genus Dermatemys; species Dermatemys mawii. Next base: position 11,787,863 of record ML677343.1, on the reverse strand, counting down.
GGATGAGATGTTCTCAGGTAGTACCTGGTGTGTTAAGAGGGCAACTGAGATCCTGACCACATGGAAACAGAACCATGATAGTTTCAATCATGATCAATGTCTGAGTTATTTCTATCAGGGCACGAGCACAATTTTCCTTGTCCAAAATGGCTAGGGATTTTCTCCAGCAATGGCAATAGACAAGCCCACTAGCCATTCCACGTATAAAGTAGCACCTTTTTTCTAAAGGCAAAATGCTCTCACCCTGCTCACAGTCTGGGAAAACTGGCGTTATGTCAATTGGTTGCTCTAATTTACTGAAAATGGCCCTAATAATTGAAGGAGAATAGTGTTGGCTCCTAGCCACCTTTCCCCCCACTTCTCCCCTCCGATATACTGAAGGGAGGTGTAATGCATTTGAGAATTTTGGGTCAAAATGTATATTTTAGTGATAGCCAAATTCTATTTGGTTCCCCAGGACACTTGCTATCAAAAGCTTCCCTTACACATTCATGTGAAACTCTCTCTCCCTCTGATTTCCCATTAAATGACTAGGTCTAATTTGTAGCTCTTATTTATGACGCACTGGATTTTACATGTTCAGTATCATTTTTTTCACTGAACTCTGCCATCAATTTCTTGACTCTTGAGAGAAGTTTCATAGGGAGGTTGAAAAACTAAACCTTTGCCTGTCTGTTGCTTCAGATGCATTTGTTTGGAGATTTCAGACCTGACAGGCCAAGAAACATATAGCTAATCTTTAGTGTGACAAAGCTCTGTCCTTATCTTCGTGGATCCTGCATTTTCTGGCGGATTTTTACTAGCCTTAGCGGCTCACTGTGACCCTCCACAGAGCCCTTCTCTCTCTGGAGACAAGGTCACAGCCTATTGAGCCATTTTCATCACAAACCAGTGAGGAGAAGCTACCCTTCCTGGCACAGTCTCTATTGTCTCCCAATCTCAGAGACTAATTAGGGGAGGCAGAAAGGGGGGAGCCCAGGCCCGCCCTCTACTCTGGGCTCCAGCCCAGGGACCCTAATAGTATCAGCTAAGATGGCTGACCTTTTATCCACAAAACACAATACAATTCCCTGGGCTACTTTCCCACAGCAGTCACCGCTTCTTCAAACTCCACTTCACCCTTACCTCAGGGCCTCCTTCCTTCTGTATGATATGTTGTCCACCACTCAGTCTCACCAACAGCACCACTTCCTTCCACAGCTCCTGACACCCACACCCACCTGACTAACTGGGAGGTTTTTATCTGGTTTCAGCCAGTCCCTGATTGGCGTCAGGTGTCCCAATCAGGCTAGCTGTTTCTACTCCTTTCCAGAAGGTTCTTAATTGGCCCCAGGTGTCTTGATTGGCCTGGAGTAGCCTTTGTTTGGCTATCCAGGGAACAGGGACCTGCACACCCTGAGACTAATGTACCTGCCTTCCAGCACTCTCCTATATCCTTCTGGTCTGACTCCATCACATTAGCTACACAGCACAGTAGCATTTTAAACACACCCTTATGTGAGAATGAACTATCTGTAATGTAGTCAAAAGTAAATAGAAGTCACTGGTAAGTTCCTATGATCAATACTAGAAAAATGGTTATTGAAATGTATATTAAAATCAGCAGTGAAAAAAGACCTTGGTGAACAGCCAGCTGATACAATACTTGTATTTTGTAGCTCATTATCTTTCATAATTCAAACCAAATATAGTTCTGCCATATAAAGTACTCAAATTTAGATACTGCATGTATTATATATTATTATTAGGTATCAGTGGGCACTATGTGAAATAGCTTCAACGTACAGAAGTTTGTACCATGGATGTAATTCTATATTAAACCCTTTAACATGATTTAACTGTTGTACAGACAAGATTTAATTCTCTCTTAAATTATTGAAAGTTTCAGAGTAATTTCTATAGAACCCTGATCAGTTTCTACAGACCCTCTGCTGGTTTCAACCTTATTAAATTCTATAGCATTTTTAATAGGGTATCTATTGTGCCATCAATTTTTCTGCAGAACTCCCCACCAAAATCAATAGAGATGTCTGCTTAAAAACTGAAGGTAAGTTCTTTTCACATAACCTCAGATCTTTAAAGGTAGTGCACATCTTCAAAATGAAGCAAGGATTTCATTCAATCAGATAGCACTTGCCCAAAGAGCTTTGCATGTATACATCATGTACATTTCTCTCTCCCAAAAGGAAAATGTTGACATAAAGCAGATTCCTAAATTACAGGTATATCATAAGTGAGAAAGAGTCCTGTGGCACCTTAAAGATTAACTAAAGTATTAGAGCATAAGCTTTCATGGGCTAATACCAGTTTCGTCGGATAGTCAGCTTTATGGAATATACCAAGTCCAGACCCAACCCAAACTGAGCATTTTCTAATCCATTTCTATACCATTATCAGCAGAGCAGTACAATTAAAATTATGGTCTCAAAGGATGTTGTTTGTCAATGTTCCAACAACAGAGAAGAAGTGTGCGTAGCTGTGTGTGTCACCATAACACAAGTGATAGTAACAGAGGTGTTATGTCTGAAACACAGAACTGGGAGGCCTCTCAGATTTCCGGTGCGTCACTGAGCAAGTCTGTCAATCTTATTGTGCCCCAGTTTCTGCATCTGTAAAGGAAGATGAGAACAGCTACATCACAGAGGTGCTCTGAGGCTTAATCACCGAGGGCTAGACTATGCCATGTGTGGCAAATTGCTGGCACTGTTATGATGGGTCCCATGCTTTCTCTTCTTGTGGGGGGTTTAGGGAGCTATTTCTTGCCCCTGCATAGGGTATTAACTGCCCCGCTAGTATCCTAGAGGAGGGGGAGTGGAGAGGGAGTGACCCGGGCCCGCCCTCTACTCCGGGTCCCAGTCCAGGGGCCCTGAGGATAGCAGTAAACTACCTGAAGTAGCTATTCCTTCCCCTGGGCTACTTTCCTCTCCTACCCTTCAGTTTGTGGGGCTTCCTCCCCTCTCTCTACACAGGTCAAGTGTCTCTTTACCTAGGGTCTGGGTGGTCTTGGTTCCAAACTCTCCTCCAACTGCTCACTGCTCCAACTCCTTCAAACTGCTCCAACTCCTCCAAACTGCTCACTGCTCCAACTTCTCCCCTGTCTGCCTGAAGCAGGGGGTTTTATTAGGTTCTTAGCAGGGTCTTAATTGATTGCAGGTGTTCCAATCAACCTGCAACCTTCCTTAGTCCACAGGGAGCCACGCCTCAATTAGCTCTGAGCTTACATATCTCCCCTCAAGCACTCTACCGCAGCTCCCTGACTTTCCTCTATCACTTATCCCCCCACACACCTTGCTCAACACCATGGGGTGGAGCTACTTGGGACGAGAGACAGTGTTGCCGTGATAGGCTGTCTGCATTGCCATGTTGGCTTCCGGCCCTATGCTGTATCCGGAAGTTGAAAGGTTGCAGGGACAGAAACCATCTCGTCACTCGTGCATTCCTCTCCTTGTTTGTGTGCATCCATTGGAGCGGGGCGTGGTCTGTTACTAGGGTGAACCGCCGCCCAAGCAGGTAGTAACATAGAATCTCCATGGCCCACTTAACTGCTAAGCATTCTTTTTCTACTACGGCGTACCGTTGTTCCCTGGGCAGGAGCTTTCGACTAAGGTAAAGGATTGGGTGCTCCTCATCCCCCACCATCTGCGAAAGGACGGCCCCAAGTCCTACCTCCGAGGCATCTGTTTGTAGGATGAATTCCTTTTTGAAATCGGGGCTATGAGCACTGGATGGCTACAAAGGGCAGTCCTTAGGTCGGTGAGAGCATCTTCTGCCGCCTTGGTCCACTTAACTATCTCTGGGCCCCGAGCTCTTATCAGGTCTGTTAGAGGCATGGCCCTTGTGGTGAAGTGAGGGATGAACCAGCGATAGTACCCCACTATCCCTAAGAATGCTCTGACTTGCTTTTTGCGGATCGGGCGGGGCCAATCCTGTATTGCCTTTACTTTGTTCCACTGGGGCTTCACCAGGCCCCTATCGACTACACAGCCAAGGTATCTGGCCTCAGCTAACCCTATTGAACATTTGAATGGGTTAGCAGTGAGACCAGCCTGTCTAAGAGTATCCAATACTGCTTCGACTTTCCCCAGGTGCGTCTCCCAATCAGGACTATGGATTATCACATTGTCTAAATAGGCAGCAGCATATTTGGTATGGGGTCAAAGTAATCTGTCCATCAGCCGCTGGAAAGTCGCGGGGGCCCCATGGAGTCCAAAAGGCAGGACTGTATATTGAAAAAGGCCATCAGGTGTAGAGAAAGCAGTTTTTTCTTTTGCGTCCTCAGCCAGGAGGATCTGCTAATAGCCTTTCGTCAAGTCCAACGTGGTCAGATATCGGGCCTTGCCTAACTGATCCACCAACTCATCAATACATGGTATTGGGTAGGCATCGAACTGGAATACCTCATTTAACTTTCGAAAGTCATTACAAAATCTTTGGCTGCCATCAGGCTTAGGGACCAAGACAATAGGGCTGGACCACTGGCTGTGTGATTCTTCAATCACCCCAAGTTCCAGCATCTTTCTTACTTCTTCCCTAATTTCCTCTCTTTTTGCCTCTGGTATGCGATATGGTTTCATTGTCACCCTTGCTCCAGGACGGGTGATGATGTGATGTTGGATAAGCGTTGTCTGTCCTGGTTTCGTGGAAAATACATCTTGGTTCCTCTGAATCATCTCAATGATCTCTGTTCGCTGTTCTGGGGCTAATTTGGGGGATATCTTTACCTGCTTTTGTGGGCCATCTGCCTGGGACAGAGCCGGCAGAACAGCCAGACATATCTCCCGATCAATCCAGGGTTTCTGTAAGTTGACATGGTATATCTGCTCTGGCCTTCGGCGATCTGGCTGTCTCACTTTATAATTCACTTCCCCAACAGCTTCCACTATCTCATAGGGTCCATGCCAACTGGCCAGCAGCTTACTTTCTGTTGCTGGTACCAGCACCAGCACCCGTTCACCTGGTTGAAATTTCCTTGTTTTCGCTCGACGATTATAGTAGGTTCATTGGGCTTCTTGTGCTTTCTCTAAATGCTCTCGTACTATGGGGGTTACTTGGGCTATTCGCTCTCTCGTCTGGGCTACATGTGCAATGACATTCTTTCCCGGGTTGGGTTGTTCCTCCCATTCTTCCTTCGCAATATCTAATATGCCACATGGGTGGCGTTCATACAGTAGTTCAAATGGGGAGAAACCGGTAGATGCTTGGGGAACTTCTCGCACTGCGAACATCAAATAGGGTAGGAGGGTATCCCAGGCTTTTCCATCTTGGGCCACTACCTTTCGGATCATGCTCTTGAGAGTACGGTTAAAGCGCTCTACCAAGCCATCTGTTTGGGGATGATAGACCGAAGTCCGCAAGGCTTGGATGTGTAGCAGGGTGCATAAGTCTTTCATCACTCTAGGCATAAACGGAGTCCCTTGGTCTGTCAGGATCTCCTTAGGGACGCCTACCCTAGCAAAAACCTGCACCAGTTCCTTTGCAATTGCTTTGGATGTGGGGTTTCTTAGAGGAATGGCTTTGGGGTATCGTGTAGCGTAGTCCAGGATGACGAGTATGCTTCGGTGGCCCCTGGCTGTTCTTTCTAGTGGGCCCACCAGATCCATTGCTATCCTTTCAAAAGGGACTTCAATTATAGGCAAGGGTACCAATGGGGCCTTTAACTGTGGTCGTGAGCTATGCAGCTGGCACTCCAGGCAAGAGGTGCAATAGTGTTGAACTTCTGCTCTTACCCCCGGCCAGTAGAACCTCCTTAGGACTCCATCCAGGGTCTTGTCTGCTCCTAAATGTTCCCCGAACAGATGACTGTGAGCGAATTCTAATACAGCCCTTGTGTGCTTCCGTGGCACCAAGAGCTGCTCTACTACTTCCCCACGTATTGGAACTACTCGGTACAACAGATCCCATTTGATTATGTAGTATGGCCCTGGTCCTTTGGTTTTTCCTTCTATTGGCACACCATTTACTTCTACTACCTCCTCCCTCACGTTTACATACTGTGGGTCATTGGCTTGGTCCTGCCCAAAACACTCACGTGTGGGACCAAGCTGGCCTGATTCTATTGGACTGGGCTCCCCTCCTTCTCTTGGGGTATTATTGCAAGTGCTGGGGGCTGTCTCTGGGTCTCTACTGGTCCGTACCACCTTGCGGATTCCCTGACGGGGCCTCCTCCCAACTAGGGCAGCTCTCTGGTTTGCTGCCAAAATCCTGGTTCCCAATTGTTTATCTACCCTCCTTTGCCATCTAGATTTCCGGGACTTTCCAGGGGGTGAAAATAATTCTGGGGAAAACCCAGCAAAAATTGAGGTAGGGTCATCCATGGGTGCCTCAAACTCTGCTTGGGGTTTACTTCCCTCCCCTAACTCAATGTGGGGAAGTAAGCTCTCAAATCCAGGAAAGTCCCTGCCAATTAAGACTGGGTAGGGGAGCTTGGGGACCACCCCTGCAGTCATCTTGGTAGTGTTTCCCTGGATCTCAATCCATATTGCAATTGTGGGGTAAAAATTTACTGTGCCATGGACACAGGTCACCCCAGTGGTTTTGGCCCGGCACAGTTGGTCTTGCCCCACTAATTTCCCCAAGATTAATGTGACAGCACTCCCAGAGTCCACCAAAGCTATGGTCTGGATGCCGTTCATTTTTACGGGTCTAGTGTACTCATGTGGGGCTGTTGCGACCCCCACCAGGCTGATTAGGCCACACTGGTCCACAGGATCTCCCAGATTACATTGCGTAGGCTCCTCCCTATTGGGGCACTGGGCTGCTATATGTCCCAACTCCCCGCACTCATAGCAGCGATATCTCAACCTGGAGGTTGCCCTCTGTCTTAGACCCTCTGACTCACTCCCCCAATTCTCAGTCCCCAGACCCTCATGTCCTCTTGGAGCCTCAGGCCGCTCCTTGGGGCTTGTTCTTTCAATTATGATTTTCTTGGAGTTCTCAGTGATCTGGGTCCTTGGGGTTGGGACTGGTTTCCTGAAATGCCATGTTCCACCGTCTGGGGTTTCATACAGTTCATGGGCTGCCAGTTGTCTCTCGACAAGGGTGATCAGTTCATCATAGGTGGAGGGGTCATTCTGGCCTCCCCAGGCTTGGAGGCCTGGGGGTAGTCCCCTTGTATAGTGGTCCAACACCAAGAGCTCCATCATTTTCTCTGAGCTGAGAGCCTCCAGGCGTAACCACTTCCGGGCTAGGTGTATTAGGTCAAATAGTTGTGAGCGTGGTGTCTTGTCTCTGCAGCACTGCCACTCATGGAACATCCAGGCTCACAGGGCTGTCGTTACACCTGCCCTGGCCAGGATCTCTGCCTTCAGTTGTGGGTAATCTGCCGCCTCCTCTGCGGTCATATCATAGTAGGCCTTTTGAGCTTCCCCGCACAAAAATGGGGCGAGAATGCCTGACCACTGGTCTCGGGGCCAGGCTTCCCGCAGAGCTGTCCTCTCAAAAGCCAGGAGGTATGCCTCCACATCATCCTCCTTAGTCATTTTCTGTAGACAGTAGCTGGCCCGTATGGTCTGCGTCCCGTCATACCCGCGGCTCTTCTCTGTAAGAGCCATCACCTGATTCATTAGTTCCTGCAGCAGGGTTCGGTCCTGGGCAGCCTGAGTCATCAACAGATGATTAGTCTCTTGCTGCACCCGTATCGCCTCCTGTTGGGCGGTTGCTTAGACCCGGGTGGCTTCCTGCTGGGCCGCAGTGGCTTGTATTAGGGCCTTGACCACATCGTCCATCTTAGGGACAGGAAGGTTTGAGCTAACCCTGGTTTAAGTCCCCAGCGCGTGGATCCCACCCCTGTCACTACGTGTGGCAAATTGCTGGCACTGTTATGATGGGTCCCGCGCTTTCTCTTCTTGTGGGGGGTTTAGGGAGCTATTTCTTGCCCCTGAATAGGGTATTAACTGCCCCACTAGTATCCTAGAAGAGGGGGAGTGGAGAGGGAGGGACCCGTGCCCGCCCTCTACTCTGGGTCCCAGTCCAGGGGCCCTGAGGATAGCGGTAAACTACCTGAAGTAGCTATTCCTTCCCCTGGGCTACTTTCCTCTCCTACCCTTCAGTTTGTGGGGCTTCCTCCCCTCTCTCTACACAGGTCAAGTGTCTCTTTACCTAGGGTCTGGGTGGTCTTGGTTCCAAACTCTCCTCCAACTGCTCACTGCTCCAACTCTTCCAAACTGCTCACTGCTCCAACTCCTCCAAACTGCTCACTGCTCCAGCTTCTCCCCTGTCTGCCTGAAGCAGGGGGTTTTATTAGGTTCTTAGCAGGGCCTTAATTGATTGCAGGTGTTCCAATCAACCTGCAGCCTTCCTTAGTCCACAGGGAGCCACGCCTCAATTAGCTCTGAGCTTACATATCTCCCCTCAAGCACTCTACCGCAGCTCCCTGACCTTCCTCTATCACACACCCTATTCACTCTGAAAAGCATCTTACCCATTAAATAGTCCCACTGACTTCAAGGACACCATCTGTGGAGTACGATACTACTCAACATAACGAAAGGCCTCGGAATCTGGCCTTTTGAGGTGCTTAGAGATCTTTATATGGAAGCACTATATAAATGCGAAGGTAGATAAAAATTCCTGGAACCCAGATAAAGGAAGCTTCACAAAGAGACATTCACAGACATGATTGATGGCTGTTATTCATAGTGCATATTAATTAATGCAGCCTTGAAACTTGAGAAAATTCCCTATGTACTGACACTGCCAACTCTCCCAATATTTTACATGTAGATAGCTTGCCCTCAACGGGTCACTTATATAGTTTCCTGTATTGTATGGATACTTGTATTTTGATGTTTAGTATTTTTGTATGTAGGATTACATAACAAAAAAAAAATCAAATGATTGTGCAAATCTAATTTACTTTTAGCCTGACATTTATTTATATGATGATACTACTTGGGATTGTTGTTATTTATATAGAAAGGTATTTACTGACACACTGTAAGGGGAAAAAATAAAATGATTTTAAAAAGCCCAACTTCACATGTTAGCTAACTACCAGCTATATTGAAAGAACTCAATAGCATGAGGGAGTATGAAATCCTCTAATACTCGGGTGGCCAACCTGAGCCTGAGAAGGAGCTAGAATTTGCCAATGTACATTGCCAAAGAGCCACAGTAATACATCAGCAGCCCCCCATCACCTTCGCTCCTGCTCCCAGTGCCTCCCGCCCACCGACAGGTCCGCCGATCAGCACCTCCCTCTTCGTCCCTGCACCTCCTCATCAGTTGTTTTGTGGCATGCAGGAGGCTTGGAGGGGGAGGAACGAGGGCATGGTAGGCTCAGGGGAGGGGGTGGAGTGAAGGCAGAGCCTGTGGCAGAGCCAGGGGTTGAGCAGTGAGCACTCCCACACATTGGAAAATTGGCACCTGCAGCTCCAGCTCTGGAGTTGCTGCCTATACAAGGAGCCACATATTAACTTCTGAAGAGCCGCATGTGGCTCTGGAGCAACAGGCTGGCCACCCCTGCTCTAATATGAGTATTTAAAGAGTGTGCAGAGGAAATTATGGAGAAGGAATGAAACATTCCTGGGTGAGGGAGAGTGACACATATATTACGTTACATATACACTTGTTAAATTTCTCTATAGACAGCCACTAATGTAACAGATTACATACAATATTACTTAACATTTATATTGTATACAGCACCTTTTCTTTTACTGGGATCATATTAGCGTACACCAGGAATTAAGAGTGACAGTGATGACTGTTTGCAGTAAAGGTTACAGAAGAGTTATCATGTTTGAATTTTTATGTCTATTTCTTTAGTAAACCTGAAGAGGAGGAGGAGGAAAATGAGTGGGATGCTGTGGGAGAGAGAGAGCATGTGTGAGAGAAAGGAAGAGGGTGAAACATATGCAGAAGTGATGTGTCAAGTTATACATCATGAAAGGCATCCTTTTCATACAGTGTAGTACTTTACGTTATGAGTTGTCTCACAATCCAGCCCCTATTAGTTATAAGGGAGCCTGAATCTAAGGGAGTCTAAATAACTGAAACTTAAGTGCTGAGGAGTAAATCAGGAGAAGCAATTCACAGAAGGGTGTAAGAAGGTGAGTTAAAGCTGCACCTTTTAAACACACTTTTTCAGCTCCTTGCGGTGTAAATCACACCACCTTAGAGTCTCTTACTAATGCCTAACTTACACCAGATGGAACACTTCTGAATTTGGCCTGGTGTTCACACACCATGGCAGATGTGGTCCACTTCTTTTTGTCTGAACAGGAGAGTCTTAGCCATGCATAATTAATGTGGGCCCTGCTCCTGCACCAGTGAACTCATCATTGACTTTTGCTAATGACTTCAATGTGAATAGTACAGAAATAAACTCACCCACTTTCTGTCACCCTCCAAATATTCTATCATCTTACAGCAGGGCAGAGGGGTTTTCCAAAAGACAGGACATCAACTCATGTCTGGTATCCCCAGGTTATGTTTACAAATATTCATTGAAAAAAGAAAGGCAAGGACTTCTACACCACTACAAGTTTCTCTAGCATTCTGGAAATTTTTGGCTAAACTTCACTTCCTGAGTGTCGTACCAGCAGATAATGAAAAGACGTATCAAACTAAGGAACATTTTCACAGCAGGATTGCTGAGTCAGAATAAGATATTAAGAACTTCATCATTAATTTAGAGGCAAGCAAACTCTTGGTCTATACAGGATGTACATACACCATTCAGAACCATACCTAGCCAGATGCTGAAATCATTCCTAACCAAATCAAGTTCGCTACTTGGTAAAAAAAACTCTAATATTAAGCCCAATCAGTTACATTAATTCTTTGTGTTCCCTTCCAAGAGGCAACATACAGTACAAATGCTCTCCTTAATGATTTGTCTATGAGTCTGAGCAAGGGCCTTTCCCGACCTGCTCTAAAACAAATTCCTCATTCTTTGTTAAAAACAAAACAAAACCGAAAAAACCCACTCCTGGTGTTTTAATAAGGAAATTAACAATGACGACGGTCAGCTCTAGCTTTATCCTCAAACTTGGCTCCCCACTCAGAACTGCTTTGCGTTCACCCTCTAGACATTAGCTCTCAAGAAAAGGAGCCACTCCCACCTCCTCTAAATCCAGGTAGAGTAACAAATGACAACCGTTAAGGAGTCAGCAGGCCAGTCAGATCAACACTGTTTAGATAAACATTGCCAACCTGTTACTCTTCTACTGTAAATGTATCTTGATATAAATCACTTTTAAATCCCTGGTTTTATTAACAGTATTCATTTATTTAGGAAGTACTGGTTCACAAATCCATTCCACATAAACATCAGAAACAAAACAATCATTAAAACAGCAAGCTTTTGTTTCAGGAACCATTAGAGAGGAATAGAGACGTCAGATCTCTTCTTTAACTGGGTGTCACCATATTACAGAGGGAGCATCATTGCAACACCCATGAGATGTCATTTCTAGTGATTTTATTGAGTGAAATCTCTGATTACACATTTAACAGAAGAGGCCCGTCTATCAAATGTTAATGTTAAAAGAAAATCTAAACTGTTTTTGGTAAGACAATCACCAGAGACCATTCAAATTTAGAGTCAAATAAGACTAAGAACTGAATCTGAGCTGCACTTGTTCCCAGCCAAAAACCCGCACCAAGCTAAAGGCCAGAAAAAATGCTCAGTGGGGAGACCTGTGCCACTCTTGCAATCTGAACACTCCCTCATGCTCCCAACTTTCCTTGATGAGCTACAGTGCAGTTGTAGGTCCCCACTGTTCATGGGTTTCCCATACTCCTTCCCTTATCCCTATCTTGATATTTTAAGTAGCCACTGAAGCAGATTTCATCCACTGAACAAGTCTACTCATGGCTGCCTTGTGGACAGTTAACTGCTAGACAGAATACTATTGTGAGGGAAGAAATAAAGTAAAAAGCAAGGAATAGAGAGGCGGCTTGGGAAGGGAGGTTCCTCAGAGAAGTTTTCTTCTGGCCTGCGCTTCATGCAGTGTGTTGATTAAGTGAGGTGGCAAGAATGTGAAGATGAAATTGTGCTTTTGGGGAAACTCATATTCATACCCAATCTCCAGAACAAATAGTACAAATATTAATATCAGCAATTCAGTGCCCTGTGGTTCTAATTACTTTGACAATGGACATCAAGATTCTCTCTCTAGCTGTGAGCTGCCTTTTTTAAAGGAGCTGTAATAATCAAAGCTTCTCAAGAGAACAGTCTGTGTTACGGAACTTGGTAAGAACCCTTTTTATACTCTTTTCCCTCAGAACAATGTGATTTAGGGTGAAGCACATTTTTATAAGGCTTCCATAATTGAGAAGACATCTGTTAAACTGCAGGTGTCTTCTTTGTCTATCTCTTGCCTACTTGATAATAGATGATCTAATTTGTGTCTCTACACTGTTTCCTCCTTTATGTAGGTGACAGAGATAGAGTGATCCCATCCTTCAGCTAAAAGGAAAAATGACTTCCCTGCAAGATGTGACTGTACTTCCCTTCACGTTAAGTGATCAATCATGAAGTTTTAAAAACTTGCTTTGCAGCAATTTTATTATGATGCTATGACCCTACTGCCTATTCAGTGTAGATGTCTCATGTTTTTCATAATGCATATCCTGATTGCATGGGGATCTTTGTGGTTCTTTCAGAACCCAATGCATGAACAAAATACCTCATGTACTGTGAGGACTTCATGTACAAAATAAATATGTCCTCCTTTCCCAATTTCTTCCTGTTCTCCTTTCCCACTAGTCATTTTCTCTCACTACTTGATTGCCGGTTTGATTGCAAATTGACCAGAAACCATTAACATTCAGTGAAGGCATCTTTGATGAGTAGTAAATTCTCTCTCACACACACACAAGTACAGTCATATGTGAAAGCAGTCTCCTATTCCTTTTAGACAAAACAAGGGGTACTGGAATTTAGAATTCAGAAGAGGTTTATTCTGGGCTTTTTGTAGTTCTTACATAGTGTTTATATGAGGGTGATTCTGCCACTAAATTATTTGCAAATGCTTATCTTACTGGGGGTGGGGACATGGAGGGGGAGATTTGGAGCCAATTTGTAATAAGCAAGAGCAGATTGACCCAGATTAAAAGATACAATTAGTCTGTCTGAACAGTAAACCTGAAAAGTACTACTTACAACAAGTTATTGTTTTATGACAAAAGGAGACACCCTGGCAGAACAATAAAGCCAGTGCCACAGATAAGAACCTTGCAATTTACTCAAAACACTATGGAAAAACCAGTTCAGAGATATAACAATCCCTCAAAAATAAAAAGATATACAAATGTTATCAGGACAAAGTTAAGTTCAATGACACACGCATATTATAAACATTATACATATGTACATACATATATAAATATACCAGTATGACACTGATTCTATTTTACACAAAGGATACCTCTTACAGCAGGGCTCTCAACCTTTCTGGACTACTGTGCCCCTTTTAGGAATCAGATTTGTCTTGCATACTCCAAAATTCACCTCACTTAAAAACTACTTGCTTACAAAATCAGACATAAAAATGCATGTCTCACAGAACACTATTCTTGAAAAATTGCAGACTTTCTCATTTTGTCTGTATGAAGTTTTAGTTTGTACTGACTTTGCTATGCTTTTGATGTAGCCTATTGTAAAACTAGGCAAATATCTAGATGAGTTGTATACACCCTGGAAGACCCCTGCATACCCCTGGCTGAGAACCACTGCCTTGCAGCACTCTGGGTGCAAAATCCTGGTCAATTAAAGTCACTCCTATTGACTTCAATGGGGTCAGGTCAGGATTCCACCTGTCAGCATCAAGGGACTCTAAAGAAGGCCTAAATTTCATTTACAATTATGTTAAGTCTCCTTTACATGCCAATACCATGTAAAGCTGCCTTAATGTAAATGAGAATCTTGCTCCATCATATAAACCTATTCACATTTGTATTTATATGTAGGCACACATTTTTTATATATATCTGTATAATTACTAAAGAACACATTTTTTGGGGCAGGACCACATCTTTTTATGTTTGTAAAGCACTGAGCACACTCACGGCACTCAGATAATAAGCGTAACTTGTGCGTGAGGGGAGAATGAGCTTGTGGGAGGGAGAGAGAGTGAGCAAATACGCACTATTATTTCTAAACAACTGAGCAGAATGAAAGGTATTTAATTTTGTTTACCATTTTTTCATATCTAACACTAATCTTAAAAATAAAAGCATTACAATATTATGCTCTGAACGCGTACTCCTAATGGATATTGGTGCCACCTACAGTCATATTCACCCTACAGGGATGCCACCACACTCCAGTTCTTTATTAAAACTCTACTCTGCTGAATGTGGTGAAGGGATGGGATTAGGATCATTCTAGAGGGCCAAACTCTGCTTCCCTTGCTTATACATGAAGTCTCTGTTTCACCTGGAGGCCTATTTTCTCAAGTCATGTAAACCTACGATGTAGAGGAACTCCAGTAAAACCCTGTCTAGTTAAAGACACAACAGAGAGACAGAAGGGAGCTGTTTACAGTGACAGAGCTAGCTGCACCTCTGTCCCCTTTCTGGTCTCTCTCAGAGCGTATCCTCTGATCTTGTGTCTTTATCTACCCTGGGGTGGAATTCAGCAATTCTACTACTCTCACACCAGGAGCTGGGCTACAGTACTTTATGCATCAACCATTCTTACTCAGCAGGCCTGACTCTATCTGGGCATCTGCAGTTCTTCCTTTTGGGGGTCGGTGACCAGCAGTATATAGTGACCAGCCAGCCTCCTTAAAACCAAAGCATTGCTTATTTTAACACTAGGAACAAAGTCTATAGAGAAAGAAGATTTTAAAACAACAATCTGTCTCTCTTACCTAAAGGCTTATCATCCACCTGTGCAGGCTTGGCTTCTTCAGATACCCCCAGCAGGTGGTTGTCTCTCAATCCGGTTCACCTGAACAACTACCCCGTCTCTTGAGCACATTCCTTTTTGAAACCTACCACAGTTCGCTTGGCGTCCTGTATCCACTGGCCTTTTCACCTGTTGTGGCTCAAACCAGTTTTGTAGACTGGATGGAGAGGAGGCAACATTTTTCAAGTTCATAGTCCTGGCATTGTCCCTTAACAGCACTCAAGTGTTTGCTGAGGGGGTATTCATCTTGAGCCAGTCTTTCCCCTTCCTCCTTGTTTTCCCCAACAGACCCTCTTAAATTAAGCCAATACACGTAGACAGAAAACAGCACAACCACCAAGCCAACAAGCAGTATTCATACATTATTACAGAAAGTGAAAGACGAGTTATCTACCTGAAGCTGCATGGAAGATATGAGTAGACAGAATGCAACAGGAATTTGTCCAGGGAACAAGGGTGAACTGGTGACCATTTGCTATGCTATCATTACCACAGGAGATGGGACCTCAGTTTTACAACTCATCCCAAAAAAGCATCACCTCTGCAGCACAGGGCACCTCATTGAACCAATGCCCCTGCACTGCATTATCGACTGAAATAGAAGAGTACCATTTATTCAATCACCAGCTAGTATCACAACTGCTGTTACTCTTTAGTCCTGCATATGTGAATTCTCCATTCATGGCTGCTGCTCACAGATCCTTGTACCTGTTAACAAGTGCCTCCTGTGATCCACTGCCAGCAATGGACGTCATATTGGGAAAATATGACTCTCTAGGGGGAAAGGTTTAATTTTGATATTCAACTTTTTTTTTGTTTGTTTTTTTGGCCTCTAATTGCAGGCTTGAGGCACTGCACAATAATTATCAGTCTGCAAGCATGAAAAGGAATAAATGCCAGTCAGACTGCATGGCTGTTTTGTGCACAGAACGACTTCTGCAGAACTCTTCCACGTCAGTGCTGGGCTGGCAGCTTGTTCCTTTAGTTTAATGGCCGTGATTCAGCTGGTAACTGGATGAAAAATTGCAGCAGGTTTCCCTGTTATGATTCTTTCATGCATCTCTGTCAATGGCAGTTTACATTCTGGGATTGAGATCATTTGTTTCCTGCTTGTTCACAGCTTCAGGCTTTTCTTGTTTGCAACCATAAATTTACAACCCTTTCTCCCCTCCTAGCAAACCGCATCTAAGGGGATGAAGGATTATAAGGCTTAATACTCTGCAGCTCAGCAACTTTAGCAGAAAGTTAAAACTACTGAAAAGAGGATGATGACTAAATACTCCTATGGAGGGAAGAGTGACAGAAAGAAAGTGTGTGTTGCAGGGAGTAGGGAGGGTGAGAGTGTAGAGAGGAGCATAAAATACACACGAGACAGTAGGCTGAGAAGAATTGATAAATCCCTCTTTAAAAAATCCCATTCTTTATGGGTTCCTCCCCTCAACTTCACTCTGCAAATGTTAACCAGTAGTCTTGAAGTCTAAGAAATAAATTGAGAGGCTCCAAAGAATTAGTGCTTTCTATGTCCTGAAGAAACGGGTATTCCCGTGTCCATACCATAAATAAGCAGAAGCACTAAGGCCTGGTTGAATGCTAAGTGAAGTACTTGGGACTATTTTACACTTGTGCTTACAGATCTCCAGCAGGAAATAGCTACGTTAATACCCAAAGACACTAGTTGATCTATTTCAACATCCTAGGTATTCATATGCACTCACTATCTTCAATGTATTTATCCCCAAGGCCCCTTTGAGGATAATCTCTATTGTACAAATGAAGAACGGACAAACTAAATGATTTTTCCAGGGTTTCACAGGGAGTCTGTGGCAGAGCAGGGAAATAAATCCAAGTCTCCCAAGTTCCAGGCTGGTGCACTAATCACTGGGCCTTCCTTCCTCGCTGACTTGGACCATCTGGTCCTCATTCTAGATAAAGGAGGGAGAAGGGCCTGAAAGCAGTAAGGGAATGAGGCTAAGAGTGGGGTAAGAACAGTACAAAATAAGACCCAGGATTAGGAAGTAGGTGAAAGCCACACAACCCTCTTGGAATGGGGTTACTATTTTAATGTCCCTGTTTCAAGCACGACCAGATTCCCACCTGCAGGGAGGCAGGAAAAGGATAACCCATTTCTGCCAACTGAGCCATACCATAGTCTTCAAGAAAACCTGATGCTAAGCATTTTTACTCTTAAGAAACAGCCTTTATAATTGGGATTTCTAAATAATCCTTCTCAAAGGGGATTGCAGCTGTAATCAATTTGTGGAGGACTGTTTTAATAAGAAACTGCTCCAATAGGATTAACTATGAGACCCTAGACCTCTTTCTCCCAGTCCTTAAATTCTTATTTGAAACATTTAGATACCCCATAAATTATTTATTGGTCTTACAAGGTGTCATTCCAGCAAAGAAAATGATGCTTGACAACTTGAAAACCATGGCCATTTCCACCAGTTTGTTAACAGCCTTCCCCAGATGGCATGTAAGGTCTTGCTTCTGCCCTCTCCTATGAGGATATGAATTGTATTCTTGCATTGCGCCAAAAGGCGACCCCCGGGGAGGTCCTGAAGACTTTAACCACCCAGTTTGCTTCGGGACTTGTTATTTTCTGACTTCCTCATGACCGGTTTGTGGATAGTGCGAGGATAGGAAGTTGAAGGGGATAAAATTTTCCCTCCAAATTCATAACATTCTGGTAAATGGAGGAACAGACTAAGCTTGGCATAAAAATAGATGCTTCTTTTGATTCTGAGCCATGAAAATAAATGCCTAGAAAAAATAAATACAATAAAAGGCAGGACAGTGTTAGCCTAATACAGGTTTAGGCAAAGACAAGAGAAATCTTACTTGTTACCTTAGAAGCATCTTGCCCCTCCCCTGAAAGAAGAGCTCCTTGCAATATTCCAGGCAGGAAGTAATAATACAGGAAGGTCTAGCAGACAGTCTTGAAATATTGGTAATTCTCTCCACAGGATAGATACAAAGGACACTAGTAGCAATGGTCTGAAATGTTACAAGAGGAGACTCAAAACAAATGGTTTTTTAAAGGGCCAAATCATATAGAAAATCTACACACAGTCAGGATGTACAAAATAAGAGGAGATCTGCATGTATCAATTATTTGTGTCGGGGCCCATTACAATTTCTGGTAGAGAGAGTTTCATTGAGCTGGCAACTTTTATATCTATTGGTATTTGAAAAAGGTCAGGAGGCCACTGGTACCTGAAAACAGGCCATTGTTCAATACTTTCCTGCCCCTGGGACAGTGGCAGATAGATGGTCTCCTCCTCTCCGAAAGGATCTAAAATGTTGTGCTGCAGTGTTGGCTGCCTTCTTCTGACAGGGGGGTCCTTTTTGTCCTTTAGGCCTCACGGGTTCTCACACTCTCCCCTTGATATGCGCCATCATTACTTGCCCTGGTCCCTCTGGAACTTGAGGCCATGATAACTAATTCATCTAAGAATGTGTTTCTCCCTTTTCACAGGCACTATGAGATTATGGATTTGATCCATGTCTATCCACAGTGCAGCCCATCTCTCTACCATGCCATGGTGTGTGGTAATATATCACATAACACAATTAAAGAAAATGGTTAAACAAGGACTTCAAAGTGTGAAGTACTGATTTATAACATTTACTGATGTATAAGGTAGTAGCCTAGCGGTACCAGATCAGTCAGTGTTCAGCAACAATGTAATAAAACTGTCCAGGGGAGCAAGCTCAATGTCTTTTTGTGGGAGTGGGATCTAATTTTGAAAGGGTACAGTTTCCACAGATGGAATATTTGAAACTGAATCCACTCAGAAGCATAGCATTGGAGAAAGAATAGATGCACTTGAGTACATTTTTTGTCTGTCAGACTTCCTGATATAATTTCAAGTTCACTGAGCTTCTTTGATGTTTGTGCTTCTTAACAGACGATTGTTGAAAACTCC
Source organism: Dermatemys mawii (assembly GCA_007922305.1). NCBI lineage: Eukaryota > Metazoa > Chordata > Testudines > Dermatemydidae > Dermatemys > Dermatemys mawii. Next base: position 11,769,077 of record ML677343.1, on the reverse strand, counting down.
TCTTCCATTTTGTTCTAGCGTATGTGACACAAACATGCACGACAATTAGCAATAGGACTTAAAAGATGTTAGAGAGAGAGAGAGAGAGAGAGTGTTTGTGTCAGACTTTCTGCACACTTACAAGCTGGTGTCTTTTGACAGAAAATCCCTTTGTATTAAAAAATGAGAAAAAGGAGAATACACATGAGAAAATATGATTAAATAAAATTATAAGTGCAAGTCATATGCATAAAAATACTTCAGCACTTTATTTAGTCTTAATCTTTGCTCAGAAATATCACATACCTTTAAATTATTTAAGATGCCACATGGCACACATTGTCTTTGCTTAGTGAAGCACTATACAAAATAGATAACTGTACAGAAAAGATATTGGTGGAGATGTCACTGAAGTGCTAAAGTTTATATCTTAATGAAGGGAATTTGTTGTTTCCATTCATCTACAAGAAAATATTTTCAAGATCTAAGTATTATATTTCATCACTTGTTCTAGTAAATCAGTAAGCTTAGGAAATTCTATGCACTGATGTCACAAAGATATCCAAATGGATAAGTATGCAATTCTTTTTCCTTTGAAGAACTTATTTATATGACGGGCAAAGAATGGAAGTGGCAGGAATAGTCAGTCAGAGTTACAGTAAATCTCCAAAGGAAAATCTCTCTCTTACAGAGCTTCACTTTGCATCTGACAAACATTTTGCAAGAAAAGCCTGAAAATGTAGGCACTTCTATATGTCAGGATTTCCAGGAGCTGGGGAATTCATGTGGTTGGTAGGATTATACCATCCTGGTCCTTCAGACACAAAGTAATGTTGTGGCTTTGGGTATACACAAGGAGGTAAATGAGTTTACGAGCCATGGACAATAACACGATTTAGTGTGTGTGTGTTTGGACGGGGAGGGAGTTATGAGGAAATCCTGGTGCTACTATGGGAAAAGGAGCATGTTGGCCTAGAAACCCTTTTTGTTTATAATTTCATAAAGGAAGTCAGCGGCCTGAGACAAGCCTGTCACATCTATGGCTTTGAACAAGGGTCAGTGATGGATAACTAACCTCCTCTCCCACTTTTATCAACAAATGTCAAAAAAGGCAAACAGCAGCAATGACATCCTGCCCAAACGAGCAAGAGTGTTTCATTTTCTTTGCACTTCTGTTTCCTCTGCGCCTTTAATCAGGGCCGGGGGATGTAATTGCTCTGTCTGGGCACAGCTTTAGGCATGCTGTGCAACTAACAATTAGTTTAGAGACTGTGATCTATAAATTTTGAGCAAAGAGTCAGAGGATTTGGTGAGCTTGCGCTATCCTTCCTAATGAAGAAAAATATCACACCGGAAGGGACCCAGAGTGTTAGCAAAGCAACTTAATATCATCTGGTAGTGATTTGTAGACTCCGATAATCTATTGTGATCATTTTGGGTGTGAGGGGAGGGAAGTGCACGTGCTCTACTGTTTATGAGATTTCCAAACGATGGCCGCCATCTGTGCAAACGCTACTAATCTCAGCCACCGTCTTCATGGCAAATGGCTCCACATAATGGTCTGAGAGAAGGAAAAGCAGTTCTGGAATGCACGGCTATTTATTGTTTATAAAAATAAACCAGCTGGACCAGGTTGTATGCGAGGAATTTATATCAAACAGCTGCAAAAGCTAGTTGCTTTGATGGGGAGGGTGCATCAGTGATGCAATTGGACCACACTGAATGACATTTCTATTAACTGTCTATGAAAGACCATATTTGGCATGGATTATGCCACCACCATAGCCCTTTTAATTCCCAAACCTGCATGAGTTTTACTAAAGATTTAAAAGTCTATTTAGTTAAGCCGGTGTAAACCCTTGTGTGGACACTCTCAAATCAGTTTACATTGACTTAGCTTAATTCACCAATTAAATCCACTAGATCGATATAAACCAGGTTTAAAATCAAATTAAAAGTGTCCACACAAGAGTTTACACCAGTTTAACCAAATAGGTTTTTTGATAGAGCACGATTATAGTGAAATCAGTGCAATTTCTAAGAACAAAGCAGAGCAAGGGCACACATTTAATATTCAGCTTGCAATGCTCATCCTTTTTATGAATATATAAAAACTGCTGGGATTTGGAAATCTCTCCTGATTACCAAGCAGTCAGCCTGATCCCTTGAAAGCTATTTCCTCATTTCTCAATGAAGAAACAATGCATCAACCACAGAAGGAATCAATGTTCCATTTTTTTGGATAAAGACTCATAAAATAAGATAATAAACATGATAAACTATGACAAGGCAAGAAACAAAATGTGATTTCATTGTATTGGGTCCGCATGACAATGTCAGACAAATTGAGAGAGAGGCACACGTACACATATGGAGGATGGGGAGTGAGAAAGGACAAAATCCTCGGGTATGTCAAATCTGCAGAGCTAGTTTACCAGATTCAATTTCACATTGGAGAGATCCTCACTTATTTAGCTGTTAATGGGTAGGTATGTCTACAGCAACCTCTGGGAAATTCTTTTCTTTGGTCTACATGCTTGAGAATAGTTACCTTCTCTTTTCATTAGAGCTGCATGCACTTTGAAACACCTGCCTCCAGGAAAACTCTCCAGCTGATCACTTCTAACATGAGAATTAATTCAGGCTGTTGCAGTGTATGGGCAAGACTCCAAAGAACAGTGCATAGGCATTAGGCTTTCCCATAATGTGAACTGGCAATGATTGCTCTTTTGGGAATCCTGCTCAGCTGGAATTCAAGCTGCTCTAGTTGACAACAAAATTTCAAGGTGTGTGTCCTTTCCCTCTAAACAAACAGGCCGTATACTCCAAGGCCAAGGTACAAGAGTGCATAAAATGGTAGCGTTTGTAAAGACAGCATGGGACAACTAATTTGTCAGGAATTGACTCACTGTAAGTTTGTGAGAATTGCTTGTACAGACTGGCAACAGATACAGAACTTCACAGCTGAAGGACAGACATTTAATTCATTTGAACTTTCAAAACACGTGGTTATAAAAACGGCCAGTAGTTATACCATTATAACAGTGTCCACACCAGGGGTGTTGCACCTCTTTAATTATACAGGTAATGCAGTTGTCAAGAAGGTTTTGTGATGGATGGACACCTGTCCACTAAGAACTGGATTGAGACCCTTTACATTAACGACTGAACAGCTCTCCAGTCTAAACATCTTTCGATTACTATGTGGCTGGTATTAGAACCAGTGATATAATGAAACTCTGTGTCTCCTTGCCAGTCCCCGGATTCATCCAATTGAATGCAATATGCTCCTTGCTTTTAATCTCTGTCCTCATCCAAACCAAAACACACAGAACACATTCAGATACAGTACAGACCTAACTGGTCTTTTACAACTAGTCTATGCTACAAAGACTTTGCCATTGTAACTATGTTGGCAAAGCTTCTTAGTGAAAGTGCAGCCTTATACTGGCATAAGGAATACTTTTGCTGGTAGTTAAATCATCTCCCAGAATACAAAAAGCTATACTGACAAAAGAAGTCCATAAACTGATGTTGGTTAGAGTGGTAAGGTTTTTTTTTCACACTTTTAACCAACATAGCTTTGCCAGCAAAAATTTTGAGATGTGGCCTCAGAATAACATTAGCTTTGTGGCCTGTCAGATAAAGTGTTGAATAAGGCAAAGGATTTGAGCAAACAGTAGTCAGATGTTTTCCCCTCACCATTTGCAGTAGAAATTGTGCTTCTTGTCCTACAAGACCATTCTTTCATTTCTACAGAACTGATTATCAGACCTTTTCCACAGAAGTCACCACACACCTTCTGGCTGAAAGTTAAAGTATTCACTGGTCCATAGGAGTAATAAATACAGTAGTTTATATTCTTTATAGGAGCATTGACTTAGATACCTGAAGGATTGGCCTTAGCACTTCTGATGCCTGAAAGCAGACTAAATTATAATTAACTTATAGGGGTCAGAAATGAAAGACCATGTTTGTCAGGGGATTTCATTAACAGAAGAGAAGGGAGGGTCAAATTCTGTCCTCAGATGTAAATGACCCTATAAGTTTCTATCTGTGCACCCATTCCACTTCCCTGGGGTGAAATCTCATGATTCTCCCACTCTTTAGACTGGGTCCTTGGGAGCATCATCCTGTGGACCAAACCCTGACTCCTTAGGAGGCCCAACTGGCTTCAAGCCCTATAAATCCTTCCCTTCCAGTGCTGTGACCAGAGTGTGAGCACAGTGACATAAAACAGCCTTTGTAAAACACAGCATTGTTTAATCTCAACAGGAGGAATTAAAGCATAGCAAGAAAAGGGGTTTTTAACACACAAACAGCCTACATGCCTCTGTTGTACTTAAAGTCTAGGTAGGTTTTGTTTATCCACCCACTCCCACTGCTGCGGCTAGGGTCCAGTCTGCTCCCCCCTTATTCCTGTCTCTTTCTTTCACATGCTCAGACACACAAGTTTTTACCTACTCCAAAATTCTTTATTCCTGTTTTCCAGCCTGGATTCCCCCTTCTGTCGTGCCAAGCCCAGGGTGTTGAACTGCTCACAGTCAGAGGTAAACTTCAAAAGGATTATCATCCGTTTTGTCTTTTATGTACTGGGTGCTACCTAAAGCTTATGGGCTGCCTTTCTGCCTAAGTGCAAGACAACTTCTGCCAGAATTATCCCTTGGTAATCACATAGCCAACAACACAATAACGATCAAACTAACAGATATATAATATTAATCAAATATTACAAGCAATTGCCACATCCTTCGCAGCACCTTTCTTTCAAGGATTTTAGAGACATTCATTAAGATCACAACACTCCTGCGAGGTATGACAAGCAGTTGTAAGATCCTTTTTACAGATTGGACCCAGAGAGATTCAGTGACTTTCCCAAGGCTACGCAATAAATCAGTGGAAAAAGGAAAAAAAAAAACAGCCCAAAAATTGCAGACGGGATCTGCTGTATTACAGCACACCCCCTTCGATAGCTGATCCCACAGCACAGCTCTCATTATACCATTAAAATATATAACCTTAAGTACGGCTACAGGAAAAGAAGGACGAGGAAAAAGATTGGGTTTTGAATACATGTTGGTAAGATTACTGTATGGGGCCAGAATCTGCCACCCATATTCATGCCTCATTCTGTGGAAAGTTCCATTGAATTGAAGAGTAAACACTATTTATCATAACGTAATATGGTTAAAAGTAAAAAAATAATTCATTTTCCCCCACATGAAAAAAAAAAAAGATTACAAGCCCAAGTGTTCAAAATCATAGATCAGGTCCTCTGAAAATCAAGAGATTGGCTCAAATGTCAGGGTATTTTTAAACAAGAATCCAAACGTGTTATTTTTTATTTTCCTTCTGGCTTTTGAATTTCAGGGTACACTGAGACCTTACGTTCAAACTTTTCTCTGAAACCGTAAAGGCTAGCAGCTTACTTGGTTAAAAAAATAAAAAGGAATCTGAGATTTTCACAATCACAGAATTTTGAGAGCTGAGGTTTAATCTCCCTCCCCCCACAAATCAATTATTACAGGAGTTGCCAACACTAGGACTACTGAACAATATTTGCAGAGGACCATCTTATTGATTTGCACTTCTGCAAGACCTCTCTGACATTGGTTTTGCACAAATATAGGTAAATTGGTCAAGCAAAAAATAAGGTGTTTTTAATCATGAAGATACAGCTATCTGTATCTGTATCTGTAAAGAAAAGCAGAATATTGTAATTAGGATCTTCCCTGTTGACCTGAAAGGACCATTTGCCCCCTTATTACACCCCAAGCAAAAAAAATAAAATAAAATCATGAAATGTATTCTTCAACCAGATTTCTCTCTTTTATTTTTTCCTCCAAGCTTCAACTTGAAGGTCATGTAAGTCTTCAGAACTCCAGTACGTTCTCTACTCCTACACACTTATTCATCATCACTCATTCAGAGCAGTGTAAAATACCACGTTTGCCAATCCTTTAGGAATGTGGAATTATATTCTACTTATAATATGGTGATTCTGGATCACTGAGTGATTCTCGCTATGACCAGCAGATGAAAGATTTTCCAGCATATGCCAGTGAATGACACTTTTTTCCATGAGTTATTTGCCAACCTTTCAACAGAGCACCATATTTTTCCTATTAAGTTACTTGGAGCTATCACCCAGTAGCTAGAAAAGCTTGTGGCACTTTGCTGGAGCTCATAAAGTGTTGGTAACTCAAAAATGCATATTGCTTTAAACAAATGTATTAAACAAGCGAGGCTGGCAGGATGTGAGATGCCCAATTGCTTTAGTAGAAGGATGACTAAAACGTTCCACTGCTGCAGAGGTTACACACACTGTACATGCTGTCTGGTGTGAAGAGGGAGAAAAGGAATTTTTCCCTAGTCAGAAAATAAATGTGCCCTGCACAAGTGAGAAGCGGGTCTGTCGAAATAAGAAATCTCTTTCAGTCCCATTCAAAGCATTATTTTTGCATTTGTAAGGATTATGCCGGCAAACAGGATAAAGTGAGCAGAGATAAAATACACGATGTGGAAATTCTCGCACAGCCCTATAAAAAGGCTCATCACATAACAGAAAAGGGGATTTGGGCCAATGAATTTGTTTTTCTAATAAAGGAACCAACTCTGCCACCTCCCAATGAGTAGCACTTTACTATTCAAATCAACAACTCCTGTAGCTCCCTGCACCTTGATCATGCTTACTTCAGCTTGCCTGTCCAGGTGGTCTACACTTGGTATAATGGGGTTCTTACCTCTTACTCCCCTGCATGGGTGAGCAGCCCAAGTTCCAATACAGACTTTAAAAATAATATGAAAATACTTATAATAATAAATAAAATAATCAACACTACCACCTAGCGCTGATAAATCCATTTTCATCAATAGACATCAAAGTATTTTATAGAAAAGGGAAGTGTTATCTCCATTTTCCACATAGGAAAACTGAGTCACAGGGAGATTAAGTGACATACTCAATATCAAATAACAGAGCTGTAGCAGAGCTGGGAATAAACTATTTCTCCTGAGTTCCTAGCACAATCTCCTATACACTAGAGCATGTTGCCTTCTGATGATTCTAAATGTGGTCTGCTCCTGCCTGTCTACTATCTTGGTTCCCAATCCTGCAAACTTTTACTCATATGAGTAAGCCTTCCTTTATCGTGTGCTTACTCCCATTTATTACAAGAGGATTCACTCATGTGACTAAAGATATGCAAGATTGATCTTTTGGCTTGAAATTTTGCATAATCATATAGCCCGGTATGTTAACATGCTCAAATGGACACAGTTTGCTGCCCCACAGCTGGTGGGTTAGGGAGGGGATCTTTGCATGGCTTATGACATACCTGATGCATGACAAAGAGAAAACGTCATTCTCTAGGATTGGCAACTATCACAAGCACAAAATCCACACATTTGACCCAATACTCAGCTGGAGTTGGATCTTGGGAGTTCCTTGTTCCAACTGTGTATCCAAACTGAAGTGGGGTTTAGGTAATTTCCCACCTCTCTCTGGATACTGCTAACCCATCTCAGCAAGAGATGACTTGTTCCTTGGGCTCACATGAATGCCATTGCTATTAGACCAGCTCAGATTCCACAAAATGGGAGGTATTTTTAAAAAATTCTGTATGGAAGGACACTCACAGACCTCTACAAAAGACCTACAACACCAGCTGCTTCTTCAGGCCACACAAGTGGAACACTGGGCTATACTATCAATTTATGCAGCAGATTTTTGCAGTGCAAAATATTAACCTTTCCAGCAAAGAGTAGCTCAACATAAATTGGTTTGCCAGGTGATGCTGCCTTGTCTTCTTGTTTTGGCTTGAACTGGGACAAATGAACATGTTTCCCTGACTCTTGTGCCTCCTCCCTGGAGCACCCGAAGACACAGGGTTTATCATGGGGTAACAGGAGATATTTTTGTAAAAGCCTCACTGAAGTATTGACAGTGGATCTCTGTAGCGTATTGCTGATGAAAGCTTTGCTGCAGCCCAAGGCCTGACTCCTGTCTGGTCGGTGCACAGCATTACTCCAACCTGCACATGGGACCAAGATTCTGGTCTCAGTTATACTCATCTAAATCACCAAGACTATGGTGATCCAGTTTTCAATTGGTCTTCTAGCTTCTACTTTTTTATGTGGAGATGAGACTTACATCAGATCTATACCAACCTACCTGAGATCAGAATTTGGCCTCCAAAGCTTCTTTACTCAGGTTTTGTTCAAAGGATTATGCATGTACGGGTGAGTGTCAGACCTAGTGTATTACAATAAAATAACACAATCTGTATTTTCTAATGTACATTAAAAATCAAACATTCAAATTAGTATTTAAAACAAAACAAAAGGAAATTATAATATGAAAGCTTCTCAAAAACAGAACCAGATTCTACCACCCTTGTTCACACTATTCTTAATTCAAAGCCCACTGATGTCCATGGACACACTCCTACTAAGTTCAATCAGTTTTGGATCAGGTCCATTAAATCAACAGCACAGCTCATAGAGGGCCAGATGTGCTGTCCCTTACTCAAAGTTTGTGGCAAAGCCATGATTAGAACAGAGTAAGGCTGTGTCTGCACAGGGTAGTTGATTGGCTTAGATTCTGTGGAATAATTATACTGCTATAGACACGTCAGTATAACTTGCCCTGTGGATACTCTATTCTGAATAAATGTGACTTTCAAGGTGAAATATCCATACTAGAAATAAGTCTCTTTTATTCAGGAGTACAGTGTCCACATTGCAGAGCCACAGTGGTACATTTATTCCACCATAACTATGTTAAACAATTTCCCTTTGTACACGAGTCCTAAGATATTACTCAGTGTGATCTATGGAATTTGGGGCTACAATTTTTAGCCAAGAAAAAAAGTGGTTAGTGTAAAAGCCTCACCTTCCTTCAGTACATTACTGTTCACGTAAGCAACCCCCATCAGCTTCCAGAAGTGCAGGAATGCAGACAAACTCAGAAGGAATCTCAATATTCTTGTAACAAATGATTCTTCATATTACTACTTTTTCTGGCAGAGCCTGTCAATCATGAAACTTCAGAAATGTCACAAACACCCACATGCGCTGTTTCAAAGGTATCTAATGTAGACTATATAATACCATATTTCAAAATGGATTCAAAGCTTTTCATTTATCCAATAGTTAAGAAAAAGAAAAAAACACAAACATGAAATGAAAATGAAATATGTTTGTTTTGATGTTAAGATGTTAACACTGTTAGTCTATTCCACATCCACATTTCATCATAATTATTTCTGTGACACAAGTTATGGTCCTGATCCTGCAATTGAATCTGTGTGGGATCTGTGCGTTCATGTGAGATTCCAGTGGGGCACACGTGATCCTAAAATGTACTTTATGATTTTAGAAAGGATGCAGAATACCAATTACATTCTTTGGTTGCTGAGAGTGTCCCAAGTAGCAACACCATCCCTATTCTACATCCTTACTTGACCGCTGCAATTAAAAAGTAATTAATCATTGCCTTAAGACAAGAAGAGGAGAGAACCACGTTTTTGTGAAAAATGCACATCTTCCACAGTGATTAATATAATATCACAGCTAGGTAGATCACATCACAAATTCTCCTCCTTCCAGGAGGAGGCACAAATGAAGAGCACAAGCCCATGAGCAATAGGCCATGAGAAAAAGTTATATTCCTTGGGCCTGCATCAGTCTTGTACCTGCATTTTAAAGTTATTTAATATTGTCAGTTAAACACCAGCAATGTGCCTGGAACTAGACATGATGCAGAAGAGAGACAGTCCTTCTGCTGCAGAGCTTCTCTTCTAACCAAGAACTTATCTATATGGAACACTATGGGAAGATTGACATTTAGGCGGCATGTACAGTATGGACACTGAACGCCCAGCTAACATGGCTATAAACAGCAGTATAGACAGTGGGGCACTTCTCAGGTGAGTGGAATACAGACACGCTCAAACTCTAGGGTATATACTCCACATGGCTCTCTACACACCCAAGAAGGTTCTGACTGGGCTTCCAGGCAAGAGGTGAAGACAGCATGAAGAGAAGCCAGGATTTAAAGGAGCCCCTGGCCACTCTGCTACCAGCCTCTTTTCAGCCTCAGCTAGGAAGAGTTAGAAAGCAGGAGTGTGCCACTATCCCATCCTCCAGTGCCTGTCTCCTCTCACCTCCCCTGGCTGCTCCACCCACTCCTTGCAAGAGCAGCAGGCATTGCTCAACCAGATCATATGAATAGTTCCTCTAAGTCCAGTATCTTGCCTTGACAGTGACAAAGGTTCCACTGGAAGGTGCAAGGAACACTATAAGAATAAACTCTGGGACAACCAGCCCATAATGCATAATCCTCATCCCTAACACCTGCGTCACTGCTTTGTGTATGCCTTGACACATGAGGGTTTACATCCCTATTTTGTTCCCTAATGTAACTATGGACATTCTCATGCTCCAAGGAGCTCAGAAGGCCCCTCTGTGTATTTAATTTACCACCATCTCTACAAACTGGCATTGAGTCATATGACGCTAGAGCCACCTACTGTTGGCTTCTCCTGAATCCCCATGGGTCTAGCTATGGGTCTATCCTGTTAAAAAGTATGGTTACAACCTCACCGGCAGATGGTAGTATTGTTTGTATGTGTTCTGCAGGCTTTCCTCTGGTATGTAGTGCAACCTTCTTTGTGTCTGAGAGTTTGTTTTTAGAATGATAAACATATGGGGCTAAAGACTCAGACGCAATATTTAAATCCAAATGTCTTCTTTTGTAACCTCTTATATGCAAAATGCTCAGAAGGAGCTGTGCATGTAGAGCACACATGTAAGGGCAGTAAAGCTCTTACTAACCAAGCATTTAAAACAAGTCATCAGATACATCCGCACCTTGAGCTGTGTGGTTATACAAGTCTCTAGCATCCTACCCTGCCATGTTAATAGTATGCCAAGGCCATTAAAAAAATACTGAATATATTTCTCAGTCTCAGCAAGCAGCTTTCAAATGACTGTATTATTTATTCATTAGTATTACATTCGAAGTGCTGTTTCCCTTGTTATTTGGTGAAATAAATGAAAGAAAAGCAATATCATTCTAAATCCCAATTTACTGCCCTTGGAAGCCTGGAATGGCCACATCATAAAATTCTCTCTCTTCTCCCTGAGTTTCTCTCTCTTCTCCCTCTCTTTCCTGCTTCAGACTGAAAGAATAACTGCCTTCAGCATCTCCTCTTATCCACCGTGAGAAGTTAGAGGCAGGCATGGTGTAATGGTAGCTCTAGCTAATTAAGTCTACACTACTACAATAATCATCCTACTCTAGTAAGAAGGAGGGATGGTGTTGTGAAGAAGACACTGGACTGGGACTCCAGAGACTGGGCTGTTTGCTGGCTGGAGTAGCACAGATAGATGAGGCGAGGGTAGTTCGCTGCTCCAGAAAAAGAGGTGAAAAAACTTACCCCTCTCCCAGAAAAAGGGCGGGGGGGAAGAAATCCAGAGTACAGAAGATTGGAATATTTCCCCTTGCTGTCAGAAAATCTTGACTTTTCATCAAAAAGACCCAAAACCTAAATGTTTTTCTCCAATAACTTTCAGCTGAAAAATTTGAGGGTTTTTGTTCGATGAGAAAAAAAAATCAAAATTTTCCACAGAAAGCAGAAACTCCCAACAGAAAAATTCATGTAGCCCAAACTCCAATTTTCCATTGTATCAGTTTTGGTGGAATATTTTCGACCAGCTCTAAATGTGACTCTTTAAGGCAGTTTGTTCTGTGGCCTCTTTCTGCACTGGTGCCTCTATGTGCTGTCCCTTGTTCTGTAGAGCTATAATCTAGCCCTTTCCATGCAGTCCCTTTGAAATCAGCAAAGGAAGGTACTGCTCTGTGTAGGCAGTGCTGCCAACTCTTACGACTTCATCATGTGTCTCATGATGTTTCATGCTCTTCTTAAAGCTGTAGCTCCTGGTGTCCTATGATTATGTGAACTTCTCAGTTCTCCATTTCTAAAAAGTAAGTTTCTATCCTTCATACTTGGAGAGAAAAGCTCGAACATGTGAACCCCAAAGGCTCAGAAACTAGAAGAAAACAACAAAAAGAAGCTCAAACTTAATATATTTTCTTTAAATTATGATGGGGAGGCTTCCTCGGGATTTTTGAATGTTTAGAAATACAGCATATGATGGGCCAGGATCAACCGCTCAGTCATATGCGATATTAAAAATGCATCAATTAGAATTTCACTAGCACTCAAAATCATTTCCTGATCCAGGAGAGTCTGCCATGTCCTCTGAAACCTCACTTTATAGGCAGAGATTTTTAGAAGAACATGGGATTTTTAAGTACTCAGCTCTCACTGCTTGTCACAGAGATCTGGGCATCTAACAGCCCTTTGTGTCTTTGAAAATCTCCCCTGTAATCTTCAAAGCCAATATTATCACCTCCCACTTTTCAAGTCCCTAAGATCTGGTTTAAGCTACAGCAGCTACTTTAAGCTCCTGCAGTGTCAGGAAACTTGAATTTGCATCCAAAATGCTCTAGTACAATGATGTAAAGAAAAGTTGGCAGGAAATAGCAGATATTTGACCCACACAGATGTATGCGTGCGCTCGTGAGTGCGTGTGTGTGTGAGAGAGAAATAAGAGATGAACCCTGCTGTGTACTTGACTGTTTAAACACACTGACTCTGCTTTCAAATTGGCCTTGAAATACTAACTGCTAAGCAGATGCAGACATGTAAACTATGACTTTAGAGGAGGACTCCGATGTGACAAAAGCAAATTTAGTCTCTACTATCTAGCAGCGAAGCTCAAGTAGGCAGAGCTAAATTAAACTGAGGTCAGAATATAACCCCTTTCTGACACAGATTCAGACAGCAAACCCCAGTTGCTCGAGGACACAAAAAGTGGTAGTTTATCTTGAAATCTAACATGCACTATTTGGCAATGGCATTGTTTCAATTATGAAACAATTCACATCTCAGCTGACACATGTAGTGAAGCTTGCTACTTGCCCAGTACATAATTTAAGGTAAAAGAAAAGAGGGTGTGTTTCATCATGGTCTATCATATCTTTGTCTATTGTTCTGCAATCCATTTACATACCTAAAGGGAAATGGCCTCTTTAATTTCTTTCCCCTCTCCTAATCATCTGAGGCCTATTAAGAAGTGTTCTGTATCCTGTAATCAGACAATTTATACAGTGTGCACCCTTAGGCTACTGCCATTATAAACAAGCTGGAACACTCCTTTACAATAAATGATTAGCATGGGAAGACACCATTCATAATTAATTTTTTTTGTTTTTGTTGGCAGATGGTTCCAGACATCCCAGCATGGCCTACTGCCCACCTCTTTATTATAAGTCGAGAAGGGCAATCTGCGAAGTGGGGGTGGGGAAGGAAGCTAACATCTGCACGGCTACCTCACTTTAGGAATAAAAAGATGCTTTTGAGGTCTCCCAATCTTCTCATGAGTCTGTGGTGAGTTTACTGCTGATGTTGATGGAAAATTATGTAAATAAGCTTCAGATCAGAATCTTACTTAAAATCAATGGAACATTTTAGATCAGGATCACATTTTGGTGTCACTACCCACAGCATCTATTCTTGACACACCTTAGGCAAAGCAGCTAGTACATTGCATAGATGGATTGACAGCATTCAGCTTTGCATGTCCAGAATTCAGATATCTGATAGATCCAGACTATGGGCAGTGTTGCCACTATGCTAAAGGAGAGTTCTGCTTTCAATTGCTTCTTAAAACCAATTGCCTATTTACCTGCTAGTGGAACCAGACCATTGACAACTAGTCATTTCCATTTATTCTTCTATTTATTAATTTCTTTCTTTTACTGTCTGCTTCTTGCTTTTCACTCCATTGTCTATAACTACCTTAATACTTTTGAGTTCTTGGGAGCACTGTTTAAGCTTCTTCACGCCGGGATGGAGCCAAAGCAAACTGTCATTTGAATGACTTGTGCCCACACTGATGCTGAGACTTTCTCTCACTGAATTCTCCTGACTGTGATGGGGCAAATTTATCAGAAGACCTGATTTCTACAGATTCCTTTCCTAAGAACAAATACATTTCTTACTCTCATGGCTCAGTAAGATTCTAAACCTTCACTTTGCTCCATTAAGAGAATAACATGCTGTACTTGCTTTGGAGCCAGATCTATCCTAATCTCATTGAAGTCTGTAGGACTTTTGCCATTGACTTCAAGGAGACTTGCCCTCTGGAAATATAATAGATCATTTGCAGCATCTAGAAATGTATAAATCTTAGTTTCCAAGTGAAACAAAAGGAATTGTTTTCAAGAAAAGGGGCCATTTGATGTCAAACTTCTCCAACTCTCTGCAGTGATGGTGGACTTTCTAGCATCACTGATCTCCTCTGAATCATTTGACATACCAGGGCATAGTGTCCTCACATTCCAAAAGCAAGCCTGCAAAGAGTGACTGCCATATCTGAACCTTCGGTGCATATGTTTAATCAGGAAAAAAACCAAGGATGCAGAGACTTGTCTTTGGATCAAAATCCCCTTCTTGTCAGTACTCACTAGGCTCAAAGGCTTGAAGACCAAGATGTTTGGAAGCCAAAATAGCTGTAGGCGATGCTGGAGGGAAGCCCTGAGTTGCAAACCAACAACCTGATTTTTTTCTCTGAAGTGGATTTGGTTCAGTGTTTTCTCCTTTAGCCTTTGTTCAACCAAGAGGAGCTTGCTGCAAGACAGCAGCACTAGATGGAGTTATTCCTTTTTGGTTACTATTATAATTTCAATGGGTATGACAGGACCCCCAGGGTGCAGCCTGGGACTGTGGAAACACTGTGCCCCTTTAATTCTTCAGCCTGGGCTGTCTCTCACAATACTTTGCTAGTGATAAGCAGCAAGCCCCTCCAGGCACTATCATTCAGCACAACTGCATGTGGAGCTCCACACCCTCCTAGATTGCATGAATGCTCCCAGATCCATTCATGAATCACACAGAAAAGCACCAGTCAAATCCCGCTCCAGCTCTCAGGACTGGTGCCAGCTTTTTTGCCACCCTAGGCGGTGAAGGAAAGAAAATAAAAGCCACAGAGAAGCTGCTGCCGAAATGCCACCGCCGGCGGAAGCAGCGTTGAGCTGACGCTGAATTGCCGCCGAGGCCACCAATTCCCCGCCCCCCAACTCCTACTGCCCTAGGTGACCGCCTAGGTTGTCTAATGGCTAGCGCCGGCCCTGCCAGCTCCCAGACTTGTACGTCAGGAATATACCATCTTGCACTGATCAAGACAGGGGAGGCAAATTTATTAATTGGTTCACCACTTCATCAACTGAAAGTGGACATACACCAGCCTTTGTACACCTGAGCACATTTGCTGCACACTTCAGGCAAACTCGTATAAACAGTAAAAGAATGTATTGACTTCAAAAGATAGATTTTAAGTGATTGTACAGTTACCAAAATAAAATAAAATATAAGCATGCAGTCTAAACTCTCAACCCTATTAGACTGGGAAACATCTAGATTAAACAGTTCTTCTCACCCCCATTGGATATTGCAGTTCATTGTATGCAGGTTGCACCCTTGAAACCTGGGCCAGTCCCCTCTGTTGGAGTCTTCAGTATTTTCTGAGTGTCCTTATTGCTAGTTGCAGTGTAGGTGGGGGAAGGGGGAAGGCCAACCATGGGGCTCTTGTGTTCTGTTTTATACCCTCACCTTGGAGAACACAAGTCCAAGCATATCTGGTGGGGCAAGAGCAAGCCCAGGCTGAGCAATTCCCCCGATGTGGCCGTATGTAGGTGAGTCATTGAATTGTAGCTCCGTTGTCTGTTCAACATCCACCCATGTGTTGGTTACCTCCCTTTTCATTGTATCTGAACAGCTGGTATCTGGGCGCCTCCCAAACCCACAGTATATTTTAATGACAGTTATGCAACACATTCTCATAACTTCATATGCATTAATAATATACATATTCAATCACCATTGGTCTATATCAATGTAAAGGTATGTCAAATGCTAGGAGTAAGCTACTTGACAGAGCCTCTTTGTTTGTCTGGATGACAAACTGCAAAAGCTGAGGTCATCCAAACCTCTCAGTCATGGTGCAGCCAAGTTCCAACAGTTGTAGTAGAAACTGATGATGTAAAACATGCTTAACATGCCAAGCCCAGATGAGGCAATCTGTTACAAGCTTTTTTCTACTTGAATGTTACATTGCAGCATGCAGAGATGTATTTAAACCATTTCTAATAGTATGAATACTCAGATCTTTCCCCCCATCACCCCATGATTTCCTGCTCCTGCAAGGACTGTTTTGTCTTGAAGCAGAAGAAAATTATTTCTTGTCTTTATATTTTTGCTGCATTCAGTTCCACAAGTGATGTGCACTGCAGGTATTTAAACTGGATTTCAGAATTTGGGTTTGGATCCATATCTTGGGTTTCTTTTGTAAAAATTATTACTAATAAATGCTATGAGATTAGGGATAAAAGGGCGGGAATACAGATGCCAGAAGTCTCCCATAAGCATTTTTTTTTTTTTGCTAGACCTGTTCATTTAATTTTTGAGCATGCTCTTACGCCTCTTTTACAACTGCTATTCTGGAGAACAGTACAAAGTGAGGCTGTGGTATTTTAGCAGGAAAAACTAAGGTATAAAATTCATCACCTAAATTAGATAATAAGGCTGCAGGCAGGATTTCCAGCTCCTGAAAACGTAATCTGCCTGTAGAAGAGATCCCTCTGCAAAAGAGTTTCATAAAACAAGTTATGTTGTACTGTGTTACAGGGCACAAAAGTGAATGAAAAGAAAGAGAGGAGGCAACTCCTCAAGGGCTTGTTGGGTCATCACTGCTCTGGCAACGTTTAAGGCCAGATTCCAACATTTAATGAATAGCTTGTATTGCCACACTGCTGACACTCATAAATCAGCACATGTTTGGATTTCCAACAAGATCTCTCAACAAGCTGTGTTACTGCAAGTCATTATTTCCACTGGAAAAGAAAATGGTTGTAGCATGTTAACTCATGGCAGGGTGTGCAATAGTGTCAGGATAACTCACTAAGGAGCATTCCCACTTCGAGGCCAGAAGGTTGTGTTCAAGTCCCACACCAGGATTTAGGCTGAGGGTTTTTACTTTATATATTTAAAAACTGTGTGAAGCTAGTGCTCACGGATGGCCCCAAATTGACAAGCCCTGGAGAGTGAAATCACCCTGCAACAAAAAACCCTCCACTCCTCACTGCCCTGTTGACATGCCTTGATCTTCACATGTAGAAATGATTTTGAGAAGGACCTGCTCACTCAGTCCCCCAGCTATTCTGCTCAGGCTGCCCACTACAGTTACAATGAAATTGAGAGATTCATAAATGTTAAGGCCAGAAGAGGCAGTTGTGATAATCTAGCCTAACCTCTGGTCTCAGACAGGCCCAAGCACCTCACTATGTAGTTTCTTCCTCAAGCCCATAACTGCTGTGTGAGCAGCTGGAGATATTCAATCTTCATTTAATGACTAAAGAATTAGTGCCAGTTGTAGTGGGGTTTTGTGAAACAGACTGAGATGGAAACCCCCAAACATTCTGAGTCAGCTGAGCTGTTTTAAAATAAATCCACCAGGTCCAGAGGCTCTGCTGAGCACATCTTTTATAAATCATCAGATGATACCTAAACATACATCCTGTACTTGTACGTTGATGTTCAAAGAGTTGTGAACCTAACCAACTTTTATAAGTGGGATTCACATCATGAATTTTGGAAGCCTTTCACAGTCAGAAAGTGTGTGTGTATGTAGATGTGTGTTTAAATGCAAATTAACTTCAGTGGTATAATACAAGAAGCCTACAAATTAATTCACTGTGTAAAAATCTTTTCTATTTTTTTTAAGAAGACCCTTAAATACTTTGATGTTTTAAATATGGCCGTAAAGAACATCAGTGTAAAGCAAACTTTAAACTGGGTATGTTCATTGTTGCCATTTGCTCTTTATTAGACAGGACTAATCCTGCAAACAACTCAGAGCCAGATTTTTAAAGGTATTTAGGGACTTAAGATGCAGACTGGCACATAGCGAGATTTTCAAGAGTAGTTAGGCAAGTTAGCCACCAAAAACTCCAGCTGAAATCATCTGCATCTTTAGGCACCTAAATACCCTTGAAGATCTGGCCCTCAAATATGTCCTCAATTTTACCACACTAAAGTCATAATGGGTCGCAAATCAACAAGACAGCTCATACACATAAATGTTTGACCGGATCAGTGCCTAAGTTCCCTGAACTTAAAGGCCTGATCTAAAGTCCACTGAAGTCATCTGAATTCAGTGGGCTTTCAATCAGATCCAGAGGCTCTGATGCAGGAAAGTACTTAAGCATATGTTTAATTTTAAGTATTTGCATAGATCTTATTAACTGCAAGTTAAGCTCACACTTAATGTTTTCCCAAATAGGGGCCTAAGACAGTTAAATTTAGGATGGTCAGCAGTGGCATCTTGTAGAGGGAACATCAAGCCAGGTACCCTGTAGCCTTGTGTAGAGCAGGAGTAAAGTACTCTGGATATGTCTACATTGCAATTAAAAGGTGCCAGCTGTCGTGGGCTCACGAGGCTCGGGCTAAGGGTCTGTTTCATTGCAATGTAGATGTTTAGGCTTGAACTGGACTCCATGCTCCTGAGAGGTGGAACAGTCCCAGAGCTCGGGCTGCAGCCCAAGCCTGAATGCCTACACTGCAATTAAACAGCCCCTTAGCCCAAACCTCAATCAGCCGGCCCAGGCCAGCCATGGGTATCTAACTGCAGTGTAACATACCCTGTGATTGTGATTTAGGAGCATTTTACAGCCACTTTCCAAGGATGGACACAAAATGAAAGGGAATGGGTAAGCAGATTTTTATATTTAAAACAACCAGGATAAGATTCCAAAACTGCTGAACATTTTCAGAAAATAAATTTGTACCCTTCTTGTTTCTAAAGAAGTGTGATGATGATGTGTTTTGAAGTGGGGGAGGGTTTCTTTAAGAGAGAAGGGCATGGCAGACTGACAATGCTATGAAATCATATACAACATAAGTATACTCCTTTTTTTGATAAAGCCCCTCTAACATCACACTGTGAGAGCTTTGGCCCTATTCCTTGAATTATGCAGTTACAGAGGAGAACCTACAAAATCCTAAAGGAAGATAAAATAGATTCTTACAACTGTTTCCTTGGGGATTTGGGGCTATAAATTGGTATATTAGCATCTGAACTGATACTATTTTCTATAGTTTCTTTTAAGTTTACTTGTTCAGTCAGCTCTTCTGAGTCCTGTTCATCTGGTGAGATGTGAAGGAAGGAAAAAAAGAAAAATCCACCTTTTTTAAAACAATTTCTCAAAATGTGCCAGGTTTACAATCCTACATATAAATCTTGCAGAAACTTAGGCACATGTGTAACTTTATAAGTAGTTCTATTAAACTCAATGAAATGACTCATGTAAGTAAAGATAAGTATGTGCAGAAGTGTTTGTAGGATCTGAACATCATGCAGTTCAGTGAGGGGGAAAAAATCCAAGCACAGAAACACATGATTTGTCAGCCTACTAAATGAAAGTCAAAATATAATAGGTTAAGCCCTCAGCTGCTGTATATCATCACAGTTTCACTGAGATGAATGGAATTATGCCAATTTAAACCCACTGAGGATCTAGCCCCACATATTTACAACTTCTGACCTGCAATATGTACCAGGGATTCCTACCAGGCTAAAAGCAGCCACTCTGTTACTAAGGCACTTGAAAATGACGACATTTTCCCATTGTGATCCACAATGTTGATTATATCCAATAAATACTGATTATGTCCAATATTTGTACTCACTTTAGTCCAGACTGTAGCTCTTAAACGAAATGCTCAAAGTAATCTGTAATACAACCACCCACCTCGGTCAACACCAATCCCGAGAGTGTTTAGAGGGCCGTATGGTGTTTCAAAGGGAACAGAATATGTAACATTCTGCTAATTGAATGGGACGGTTCTTATTACCAAGAAGTATCCATTCATTTCCCACTGTAGTCAAGATATTTACATATGGATAATGCTTCAATTTACACTCTATAGACATGTCATTACAGTGTAATTAATAATTGTTTATATAATTGCATGAAGCTATTCACAATTCAAATTTTACAATAAAGAGCAATGGTCACTTTTGGTTTCACATTTCGAGGGGCCTAATGGCATATTCCCTAATTATCAATAAAGCAATAACCTTCAGGAATAGGAGGGGACAGTGACTCAAGGCCCAATTCCGCACTGAGTGCTACCATTCCGAATGGGTGCTACCATTTAATCTATTATGGTAGACTATGGTCTATTTTTTTATGTCCAGATCAGGGGTCTCCAAACTTTATGAGATGAGCGCCATATTCGATTTTTGAAAGGGCTTCATGGGCCGAAGCAACTGTGAAAAAATTAAATATATGCAAATATATGCAAAATCATTTAAAAAACAACACTACTGTGTCAGTGTTGCATTAAATTCTAAATCAGGTATAAAAGTAGCTATATAATCAGTGCAGGTACTGTGAAATCACACAAAATATTTGTCAATACATTAAAAATTATTTCACATATTTTTATTTTATTTATTTCTAAAAACTCACAAATTTGTATCATACAAATACATATATTCAAAAGTTTGGCTGTACTTTGGTAAGAGAAGTTCCAGGTTCCCACTGTTGGTTGGGACTGTTTGGTTCAGTGCTGTAGTTAAAATTTAACCCTTTGCTCCTCCAGTCACTGCTGTGACCCCCATCCCTGTTTATTGTGTAGAACATCACCGTCACTTCCATGGAAATGTCTCTGATGCTAATCTGTGACATCACTACAGAAACAGCCAGCAGCAGCTCAATAGAAAAGGAGGAAGCTCCACAAGGGGCCGAATCCAAAGCCACTAAAGTCAATGGGACTCTTTCTACTGTCTTCAGGAGGCGTTGGATTGGGCCCTATATATGCCAACCACTTGTTAAAAAATAAATGACAGAAAAATCATCTTCCAGGAGCTGTTGAAAACCCACATAATCTGTTGAGCATTCAGGCTTTGAGGACAACATCCAGTTTGTTCTTTGGGTAGTTATGTATCTGATCAGTTTATGGCATGTGGGGCCCCAATCCATCCTCCAACCTCAGTACACCAGTAACTTTTATGCTAGCAAATGGCTGCCTTGAAGGCAACAGAGAATACTTGAGAAAGCTTTGGCCCACAGCCCCAATCCTACAAACATGTAGGCCCTCATCTTGCAACTGAGTGCTATTGGGTACCTCCCCATTGATTTCAGTTGGGGTGGACTGAAGGCACTCAACTGCAGGATTGAAACCTTGAACATGAGTTTCCATTAAAATCAATTGGAGGATGAAGTTACATATACGCTTAAGTGTTTTCAGGACTGGAATCTTATATTGATATTTTCTGGGCAATGCGCCTCCTTATGGTGTTATATAACAATAATGGACATATAGTATAAGTGCATGACAGTAAAATGGAATTTGTTAAAACATTTTTGGGGGTTCTATTAAGACTTTCATACACAAAGAACACCCAGAAAAAATGAGTGTGCACACACGCACACACAGAGAAAGGAAGTAAGCTCTGTTTCAAAAGATTGAATTCAGGGAAAAAGCATCAAGGTTTCTAGAGCTTTTAAACTTTCTCCACCCCCCCAGAAGACTAAGGGTATGTCTATACTACCCCCCAGATCAGCAGGTAGTGTTCGATGTATCGGGGATTGCTTTATCGCATCTCGTCTAGACGCAATAAATTAATACTTGAACGTGCCCCCTGTCGACTCTGGAACTCCAGCCCCTCAAGAGGAGTAAGCAAAATCAACAGAGGAGCCGCTGTGAGGACAGTCAGGTAAGTCAAACTAAAATACTTTGACTTCAGCTACGTAAATAGCATAGCTGAAGTTACATATCTTAGTTTGAAACCTCCTCCTCCCCCCCAGCAGGGTAGCCCAGGCCTAAGTCCTTGTTTTCTCTAAAACCATGAACAAACCCCTGCACAAAACATGACTTTCTTGTTTCAGTGTCCTGGATTTCTCACGGCCTCAAACACAGTTACCCAAACGCGCCTGCTGTCAGAGCCAAACATGGTGCAGTTCCTTACAGGGACTGGTAGCTGTTAGTAATATGAGCAAAATACATTGCACTGCTGGTGCCAAACCTTTGAACAAAATTACTTCCTTTAACACAACACCACCTTAATTATGTGCTAGGGAACGTAAAGCAGGTCAGACAATTTGTACTGGAACATCATAATTCCATCACTATAATGCTGACATTAGCAAAGATTTATGAATGGAATGTCATAACTATTTTTTTAGTAAACATATCAAGTTTCACTAATGGGTTTTTGGGGGAGGGGGGCTGTAAGTACTAATTAGCTTTTTCATTTTCTGTGTACCATCTAAAATGTGGAGAGGAAGTGGTGGGAGGTGGGAGGTCTCGTGACAAAAACAAGCACTCAGACAGTTTAGATATGGCCTGTAATTCAAGCAGATGTTCTCATGTAAGGGCTGCAAGGATTAAAGCCTCTTTGCACATAATTCCATTTTGCTAACTACTTTCTGTCTGCACATACTTTTTAGAATGTGACGGACTTTTGCTAATAACGAAGGTTATTTTTAAAGAGGAGGGCAAGTAAAAGAATCTAAAAGATGTGTGCTGCTAAATACCAGGGTCTGGCAGCTTCACTTAGAAATTCCTCAACTTTGAGCCAGCAAGGTGACTCCATGGCAAATTCTAATTTTTAATGGAATTATGGTAGGAGTGGCCAACAGAGCTCCGGTTCTGTCAAAGTGTCCTTTGTAACTTCTGGGTCAAAAAATTTGCACTTGGTGTAAGCAGGCAGATTTGCACTGAAGGCAAAGGAATAGTATTCTCACTAATTATTGTTATTTATTTTTATAATTTAGTTCTATATTTATTTATATATGTATTTATAAGGCTAGAGGCTTCCCTCACTGTTCTGGGTTCTGCAGGTCTCTGGCCCCAAAGAATTTACAATCTAAATAAACAGGACAGAAAAGAGAGTGTGGAAACACACAGATAAGTGATTTGCCTAAGGCCATACCACAGGTCAGTGGCAAAGATGGGGCTGTAGCCCAGGTCTTCTAACTCCCAGTCTGAGTTCCTATCTACTAGACTGTGCTGCCTCTCATTTGTCTGTCACTTTTAAAAAATAAAAACAGAAAAAGATTACAAAATGGCACATTGTAAGTTGCCACTGCCAGCAAAAAGCGTCCCTGGCAACAACAAAAGAACAAATTCTTTTCTCAGTCACACTGGTGTGAATCCTAAATTGCCACTTTGACTTCAGTAGATTCATGGTGCTCTTACCCGACAGTAACTAAGATCAGAGGGGGAAAATCCATTTCTTGAACCCAACATTAGCTGGACACTGGGGATTTTCAAAAGTGGGAAGAATCGCCAATGGAGCAACAAGGATACTCCAGCCTTCACATCCCTAGCACTCCTCCATCTGCAGGGTAAGGACCAGAAAATCCACTTCCAGCTAATCTCTCCTGCATGCTATCATGCAAGAATCATCTACAGAATGAGTCTCTGCCACAGCAGCAAGAATTCCCTATGCAGCCTCGTGAAAGCATGCCCCCACTTCTAGCACAATGCACAGAATGAGGGTCCTCCTATGGTGACCAGATATCCTGATTTTACAGGGATAGTCCCAATATCTGGAGCTTTTTTTCAATATGGGCTCCTATTACCCCCTACCCCATCTCAATTTTTCACACTTGCTGTCTGGTCATCTTCGGTCCTCCACACCTGAAGAAGTGAGGGTCTGAAATAGAGCTGTACTGGCCGTTTGTTCAGGGATGGATGCACCCTTAGATCTCACAGCCACCTATTGCTTTGGGTTTTTTTAAATTAAATTTTAAATGATTGACATTATAAATTGCAGTAACATTTGTTTTATAAGGCTCTCTAACGTGGGTTGTGTAGATTAATGGCATAATGGCTCTATACTATGGATTCTGTGGTCTGAGAAAATACAAGCCAAGATCATCTTAGCATAATCTCCATACTGCTGATACTTAATTACTAAAACAATACAGTTTTCAGCTTATGGTGTTTATAGACCTGTTCGCCATATTCTACTTGACGTTGTATATCAAGTCCATGAGTGTCTAGTATTATTATATTCTCAGGTCCCTCTACTTCATTCAGTAGCACGAGGTTTTCATGGATCTGTAGCAGCATGCTGCATTTAGGTGCATCTCAACACGTCTCCAAGTACCCTTGAAATGGAGGACCAAAGTAAAATGCAAGGTACATGGTACAGTAATAGAGCTGATCCTTCATAGCTATTTCTCATAGCACTGTTAGAAATAATTCTTCCCCAAAACAGTGCATGAAAATTAATGAAGGAAAAGTGAGTCCTGCTAATGTTATCTTAGCTTCTAATAGCATTTAGAAAATCTGTTCTGAATGTCTGAGGACATTGGTGCTGGAATATTAAGTCTTCAATCTCTGTGTCACTGGTTTTGATCCATTTTGATAGTGACTGAAAGTTCTTACCATCTGCAATCTCTTTAGTGGCCTATATGGTGGTCTTAGTTCAGGTGCCCCAGGCAATGGATGAGATGCTAGGCACTCAGTGAGACCTTTGCTGGTATTTGCAGAGAAAGTAAAACCCCACACCATTAGCAGTGGATCTTCTCCATTAGGTTTGAGATCCATTGGCTGGAAAGCTTAGATGACCAACATTCAGGCTGTGGGATGCTTTTCCATGAACAGAAGGCTTCAGAGGTGAATATGAGCGATATGACAAATACCATCACTAACAAAACTGAAATTTTATAAAGTAAAAAGTTAACAAGGAAAAAGCTGCTGGATTTGTTCTATTTAAAATATAAATACAGAACCACAGAAGTAAAAATCAGGTGCCTCTTGAAAGCATAACTCCTCTCATTGTTCTTTCTGGGGGAGGGGATGAGGGGGAGTGTCAAAATCCCTTTGAGGAGCATGAGATATCCACAGTATTCCTTGAAAATCTCCCTAGTGTTTCCTGCCTTTAGCCTTACTGCTCTCAAGGCTGCATGCCACCTCACCATCCTTTTTATCCACTTTGGAGGCTGTCTGTGGGGTTTTTTTTGTTTTGTTTTGTTTTTTGATTGTCCAGGTGGATAATTCAGTGACACAAGAAACGCTTTCACCCTTTGCTGCTGAGTGCTCTGTCTCTGGAACTCTCCAAGAGTGAATGACTGGGACCAAGAGTGAGATGTAGATCTTTGGCATGGCATGAAGAGGGTTAACGTGATTGACTGCAGCTCTGAACAAAAGTCTGTAAAACTGCAATTCACTGAACAACCACTAAACCATCCCGTCACCTGGAGGGAAGAAGAAAATGTGAGAAACACTGTATATTAAACACTTCACTCTAGTATGAAACACACACACTAGTTTGGGTCATAGGAAGGGTTTACTCTCACCACTACCAATATATAATAGACAACTTTTCCAAACTTTGATGTTTAAAGATGGATATAAATTTAAAATCAATATTTAGACACCTTGTTGGTAGACCTGATTTTCAGTGATTCTGGAATATCCTCAATTCTTAGGGAAGTCACTGAGTTGCCTAAATATTTATGCAGATGCTCAGATTTTGACACCCAAAATTTGAAAATTTTAGCCTATGGACTCACTCCAGGCACACATGCAATTGTGAGCACTAATTTTACAAGATGCATGGTGATACGTGCTTAGGTTTATGACATTGGAATGAAAACTAAATACTAAAGCTTCATCCAGAGATTGGCTTTCAATTGCCTCCAGTCTAGCGTACAGCCAAAGAAAAGCCTGGAAAGCATCCAGATGGCCTGGTTCAGTTTCTTTCTAAAACACGTTTACTGTCAGTAGTAACCAAGACCTCCCTTTCTTCTTGTGTTTCAAATACGTGACAGAAATATCATATCCTTTACTTATCAATAGGCCAGGTGCTGCAGGATCTTTTGTTTATACTCACCTTTCATGTTTCACTAGTGATCTGAAGTTCTGCACAGAGGAATCTTCAAATGTACAAGTTATATGGGTTTAGGCTTGTCCACTGCATTGTGTTCCCGTTCTGTTGGGGACTTCAAGCCACTGAATAATCAGCAGAGAACAATGAGCTACAGAATCATTGTATTCTTCATTAATATTAGCTATGAATCCAGATGTGATTGGCTGCTTTTGCCAAAATGTTCCCAAGTGGCCTTTGTTATATGTGCCTCCATTTTTAAGAGTCCAGTTCAAATCCATGGCTATTTATACCCCTCCTAGGGGGCATGCAATGTCTATACTCTACATACTGCCATAAAATTTGTGCAGGGGAGAGATACCTTTAAAGTAACATCACAGGATTCTGAGGAAAGAAGGGACAGCTCAGAGACAGTGTCATCATATTTGTATTCAGTTGTGATTACCTGTGTTCACTGCTATTAAGAAAATCTGGAAGGGGAGCTTATTCTATGTATCTTGGGGAAGAAAAACAGTCAACAAAATGTGATTCAAATAGACAATAATATGATTTCTTTCCTTTTTCTAACTGTGCTTATTAATAGCTGCATTTTTGTTTCTAATTTTGCATACACTGTAGCATGATACATCAGCAGCAAAAGAGCTGTTTTTTGATGAAGACATTGTAACCAAAATAAAAGCATTAATCCATTCAACATTTATTTTAACTAGTGTAATGGGGGACTGCTTTCTTGTTTATACAGATCTACTGTCTGCTTAGCAGGGTTTGTAAGCCAATTCCGAAGTGGTCTCTGCAGAGTGGAGAAATATGAAATCTAGATTGAGGTAACCGGAATGAGAACCACAATGACATTTTGAAACTTCTTAAACAATGTTCCTTAGTGAATCACATTAAATATCCCCAGGCTTGCAGATGGGAAAAGGGGTGTGTGTGTTAATTTTTTTTTCTACTGTAGATCTTTCTAGCAAATTCCATACTGAGATAAAAAGTTCTGCATTTGAATGATAGAAGAAAATAGATTAAGGTCTGTGTGTGTGTGTGTGTGTGTGTGTGTGTGGCGGGGGTAAATAGACAGACAGCTTCTAGCAAGCAAGATATAGAGAGAGAACTGGAGAAATTTGCGGAGATGGGATATTCAGAAGCCACATAAAGGGCAACAGGATGATATGTAGCAATAGTATTAGGTAAGGCATAGAATAATAGAAATGCTGGACTGGAAGGAACTTTGAGAGGTCACCTAGTCCAGTCCACTGCACTCATGACAGGAGGACTAAGAATTATCTAGACCATCCCGGACATGTTTGTCTAACTTCTTCTTAAAAACCTCAAGTGATAGAGATTCCACAACGTCCTTAGATAATTTATTCTAGTGCACAGGAAGTTTTTCCTAATGTCCAATCTAAACCTCCCTTGCTGCAATTTAAGCCCATTGCTTCTGTCCTTTCCTCAATGCTTAAGAACAACAATTTTTCACCCTTCTCTTCATAACAACCTTTTATACACTTGAGGACTGTTGTCATGCTTCCGTCCATCTTCTGTTCTCCAGACTAAACATTTCCCCCACATAAACCTTAAACAACAGAGGTTCCATCACTCCTGTCCCTTCCCCCTACACCAAATACTTGCGTCACCACAAATCTCGAGATGGAACATATGGATGCATTTTGTATGGGTATGAGGATGAGACTGTGGCATTATCAGATCAACCACCAGCATTTCCCTCCCCCAGGCAATGGGTATGTTGGGAGCATAATGCTATTAATTCTACTTCATTTGCTCCAGCTTAGTTTGTTTGCTTTATATCACATAGTTCTTGTGATTAAAAGATACAGGGTAAAACCTTCCAATGCATCCAAGTTCCACTGCAAGACAACGGGATTTAGGCTCCTAACTCACATAAGCACTTTTGAAAATGTTACCCCAAACCAACAACATGGGTTTGTTTTGTTGTGGGGAAACCTGGGGAGGGAATTGAAGCTGTGCATTTCACGGCTGCAACCTTACACCACACATGCAGTACTAGCTGCCTCATTGTTTTCTTAGTATTTGATTGCACATGGATGGGTAGAAAGGACCCATGTTTTATGCTCTCTTCACACAAAGATTATTGTTAGAGCTTGGTCTGGTGACAAACCAAGTTTCATTCTAGCAATCACATGAGTGAAAAATAGATGTTTTGTCCACCTACCCTTGTCAGACAAAGATACTCAGAGCTCTCTCCACACTTCCACATTGTGAGTTATAATAGCTCCTAATGTGATGGATTTTTCCCCCAACTCTAAAAAATCCGTAATGTCTGCGGTGTACAGGCAGGTTGCAAGAATTTCTAATAGGACCCATACTGCTTAAAGCCCCTCTTCTCTTCTTAGATATTTGATCTTCTCAGTCATCATTTTAACTTACAATGTGACATTATGCCAAAAGAAGGAATTCATAAATTAGATTCAATTTAGAAAGTTTTCTCCTCATTGTATAAATGACAGATCTTTAAAAAGACGACTGAAAATGAAATGCAATAAAAAATAATTCCATCTTTTGTGGCAGTTTTTTTAAAGTCTCAAAATAAAATAATTATGCTATCAAAGATTAAGGAACTAGCATTGCAGAACTTCAAAGCATGCTTGGACAGATGTAGGAAACTCACCTAAATTTGCAGATTGATTTAGAGAAATCACATTAATCTGGAATAGGAATTTAAAGAGAATGAGTTAAACAGAATACAGATTGAAGGAGAAGACTGTTAGAGTTAGAGATAGACACATGCCATCAAATTAGGATTCACATCTGGATCTGCTTTTCAAACTCACTTAGGAAGAGAAGGTTTCCAAATACCGGGCGAAATCTCAGCTCTATTGAAATTAATAGGAGTTTTGCCACTGACTTCCATGGGGTCAAAATGTAATCCATGTGGTTTTTGTTTTATCCGTTATGAAGATAAAGGCTATTTAGAATAATAGAATATTAGGGTTGGAAGAGACCTCAGGAGGTCATCTAGTCCAATCCCCTGCTAAAAGCAGGATCAACACCAACTAAATCATCCCAAGGAGGGCTTTGTCAAGCTGGGCCTTACAAACCTCTAAGGGAGGAGATTCCACCACTTCCCTAGGTAACCCATTCCAGTGTTTCACCACCCTCCTAGTGAAATAGTGTTTCCTAATATCCAACCTAGACCTCCCACTTTGCAACTTGAGACTATTGCTTCTTGATCTGTCATCTGCCATCACTGAGAACACCCTGGCTCCATCCTCTTTAGAACACCTCTTCAGGTAGTTGAAGGTCTCTATCAAATCCCCCCTCACTCTTCTCTTCTGCAGACTAAATAACCCCAGTTCCCTCAGCTTCTCCTCGTAAGTCATGTGCACCAGCCCTCTAATCATTTTTGTTGACTCCTCCTGGACTCTCTCCAATTTATCCACATCCCTTCTGTAGTTGGGGGGGCCCAAAACTGAATGCAATACTCCAGATGTGGCCTCACCAGTGCAGAACAGAGGAGAATAATCACTTCCCTCGATCTGCTGGCAATGCTCCTAACAATACACCATTGGTCTTCTTGGCAACAAGGGCATACTGCTGACTCATAGCCAGCTTCTCCTCCACTGTAATACCCAGGTCCTTTTCTGCAGAACTGCTGCTTAGCCAATTGGTCCCCAGCCTGTAGCAGTGCATGGGATTCTTCCTTCCTAAGTGCAGGACTCTGCACTTGTCCTTGTTGAATCTCATCAGATATTTTGGCCCAATCTTCCAATTTGTCTAGGTCACCTATTCCTCCAGCATATCTACTTCTCCCCTCATTTTAGTGTCATCCGTGACTTTGCTGAGGGTGCAATTTATCCCATAATCCAGATCATTAATAAACAAAACCAGCCCCAGGACGGCACTCTGCTTGCTATTAGCTACCAACTAGACATCGAGCCATTGATCACTACCCATTGAGCTCGACAATCTAGCCAGCTTTCTATCCACCTTATAGTCCATTAATCCAATCCATACTTCTTTAACTTGCTGGCAACAATACTGTGGAAGACCATATCAAAAGCTTTGCTAAAGTCAAGATATATCACATCCACTGCTTTCCCCATATCCACAGAGTCAGTTATCTTATCACAGAAGGCAATCAGGTTGGTCAGGCATGACTTGCCCTTGGTGAATCCATTTTGACAATTCCTGGTCATCTTCTCCTCCAAGTGCTTCAAAATGGATTCCATGAGGACCTTCTCTATGATTTTGCCAGGAACTGAAGTGAGGCTGCCGGTCTGTCTGTAAGATTTGTAAAATTAGGATGCAGTTCTGGGTTTGGAATTCAAACATTCCCAAAGTTGGGGAGTGCTTGGTTTGAAGGCTTTGGTTCAGATCTGTTTCTGTGGTGAAGGGGATGACAGGTAGAGTTGCAGGACCTAAGAGATGTAGAAGAAGAGTTCAGGGTCCTGGATGATGCCAAGGTGACACCAAGTGGAGGCTAATGAAATGTCTTAGTAAAGAATGGAGACCCAGTGGTGCTTAGGGTATTCCTCTGACCCTCGGAAGCACTTATGGTTCTGAGACATTTAAATGAATGCAGACCAAAATGCAGACCTGAGCCTACAGTATTTTCAATGGCGTCTATGCTCCATACGAGTGGAAGAGATGTGACAGTAGATCCACTATGTTCCCTGCTGGCTTGAACCTACCACCAACCCTTCTAGGTAAGAGTCCCACAGAGCTGGGCTGGGTTCTGTATCATGCCGACAATGTATTGCTCTGGACATAATTAATGAATTCACTCAAAATACTTAGGGGCAATCTATTAAAAATGGTAATTCTGATTGAAAAATCTGACTGAATAGTCCTGAATTGACACAGAACAACTACCTATTACCCTATTGCTTTTGCTATTGGTTTAATAGGGTGAAAGCTGGATATTTGAAGAAGGTCTTAGGCTTTGATTGAAGGAAATTCCAGAGTCAGAATCTGTTCACCTTTATGTCACGGTGGACATTACATGTATTCATTAGGCTTTTGCATAGGAAGACTGAAGATTTGAGTTGAGTTTATCCTAGGATCGGAGTTCATTTCAATTAGTCATTGTCAAAAAATGCTGGGTATTAGTATTAATTATTATTATACATGCCCTCAGACCGTCAGATGAGTGGATTTGATACATCATTAAAAAATGTCTGCATAGTCACTTGTTTCTTTAATTGTTAGATCTCAGTCTAATACAAAACAAGGCGGGGGCGGGGGAAGGCAGTTACTGGGCCTACTCTATTTATATGGCTTGTGAATGTAGTGCTGAAAGCACTTAGGATGAGAGTGTCCAAGAAGCCTAAGGGAATTTAATGAGTGCTTAATACCCTTAGGTTACTTTGAAAATCCAAGCTCTAACCAGTGTGTTTCTGCTAATAGGCTTTGCATTAGTTAATATGTGGATGCTTTACTCTGTGGTGCAGAGATCTTATTACTGAGTCTTTTTTATTTCTAGACTGACTTTTCTGGAAGGTTAATAACCAACAAACATAGAGGAGAAGACAAGCTCAGTAGAGGATTCTGCCTGACAGAGTGTTTTTTCTACTGTTTATTTCTCTATGACTTTTCACTGTTTATTTCTCTATGTGTTTTCTTACAACAAAAAACTTTGGCTTGCAGGTTTGGGCTCGAGATTTGGCAGCTTTCAATCTTTTTTGACTTCAAAAGAACTGTAGAAGGAAATTGGCCTTTCTCATTGATGACTTCACAGTACTATCTTGTGAATGCTGCATCATCACATGCTGTGAAGGGGAAACAAGTCCAGTAATACTGACCCTTCATGAGTTATTTTAATCCTTTGCAGCTCAACCCTGAAAACATTCAGTTTGAAAGGCAAGTCTTTAGGCAGCTAAACTCTAGTGATGTGCAAACCTCAAAGATGTCATAGGACTGAACTGAACAGGCATGCACATTTTCGGATGCTTCTCCACAATTCTCCAAAGCTCTTTGGTCTGCAGATTGGCACTGAGTATCAAGAATACAGGTTTCTTAAAGGAATTCCAGTGCTGCTTTCAGTAAAGAGAAAACTATCTCAAGATTGTAATGGTGGTTTAAGAGTATTCTGTCATGTCTAGTTGTAAGAGTAGGGATGGAAGGTAAGAAGTCTTGAATTCCCTTCCTTGGTTTGCAGTGTGGCACTCTCTCCCTGGGCCTCAGCTCACCCGTCTGTAAAATGGGATAAAATTCCAAACATTCAAGTTCCTATCCAAATGTAATCCTATCTCTGCAAACTTTGTGATCACTAATTAATTACCATTCATCAAGACAAGAATGGAAATTTGGCAAATAATTCATAAGCTAGTCACCTAGTATTTTTTACAAACTCACCCCAAAGGGATCATGATTTTCTTTAAACTCATTTGTTATGTTTACTTGGTCAAAAGCAGTTTGTGGGGCTGCTTTGATTGATCTCAGAGGTAACATGATAGATTTCTACTCCCTGCTTGGCTATGTAGCTCTCTTTGAATCAGGCTTCTTGGGTGAATACTTGAAATTACAAACCCAAACTTTGCTGCTTGAAGATATTCTATAATGTTTGTATGACGTTTGCTGTGGTAGAAAATTCATTTGCTAAAATATTTGTAGGAAGTGAACAAAAGAACAAAAACAGACGAAGCACATAAGGTTACAAATATGAATGAATATTGGTGGAAATGTTTTTGGTAGTATTCATCTAGGTCCAATAAGAATACTCATGTGAAAGGATATCAGGTGCTATGACCATGAAAAGCTATTCTGCTGATTCATGTCAGCAGTCAGAGGAGGAGGGCTCATTAGCCCCTGTCCACACTGAAAAGAGTTTGCGCATTCCCCTCCATCGAAAATCTGCAAAAAGACCCATCTGAAGGGGAAGCTCGGGTTCCAGTTTACATTTGATTATTCTGAAACTGAGAGTAAAGGAATTCCCCCATCCCACTCCACAGGGTGAGCTTTGGACACTAACTAAATGTGCGTGTGCACATGTCTGGAGAGCAGGGTGTGGAGTCTGCCTATACATGACATCTATTGGTCCCTGAAACAGCAAGTGAGTATGTGCCACCTGCATATGCCTCAGGAACAAATGCCAGCTGTAAAATATCAGTTTTTACAGCACATTTATAGAACTGTTAGAAACTGGGTGTTATTGTAAAACTGACAGCCCCTGGTCATCACCAGGTGGGATCAAACCTGGGGCCTCTGGAGCTTAGTGCATGAGCTATTAGCTAAGGCTGTAGAGAAGGCTCATTTTATCTCTCTCTACATGTCTCAGTGTCACTAGATGGGACACAACATTAGATGGATTTCATTATCACCATCGTATCTGAAATGAGGCATCCCCCAAAGATCTAACTTAATATCAATGCTTTTCATATGTGGTATGCTTACTATGTAATTTCTAAGGGGCACAGTATCATAAATTAAGCTGATGAGACAACCGCATAAAACTTACTCTTGAAGGAATGCTTGCATGATACTGGCAAGTAGATAAATGGGTTGTCCTGAGCCCTAGGAAGACAGAGGTCCTGCTACTGGATAGAAGTCATCAGTAGGATGACATCAATAAGAGGAGGTGACCAGCCCTCTGTGGAGAAAGAAGTGGTTCAGGACTATTTAAAAAAGTTGGATGAGCACAAGTCCATGGGTCAGATGCTCTGCATCTGACGGTGCTAAAGAAGTTAGCAGATGTGATTGCAGAGCCATTGGCCATTATCTTTGATCGGGGAAGGTCCCATCTTTAAAAAAGGGAAGGAGGAGGATCCGGAGAACTACAGGCCAGTCAGCCTCACCTCAGTCCCTGGAAAATTCATGGAACAGGTCTTCAAGGTATCAATTTTTAAACACTCAGGGTACGTCTATGCTACCCACCGGAACGGCGGGTAGTGTTCAATGTATCAGGGATCGATTTATCGCCTCTCGTCTAGACACGATAAATTGATCCCCAAACACGCTCCCCATCGACTCTGGAACTCCAGCTCTACAAGAAGAGTAAGCAGACTCGACGGGGGAACCACCGCAGTTGACTCACCACTGTGAGGATGGCCAGGTAAGTCGAACTAAGATATTTCTACTTCAGCTGCACAAAGAGCATAGCTGAAGTTGCATATATTAGTTTGAACCCTCCTCCCCCACAGTGTAGCCCAGGCCTTAGAGGAGAGGAAAGTGATCAGGAACAGTCAGCATGGATTTACTAAGGGCAAGTCATGCCTGAGTAGCCCAATTGCCTTCTATGACAAAAACAACTGGCTCTGTGGATGAGGAGAAAGCACTGGATGTGTTATTTCTTGATTTTAGCAAAGCTTTTGATACGGTCTCCCACTGTATTGTTGCCAGCAAGTTAAAGAAGTATGGGCTGGATGAATGGACTATAAGGTGGATAGAAAGCTGACTAGATCATCTGGCTCAACGAGTAGTGATCAATAGCTTCATGTCTACTTGGCAGCTGGTATCAAGTGGAGTGTCCCAAAATTTGGTCCTGGGGCCAGTTTTGTTCAATATTATTAATTATCAATATTAATAATTAAAAATTAATGATCTGGAGGATGGCATGGAAGTGCAAGTTTGCAGATGACAGTAAACTGAGAGGAGTGGTAGATATGCTGGAGAGTAGGGATAGGATAAAGAGGGATCTAGACAAAAATTGGAGGATTCAGCCGAAAGAAATCTGATGAGGTTCAACAAGGACAAGTGCAGAGTCCTGCATTTAGGACAGAAGAATCCCATTCACTGCTACAGACTAGGGATCAAGTGGCTAGGCAGTAGCTCTGCAGCAAAGGACCTAGGGGTTACAGTGGGTTGGTTTTTAGAAAAATGTTTTAGTACATTTTTAGCAATGGAGTTTATTGTGCTGTAAAGCACCCGCAGGCCTAGGCGGAAGAAAGTGTATTTTAGAAATAAAGATATAAAGTAACATCACTAAAGATAGATCATCCCCAATTGGGACAGAGGAACCATTTTGAAGGCAATAAAAATTCAATTAAACCATTTAAGATTTTACAGATGAGGAACAGAGGCACAGAGAAGTAAAATTATTTGCCCAATGTCAAACAGAAAGCTGGTAACAGAGCCAGGAAAAGGACCCAGACCTCAGCAAATACCTTAACAATCAAACTATATTTCCACCCTGACTGAACAAGCCTGCATATAGGATAGGAGAGAAGCTGTCATTATGCCAGCAGATGAGAGAACATTGAACAGAGGTATCCAATAACAATGTTGTATAATATAATTTGCATAGCAGCTTTCAAAGAAATTGTATCCTAGGATCCTTTACAGAGTTAAATAATACAGTTAGAGAGTTAATAGCAGAGTGAAAGAGAAATTAAGTAGTATAGGCAAAGAGGAAAAGAAAAGGTGTTTCAGTTGAGGCATGAAAATAAATGTAGGCAATAATTAGCACATATGGAATGCTTTTCACCTTCAAAATGCTGTACAAATATTACTTTACTAATTTGCACAACACCCCTGTAATGAGGTAGAATATTCAGTTATAATATATTATTTAAACTTTTTCCAGACAGGAAAACTGAGGCAGAAAGGTTAAATGACTTGGTTAAGGTGGGAGTCAGTGTCAGAGCTTGAATTAGAGCTGGATCCCAGACTTGTGCTTCAGTGTCCTCCTTCAGGTGGAGAGTTGATAAGGCAGATCCACACAGGAAGGCTATTCCACATAGGAGGGTTCTGTAGAGCAGAAGGTTCTCAGAATTGCAGTAGCCCAACTATGTGAAGGGGCAGAGAAGCAGATAGGGAGAAGCATAATCAAAGATGACATGCTGAGCTGACTGAAGCACCTAACTGAACGGAAAATTCCACTAGGTTGATCAAGGCCCCCTTGAAAAACAGGCAGGCAGGGGAGATAGTCCTGCAATTGGAATGCAGCTTAAAATACTGACAAAGCAGGACATGAAGCTCATTACAATCAAGATTTATTTTTATTTATTAATATTAGGCCTATTTAAAAGGCCTTCTTAATCCCAAAATGGGTGATGATGTTATTAGTTATTTTTATCATGCTATAGGTGTGAAGAAAGCATTTTACAGACTAATAAAAAGAAAACCTGGATCCTCCTGCGTAGAGTTCACAACACCGGATCCTGCAGAGAGTTAAGCATATGAGTAACTTTATTCACAGGACTAGTCTCTTGCTTGCCTTTGCCGGGTTGGGTCCTATGGACTCCAATCTGGAAACCTTACTCCCATGAGTAAACATGACAGATAGGAGTAGCTGCATGACATACATCACAAGGGTTAGAGGAGGATAACAAGCAAGGGGCTACCTGGTTTTGTAGTGTTAAATCTGCTTCGTTTATGGCCATTTTAAAATTTTTATTTTAACATTTTATTTGGAGTAGCCAAATGAGTCAGCTGGCACTAGATAGACTCTAAAAGAGGCAGTTTTGGTGAGTGATTTAAAGGAGAGCAGGAAAGTTGCTTAGCACATGGGTTTCTTCTCAGATTCTATTAGCATGAATGTATCTATCTACACAGATCTGCTTCCTCTGTTGACAGCCTAAGTATGAAATCACAAAGAAGTTACAGCTGGGCATTAATCTAGATTCTTTTACATAACGTGAGCCTGTATGACCTTGTTTTATACTGTGCTAGAACACGGCTACTTCTGCATTTTTAAGCATTTTCATTGGGAGTAAAATAAAACAATGGACAATATATTACAGGGGTGGCCAACCTGAGCCTGAGAAGGAGCCAGAATATACCAAATGTACATTGCCAAAGAGCCACAGTAATATGTCAGCAGCCCCCTATCAGCTCCCTTCCCTCCTCGTCCCCCGTTCTCAATACCTCCTGCACATTGGCAGCCCTGCCAGTCAGCACCTCCCCACATCCTGACACCAACTGATCAGCTGTTTTGTGGTATGCAGGAGACTCTGTGGAGGGGAGCGGCGGTGGAGCAAGGGCACAGCTGGCTCAAGGGAGAGAGTGGGAAGGGGTGGAGTGGGGGCAGGGCCTGTGGCAGAGCCAGGGGTTGAGCAGTGAGCACCTCCCAGCATATTCAAAAGTTGGCATCTGTAGCTGCAGCCCTGGAGTTGGTGCCTGTACAAGGAGCCGCATATTATCTTCTGAAGAGCCGCATGTGGCTCTGGAGCAACAGGTTGGCCACCCTTGACATATTGTAGACTGTTGCTCCTTACCATCCGGATGTGCCCTAATTGCACTCTTATTCTGGAAGGTGGTAAAGACCACTGGGAACATGTACCATATTTGGCTGCCTATACACATTTAGTATTCATTAAACTTTATTAGGATTGTGGGTACAGCCAGACCAGGGTGGCAAGTTAAGAGCGCAAGCCTGCAAACATGTCCGTACCTTTACTTATCTGAGCAGTCCCAGTAATGAAATAATCTTTTGTCCATATATACATACACATTCAATTCTAAATTCAGGCCACAGACACTGTGCTTGTTTTAGCCTACAAGACAAAGTTCTGAAGTAGTTCCGTCCCTAGTTTGTACCAAGCACTGGAGGAGGAAACTATAAATAAAACTGGTGGTTTTAAAAAAATCCTTACTGGAATTATGCTCCAGTAATTATGTTCTTACTGGAACTTACTGGAATTATGCTCCAGTAATTATGTTCGTGACATTCATAATCAGATCTCCTAGCCAGGCCTGAATTAGTCGACTAAGTCTCAAAATTACTGAAGCGAAGGGTCAGTTGGAGCACAACATCGGTAGCCTGATTCTTCATCTAGACTACAGGACACAATCAAATTTTCATTGAGTTTAGCTGTTGACTTCAGTGGGAGTAGAATCACAATAACAGAGCCCCATTGGAATCAGTGAGAGCTTCCCATAAACTTCAATGAGTTTTGAGTGAGCAACAGTAAGTGGGGAAGGGTTGCAAGTATTGAAGCAGACATAAAGGAAACAGACCTGGGTAGCATAAAGCCATGGTCTACATCCCCAAGATATCTCTGTACGAAATATCTATCTTCCTTCTAGCGCTAAGTGCGTTATTTACTATTATTTATTTTTCATGTACCAAAAGGTAAATTAATCCATTTATTTTGAAAAGCATGTTTTTATTACATTCAGAGTAATTTCCCTTGAAAAAGAAAAATGTTTCTTAAAACCATGGGCAGTAAAACTAGGGTTTTTTTTGTTTATATCTGAGATGAGGCTGTGTATCATTATTCATACATAATATGATTCCAAATTCTTCATTGTTTACAATTTGTTTTGTGTGTTTTCTTATGTAAGCAAGAATTAATACACATAGCCATGAAAGAAATATGCTATATTATCTTTTACTGCATTTCCTCTGAAGATGCTATATGTCTTCTTTAACTTCACAATGACATTCAAAGCAGTCTGAGAAAAACACAAATAAATACACATATAAACAAAGACACAAACTCTAATGGGAAAGAGAAATAAAACACAAGACCTCTTCTAAACCTATGTAATGGAAGCGTGGAAATGATAGTCAGAAGTTTGGAGTTTGCTTACCACTGAGATTTACTTAAGGGAGGTATAGGTGGCATGGAGTGCACACAGAGTCAAACAGCAGACATAGCAGTTACAGCTTGTTTTCACTCAGTATCTAGCTAGCAATTAAAGACTAAGCTCTTCTTTTCACTTCCCTGTTTGGGATGACAATGTCATGGCATTGTACTCTCCTCTAACACTCCCAGTAACAAACTGCTTTCCTTTCTCTTTAAAATTGTCCTCCAACAAATGCTAGAGCCCACTGGGTTTGGTTGATCAAAGGTTGGCTGCAAAATGGCAGGGAATCTGAGGCGTTTCCAAGTCCCACTGGATTCAGGGAATACTGGAAAAAATAAAAAGGCATTGCTGGCTTATTCTGATAGCCCTGACTCATGTCATTGACTATTTGGACGTTAACCTTTACATCCACCACATTTCAGCTTCATATTTACCAGCCTCGCTAAAACTTCTATTGCCTCCTTTCAGAGAAAATACTCACTCTGTCTACTCATATTTGCTAATTCTATTGCTAATTAATTTCCTTTAGCTCAGCAAAATTCTGAATGCACTAACACCAGCTTCCCCCAAGTACAACCTCCTTGATACTTTCATTCTGACTTTCCATCATACTTCTTTACCAAGGGAAACTGTAGTGCCTGAGGATTCGATTTGATTTTTTACCCCTATCATGTTCATATTTGCACCAGAAAGAGATGGCACCATGCCATCCTGTGATTTTGGAGGCAGTCTTGAGCACCTGAATTTAGGAGAGAAAACAAATTTGCCTTTCACAGAGCTGAGAATGCCCTTCTTTGTGTGGTTAATGATCTACTTTGTCTCTTTGCCGTTTAGCTTGTTTTCAATATGCTTCAGTATTTTAGATTATTTGGTTCACAAATCTAATAGCTGTCACTTAAGTGTAAATAACAATATTATCAACATAATATACATTTGGATTATTTCTGAGTGTATTTAAAATTAGGCATTGTTGTGCATCTGGCATGGCTGTGATAGACATACATTCAAAACAAAATACATAAAAATAAAGATTTTTAATTCTAACAGATTTCACCATGATTTGTAACTTCATATCCAGCACCACTCAATATAGCCATCTCCTGGGTAGCAACCAACCACACACTGGCCCATGAATGTAAATGTGCTGGAATTTTTGTTCCAAAGACACTGGGGCAAGTCCCTAGTCTAAGAGCATCATTCTCATGTATAGCGGTTTACATCAGGAATAACTAGATTGAGATCAATGGAATTACATCAGTGTATAACTAATGTAAGGTGAGGTAAGAGCTAAATGCCTAGTCCTACCAAAAGATGCCTTGGAACCTCTAACGTCCATTCAGAGCAGAAGACAGGGGTCTTCAGATCTTATCTGAAGTGTATTTTCTTTTCACGCTCGTTCTCCCCTCTCACAGCCTGATCCAAAGGCCATAGAAATCATTGGAAAGACTCCTTAACTTCAGTGTGGCTAGGATCAAGCCCTTACCTTGGTGCAAATCCACAGTAACTCCATTAGAGCTAATGGTGCAAATGGGAGGAAAATCATGACATGTTTAATTCCACAATTAGATGCACTTTTCAGTGACAGAGTTTTATTTAGGGAAAACAATGGCTGTCTTCTGTTCGGTCTTTTGAAGCCTAGCATAGTCTTTCAGCTGTGAACTGAAAAGTAGCAGATATGAAATATTTGTAGTGATCTGTAATTTCTGATACATTTAACAATATCTTTATGTTGTATGATTGTAATAGACCATAAGTAATTTAATCTGTCTTTTTAAAAGAAAGCATTAAACCAGCAAAGGAAGTTTTCAAATTCAAATATAGGAGAGATGAAATAGATAAAAAAGACTGAGAAAGAATTATCTATAGTAATAACTGGGTTGTAAAGTTTGACCTTATGAATCAAGTAACGTGATGGCCTTTGGAAACCTGAGGCCTATGGTATTTCTGGGTCGGTCACAGTGTCCTTTTGAATGTTCTTCAAAGGTATGAAAGCTGCCTAACCTATCCTGCAACTAAAATAAAAGTTTTTTCCTGCTCATCTATTTGCAGGATCACAATCCAAGAGCAGTTGTGACTTAATGAAATCCAGACCACCCTCAGCTTTGTGAAAGGGAAGTTCTGAAATTACCTTTCAGAATTCCACCCTGGATCCAAGCCTTTTAAAATTTCCACTTATTCTAGTCTATATTTATGATGTGTTCAAAAAGGTGAGGACATACTCAGTTACATATTTTCCCATTAGGTTATTTGACTCAGGCCTTTGGGAGACGTTTGGGGTAAATGAATTAGGAACCTACATCATACTGACTTTCTGAGAGACTTGAGGGCTCCTATGTGCCTACATCATTTTTGAAAATGGTAATTCCAACACTTTTGAAAATTATACCCTTGGCACACTAGCTACATAACAAATAGGAATTTAAAATCTAAAAGAAGAATATCCAGACTACTGTACAATGATAAAATACAGTGACGGGTAATGCATATTCTTAAAGCCATTTTCTGCCCTTGGAAGCATACACACTCTCCTGAGAGAAAAGGGTCTCCTTTCAATTCAATATAAATCACATAAGGATATCAAGACATCACTAACTGGAATCTTAACAATAAGCGCTGTAAGTTCTATGTCTCAGCAATACTCAACCTCAGAAGCTTCACTGTTTATTGTCCAGCACATATGCTTCAAGGTTTTCTTTTTAGTGTATACAACTTGAATTAATATTGGCTTAGTCTAATTAGGGACCATCTGCTGAATCTCCCAACAAGGCATTTGAGAAGGAGTGGGATTTCCTCACTGTGTTACTATATAATCAAGACTTTTAGAACGCTCACCTCTTAATATATTCTCAGGTAAGTGCAAAACGTAGCTCAACCTTAGCTATGGTGGTGTCTCCATCTTGCTAAAGCCCATTAGCTATCTTCTTTCCTGGCAAGCAAGTCTGAGGGCATTTTAACCTTTTTCTTATTTTAAGAATTCTTTAAGTTGCTTAGGCCAGGTCTACACTGAGGGGGAGGCGACCTAAGACACACAACTTCAATTACGTGAATAGTGTAGCTGAAGTCAACATATCTTGGGTCTTCTTACCTGACCATCCTCACAGCAGCGAGTCAGCCAGTGCCACTCTCCTGTCAACTCCATTTCTGCCTCTTGCAATGGTGGAGTTCCAGAGCGGATGAGGAGCGTGCTTCGGGATTGATTTATCACGTCTACTCTAGACACGATCAATTGATCCCCAATAGATCGGTCACTGCCCGCCAATCCGGCGGGTAGTGTAGACTTGACCTCAGAGGATTAAGACCCTAGTCCTTCAGGGTATGTCTGTTCAGATGCTGAGAGTAAGGGCTGGTCTTCACTAGCGCGGGGGATCGACCGTAGATACGCAATTTCAGCTTCGTTAATAATGTAGCTGAAATCGGCATATCTACAGCTGACTTACCTGCCGTTCTCACGGCAGCGGCGGTCAGCAGTGCGCTCCCACATCAACTCCAGCTTGCGCCTTTTGGCGAGCTGGAGTTACGGAGTTGACGGGGGTGCCGCTGGCGATCGATTTACCGCGTCTTGATGAGACGCGATACATCGATTGCCATAAGATCGATCTCTCCCGGCTCTAGTGAAGACAAGCCGTAAGGGTATGTCTACACTAGAAACACCAAAGTGGTGCAGCTGCAGCACTGCATGTGCATCGCTGAAATGCAGACACTTACTACAGCAATGGAAGGGGCTCTTCCAGTGCTATAGTAAATCCACTTCTTCAAGAGACAGTAAGAGGAATTCTTCCATCGACCTCCTGCTGTCTACGCTTAATTTGACCTAATCACATCTCTCAGTGGGTGGGGTGAATTTTTTACACCGATGAGCAATCTAGCTAGGTTGACCCAAGCTTTAGGGTCCCTGAATCCTGCAGCCTAGTTTGACAGACTTGTGCTAGCGTGCTAAAAATAGCAATGTGACTGTTTCAGCTTGGGCTGGAATTCAGTCTCTGAAGACCAGAGAGGTGAGGGGGCTTCAGAGCCTGAGCCTGAACTTCAAAGCAAGCGCTCTCTAGCTATTTTTAGCATGCTAGCATGAGTCTGTTGACCAGGGGTGAAAGACTCTCTCCCAGCAGATGTGTAGACATACCCTCAATGTTCTTAAAGTTAAACAAATATCTAAGTGGAGAACTCAGTGCATGCACTCTTTGGAGAACTGCGTGTTGGCTATCTGAAACCCGCGCTGGGATAGAGCCAGGAAGGCATTGTGGGCTAGAGGTTAGACAAGGAAACTCTTAGGGCGAAATCCTGGCCCCATTGACTTTAGTTTCTACTCTGATTTTTCCCACTGACTTGGGCACTAAACCTCTTTGTGCCTGAGCTTACCCATCTATATCAATTAATGCTGCAAGGCTTAATTAACTCTTTATAAAATACTTTGGGGATGCCAATGGAAAAGCATTATTTGCATTAAGTCACATTTACTGATTTGAACAGTATATCAGCTATACTTGCAAGATAAAGCACATTCCTACTCTGTCCCTCTTATCCACAGACATACTCTCTTCTGTTTTCAGACCCAGTTTCTAGATATAGTTCATAGGAAAATTTGCCCACTCTCAATTACTGCCTCCTTCCAGGTCCCCTGCTGGTCCTTTGCACTGATTTGCAGCAGAGCAGGACTGGACCAGAGCAGTCAGAGACGATGTCACATCTGCCTGAATTAATAAGGTGATAAACTCAGCATGGTACTGTAAGGTGAGCTGAATGGGTCAACAGACGGGTACCACTACCATTTTTCCCACAGCTGTCTGGGATGAATCCCCACAATTCAGCTCTTTGGGAAAAGCTCCTTGCAGTCAACTTGGATTAATTTCACATTCTTGTTTGGCATATATGTTAATATCCTTTATGAGGCCTTAACCTGGAAAGTCTGTTGATTCTTGAAGATCTAATACATCTCATATGTCTTTAATGAATGACTGCCAGGGATGGTTTTTTCATCTTATTTATCTTCTACTCGTGACATAAATATATCAATATACACTTTCCCATTTATTATGCGTGTTGTGCTGCCACACTGCATCACTTTATCTCCACATTATTAATGGTGTTGCACTATTTTACAATGTTTTATTGCTTAATACTTTAATATACTGGTCATATCTTTGTCTTTTTCACCAGCCCATTTTTTCTCTTCAGGCACTGAAAATTGCGGGTCATTAAAA
Source organism: Dermatemys mawii (assembly GCA_007922305.1). Taxonomy (NCBI): domain Eukaryota; kingdom Metazoa; phylum Chordata; order Testudines; family Dermatemydidae; genus Dermatemys; species Dermatemys mawii. The sequence continues at coordinate 11,725,482 of ML677343.1, read as the reverse complement.
AATGATAATAATGCTATTTATTTTGGAAGATACACAAAGTATAATGTGCATATCTGGCCATTTTAAGAATATGGATTTTGTAGATAGGCAGGATGTTTAGTGGTTATAGCCAGGCATCAGGAAAGCTGAGCTCTATTCCTGACTTTGCTACTGCCTTGCTCTGTGACTTTGAACACATTTTTAAAACTGGTTTCTAATTTTGGGTTTTTCAGTGTTTGCTTTGGATGTCCTGTATGAAGGAGGCCGTCAAGCTGGTCCCTACCCACCCAGCAGAGGTGGCAATAACCCTCTGGAGGGCCTAAGCAGGAATATTTTTGTCTCCCCTCCCTCAACACATAATAAAAAGTGAATGGGGATCCCACTGAGCTGCTTGTGGCCCTAAATAATTACCTAGTCTGCTTATGCCTAGTGCTTGCTTCATGGGTGCTACATGGCACCCATGAAGACTCAAGGGAAGGAGTCATTGAGCTCCCCCCAGTAGGGTGGATGGTTAAGACAATGGTTACTCAAAAGGCAGCAAAATCTCTAGTGTCCAGGTTAAGGCTATGGATGGATGTTTGAAGATCTTAGCTAAGCTGGCTTGACCCAAGTCTACTTTGATATTTGGCAAATTTTGGCTCTGGCTCTTCACACAGCTCTTAAGATTTCCAGAGGACAAAACGCTTTAAAAAACTGCTCCAAACAAGCCCACACTAACAGGAATGGTAAACAGCATTTGGTAGATGACCTCCATGAGGAGACCGGAGACCTAAGGCTATGTAAATATTGAGGCCAAATATGACCTGTATTATTATGTATTCTCAAGGAATGATAGTCTAAGAACATAATTGGGGCTCCTTTGTATACTGGATTGAAGATCCTGACACTGGATTTAGGATACTGACTTAATCTACCCTGTCAATCCTGAAAAAGAAGGAAGGAGCTGGACCTGCTTCCTGAAACTAGTCCCTGTTCTCTGCTTCCTTTATCTTCCCCACACGGGTTGGCCTTCAGCATGCCTCACTAGATGAATCATATTGAGAAAAGCTGGGATGACATGCAATTATGGCATGAGAAACTCGCTGGTGGCACAGCTGGGAGCTAGGGGAGCAGAGCAGGCTGGGACCGCATTGCTCCACTTAACACGTGGTGAGTACAGGCCCGACCCTTGCAGCAGTCCTCAGGGGAGTGGAGGCAGGGTAGGGGCAGAGCAGGGGCAGGAAGAGGCAGGGTGGAGCAGAGGCTTGGGGAAGGGGTGGAGTGGGGACAGGGCACGGCTGGGGCAGGAAGAGGTGGAGCTGGGGCAGAACAGAGGTGTGCGCCCCAAATTTCCTGGTGCCCTACACAGCTATGTACTTTGTGTATGGGTAGGGATGGCCCTACCATGCACAGACCTCAGAGCCCCAAGCTCCTCCAGCCTAGCTCCACCTCCAACCCTGCTCCATCTCCAAAGAATGGGTGCCAAATAGAAATTTGCCCTGGTTGCCTTTTTATCTCTTGCTGGCTCCGGTACTGAGATAACATTAGAGGGCTTGATTCTTTAGCAGCTGAACAAGTACTTAATTAATTAATGGTCAGGCAAAAGCGCAAACTTTCTCCTGAAAATAATGGGCAACTTTATTGCTAAAATGGCTAAAAACTGAAAGTATCTTGAGTCTTACGTTAAAGTCAGTTTTACCAGTATCATCACCTCTGGTATTGAAAAACCGCAATGCATCATTTGCTGTTGAGTTCTGTCTGCTGAATCAATGAAACCATGCAAACTGCAGCAACGTCTTGAAACTAGGCATCCTGAGCATAAAAATCAAAACATGGATTTTTTCAAATGCTGAAAAGCAGCAACAAAGAAGGCCAGGCTTGTTGCTGATGGAAGTTTCTGACGGTAAATGTCCTCAGCTGTGGAGGCCTCTTCTGTTGTGCCACTATGAATTGTCTGAATCAAAATGCTGCATACAGTAGGTGAGGATATTATTCTGCCAGCATTCAAAGATACTGTGGAACTTATGGTTGGCAATGATACTGCCAAAAAACTGAATATGCTTTCATGTCTAATGATACTGTAAAACTCAGATTATGTGACTGTCTGAAGATATCAAAAAATAAGATGTGCACAAAATTAAACATTCTGTTTTCAGTATGTTCACACTATCAACCAAGGTCTAAACAGGGATTGTGAACAGCTTTCTCGTTATGCTAACTGATTGCATTTCCCTAGTTAATTTCCCTTCAAAAGTTCTTATCACCTATCAGACAGAGATCCACTACAAAAGGTTTTTTTTCTCCTGCTGATAATGGCCCATTCAAATTAAACAGCCGCTTAGAACTGGTATGGTAATGCAGAACTTTTTTTTTCTGTGTATATAAATACATCTTACTTCTGTCTCATTCTATGCATCCGATGAAGTGGGCTATAGCCCACGAAAGCTTATGCTGAAATAAACTGGTTAGTCTTTAAGGTGCCACAAGTATTCCTCATCTTACCAATGGTGAGTGTTATAGGTCCTCCCCTCTGCCACTTATTTGATAGCCACTGTCTTGGTCCACAAAAACAGGGACAGAAATAGGGACCTGCAGAGCTAAAAGCATGAAGCATTAATATTTCTACTGTATTTTCTAAAATTGTTTGCTGTTGAATTCTAAATAGCCAAGGTACAGTTAACATAGCAAACTTTCCTAATATCCCTATCGTTGTTGTCTAAACATCATTAGAAGCCTCATTTGTCTTTTTCCAACAGCTCTGAGCTTTGTCATTTGGCTATATAGGAAAGTCAAAGTGAACTATGAGGTATCTGTAACCACAATAAAAAAACAAGCACAGTAATGCCCATTTTTGTTAAAGAGAATTATCACTGCTCCCCAACACTACCACTAATACTTTGCAAGACAATATCAGACATGCTGTGTAAACAGTATATTGTTCTCTGTAGATGACTGGTAACAAACTAAACAACAGAATTTAAGACAAGTATATGTGCTGAATCTTATGCTCAAGATTGGTAGTTAAAGAGGACTCCCCATACCTTTGTCCAAATTCTCCTTTAACTAGCTAAACATTAGAGTCTATCAGGTATCTGCTGTGAGCATTCACAAATCAATGAGAAGACAGTGTAGCAGAATACTGCACCCCACTTGACCTGAGTAGTTAAACAATATTCAGGGTCTTGTGGGCTTCTGTTAGGAGAGGAAATTGATGATGGAGTCAGGTATTTCTTTGATACAATCCTACTGATTTACAAATAACGTACATAAAGTCCTGTTGCGCTGAACACAGTAGGAATTAAACAGCAGGGGACAGTTTCTTCGCGTTCAGTTTCAAGCCTCTTTCAGCCAGCACTCTACTCAAAAGCGCACCCTCCTCACTTTTTCTCAGTGTCATGCTCTGGCTATACACAAGTATGAGTCTCAGAGTAAACTCTTTATACACCGGATGAATGGAGAGTGGTTGATTTGCTCCCACGTCCTATAACTCTGGCTGCAACCACTCTGAGGTCATAAAATAGTTACACTGATGGTTTCAGCAGGCAGTCCCATGTAGCCTGAGGAGGGATACTGTTGTGATGCAGAAGAGAGGCCTTAAATGTCATGATGTGTGAAGGAAAGGTGAGTTTTCCAAACAGCTCTTTGATAAAATTTCAGAATGTGGTGTGTCACTCCAGTGAAGTGGAATTTGACACAGAATGCTCAAACGAACGTTGTATGTACTAGGCATATAATGCTGCAGATATAGAGACTACAAGTCTTCAGTTTACAAAACTATGAGGCTTTCATACTGAGCGTTGATTGTCCCAGGGTCATGCACTTTTATATAATAGACACAGGGATTTTTTGGAAACTGAAAATAACAGTTTATCACAATGATGACAACACTAATGCTGAAAAGATTTTCCTACTCTGAATATAGACCTGAGTGACTTCAGTAGGTGGGGACCTCCTGGCTGGGAGACTCTCTGAGCACGGACAGATGGCAGACAAAACGCAATGCAAGACTGACACAATAATCACCACCTGTCTATCCATATATTGATTAAATCATATTAACCTTTGAATGATCAATATCAGTGTGTACATTTTGGGCTGTCTGAGCCTGCATCTTTGCAGGCTACCTTTCAAACACACAAACATAAAAATCACCATAATTAGAGGAAACACTATAAGTTCATTTCCATGAAGGGGGAAAAAAAAGAGTTTGAAGACTAGATGTTTAGACAGCCCTGCAAGCCCCCTTGTGACCTTACTCTGATATTTAACAAAACATTAATCTTCTTGCCAGCAATTATAAAGAATACAGTGATGTAGCTGGGGCTCAGTGAGTGAGTAATAGAAATTCCATTGTTCTCTTTTATTTATGCCTTGGCTGTACCAGGCAGATGAGGTAAGTTGGGGCTTTTTATATGTTATTATTCTGAACTGGCAATACATAAAGGCTGATTACACAAATATCTGTCTGTTTCTGAAGCACTGTTTCACACCTCCTTCCAGCTCACGATCAAAGCGTTTCAACATTTTATTATGAAATCATGAAATACCCCCTCTCTTAGTTTGCATATGAATTATAGTCTTTTTTTTTTTTTAAATACTGGTGTACAACAGTGACAGTGCCTTTTGAACTGAGGAACAAAACAAGGTGTTACATATTACTTCTTGAAGGCAATAACTAGCTGAATAAGCTGGTTTGCTGGAGCACAGTCCAACCTCTCTATTTAATACAAAAGCTTTGAGAGCAGAGTATCTCTCTGGCAATCACAAGCCAATATTTTGTTGCAGTTTGAAAAAAACCCAGGACTCACTGTTAAAGCATCAAGTTGAGGAAAATGTTTCATGTAGCCATATTTATAACTAACATAAATGATCATCCCTCTGCTTCTCCAGACTGCAGCACTTACATATGTTACGAACAGTGCCTTCTCATGTAAATGAAGAGTAATTTGAACAGTATCACTCTCCATTTATTCATATTGTTCCTTGCATCCCAGAAGGTTCCAAATTGTTTACAAATATGCGTCATAAGGAGCCACTGAAAAAACAGCCACAGAGCAAACTGTGGCAGGACCCAACAAACTGTGAGCAGAAACTCTGGTCAAGGCATGAGGATAAACATTCACTTCTTATGCCACTATGTATCACACACACACACACACACTTTATAAGGACTCATTTCACCAACATGCTAAACTGCATGGTACTCATTTTGTCTACCTCAGAAAGATGAAGAGCTAAGATGCTGAGATGTGATCCTCTGGTTCCAGGAAGCATATATTTCAAAGTTTCAAACGTGAGATTTGAGCTTCTATGGAAATTAAAAGAAAATTCCCATTGAATTCAATATGAACTCCAGCAGACAGTAAGCTACATTTGCCTGTAGGACATTTATTATCATACAGCTAATCAATCAGAGATCAGTAATTACTTTTTTACCTGATCCTGTGAATATTTCCACGTTTTCCTTTCAAGTGGCTTCATTAATAACCCATTGAGGTGCTACATATGTGTAGGGTTTCTTTAAAAAAATTGCTTTATGAGACAGATAGACACACACACACACACACACACACACACACACACACACACACAGAGTAAACAATTTCAAAGCTACAATAAAGAAAGTTGTGTTTGGTTTTGAAATCTGTGAATCTTGACTATGCGTTCTGCTGTCATTTAAATCTCTGGTACCACTGTAAGGGCAGAATTTGGCCAATAAATATTGACCTGCTTTATTTATAAGGCTCTTCTCTCTCCTAATTCACTACTTGGTTTGGTAGAGACAGATTTGGACCATCTCTTTGAATCTGATAATGTGTCAGAATCTAGATTTAGAGTAGGAGAGTAAAGAGTGATAGACCCAAGACAAGTCCTGACCTGGGGACTTTTGTATGGACATGAAAAGCAGGGGTACACAGACAAGCCAGCAGTCTGATTTACAGTATTTTCTCTTTTATATCAGTGGAGGCTTTCACAGCATAAGTAGTAAGTAGGTGGCAAAAATGAATGACTACAATAATTATTCTCTTTGTAAATACACTATAGCTTTTGTTTCCTACATAAAGATCAGATTCTCCCCTTGAATAGTCCTTTTTCCCGGGATAGTCCTGTTGACTACAATGGGATTCATGGAATAAGATACAGCTCAACAGAGTCAGGATGTCAGAATCTGGGTCTGAGTTAGTATGGCTACAGTCTGACTATGCCACCACACAAGTATTGTGGCTGTGAAATCTGAAAATCCTTCACCCAGCCAGCTAGAATTTTCCTGGTCACCTATGTCTGTATGAAACTAGACATGTTTCTCAACTGTCGCTAAAATCTGAGACCAGTCTCAAAGTCTTCATGAAATCATACAGCTTATTGCATAGCCCACCAAATCAGGAAGAGGTGGTGGATGAGGCATTTCTAGAAAAAATAGCAGAAATAGCCAAAACACAAAACCTGGTAGTAATGGGGAACTTTAACTACCTGGACAACTGTTCAAAAAGTACTATGGAAGAACACAAAATTTCTAGTGAGTTCTTGGAACGTATTGGAGATAGTTTTCTGTTTCAGAAAGTGGAGGAAGAAACCAGGATGACAGCCAGTTTAGAACTGATTCTGACAAACTGGGAGGAGTTGATTGTGAATCTGAAGGCAAAAGGCAATTTGGGTGAAATGACCATGAAATGATACAGAATTAAAAAGTGAAAAAATGCACAAATTGCTAAGGAGAGTACAAAAGAACAGCATAAGCATGTAGAGACAAAATCAGAAAAGCTAAGACAAAATGAGTTACACCTAGCAAGGGACATAAAAGGCAATAAAGAGAAGTTATTTACATACATTAGAAGGGAGAGAAAGACAAAGGAAATGTAGGTCCTCTACTTAGTGAGGAAGTAATAGGCTTAATCTACAGCAAGGGAGATTTAAGTTAGATATTACAAAAAACTTTCTAACTATAGTGCAGTTAAGTTCTTGAATAAGATTCCAGTGGAGGTTATGGAATCTCTCTTCCTGAAGGTTTTTAAAGCCATGTTGGACAAACGCCTGTCAGAAATGATCTAAAGTTATTTGATCCTGCCTCAGAAGAGGAGGATGGACTTGACTTCTTGAGGTTCCTTCCTGCCCTATATTTCTATGTTCTTTTATGATATAAGCATTTCATTTGCTCTTCCTAAAAATACAGCTGGTTTATATTCCTCATTAACAGAATCATTGAATTTTCTATTCCAGAATGTTTTAAAGCATGATCACTATACAGCATGATCTCACATGAGATATTAACAAATACAATCTTCCAGGTTGATACATTATTACAGAAATCTCCTGAAATCAGATCCAAAGAATCTAATGTTGTTCCTTACATTCTTTGCACAGGATTAATAAAAGTGGTACAACAGAAGGGGAGAGATACATTTTGAAAAATGTCAAACTTGAGCTTTAGAAAAGGTTCCATCTCTAGGGCTTGATGATATTCACAAATGCACAAGCTGCAACATCTCTGTGCATCTTGTAAAATCAGCAGCTCCACACACGAGAGAGAAACTCACAAAGGCAAGAATTCAGAGTTAAGGCTTAAGCCCCGTTCATAATTTGTTGCATTGTTGCAGCACGTATGAGATATGTAAGACCTCCAACTACTTGGAAACCCCTGTTATGTCTCGGCACAATGGGTGAGAGTTAAGGACTGAATTGTAGCCATAGTCCTTCAGTTCTCTGCCTGTGTAAGTTGAAGTAAGACACTTAGTGTTATCTGAAAGAGTTTTTGTGCTAATGGAAAAGGAAGAAAAATAAAATAATATTTTAGAAAATTGAATGTAATCCTATCTTCAAGGTGTGTGAGACTTCCCATTTTATGCCACTGCATTTGCTGTAGAAATAAACAAACACATAATTGAATAATACTAGCAACTCATTTTATCTTGTACAGTTCTCGTGAAAGAATCTACACAGTAACATAAAACATAATAGGTAAGAAGGGGCAATTATGGCCTACTGAGAAAGATGTTTTTAAATTTGAGTAAATATACATTTTATGGAATAGATGGCTGTTCTGGTCACCCTGGAATATCACACAGTTCAAACTCAAATTAAACTACATTTATAGATGTTTATCTTGTAAAACACTTGTCCAACTTTTCAATTATTATATTAATAATAGGCATTACATGGTCTGATGTGATACTTTATATGGCAGATACTGCTTGAGATGCGATTGAATAAATCACATGACCACAAAAGCTCCGCTTTGAACAACTGCAATCTATTGCACATGCAGTCTGTCATATGAAGTCTGGGACATCTGCTCATGTAACAAATTGGATTTATTTATCAATCAGAGGGTCTCAGAAAGGGGCTGGGAATCAGATCTCTTTTGTCACTGTCTCATTGTACTGCCTTGACATGTCACATAACCTATCTGTGCCTCAGTTTACCTGTCTACAAAATAGCTACGTAACGCTTGTCTGCTTAACTCACAAAAGTGGTGTAATGATTAAATAGGAGAATTTGTAAAGCACTTTGAGATACTTGGAATGAAAAGTATTACACTGATGTAAAATATTATTAGTGTTACTAGTTACAGTATTATGATAATGTAAAATGCTGTGTTATGCCACTGGACCATGCAATCTAGTTTTCTGTGCCTAGCTTTGGGCAATAACTAATACTTAAGAAGCAAGTGAAAGCCAAAAACCACATCTAGATAGTTATGTAGACTGGGAGACCAGTGAGAGCTGAGAGCATTCACTGGTTTGAGAAATCTGACCCTAGGTATCTATAGCCACTCAAAAATTGGCACACCCAAAATAACAGGCCATTTTTGACACTTCACATCATAATGTATTGTGGAGGTGGGAGCGCCTGACTTGAGGAAATCCTATAGCATGTAGAAAGTAGATTTCTTGGGTTTTTAGAAAAGGAAGGCATGCCCCATTCTTTTGGATACCTCTGATGCTTCAGTATGAATGGGAAATTGGGAGGAATCAGGTAACATTGTGTAGAGTCAAGCATAAGTAAAGTGAGTCACCAAATCCTGGCTGGGGAAAGGTGAAGAAAACTAAGCTATACAAATAACTGATTTGTTTGGTTTGATGGTTGAACTGATTTTTTTTTTAATTTGTTAATTTTTGGGGCAAAATTAGTATTTTAAATAATTTAAAAATGAAATGGAAGCAAAATTCAAAAATAAACATGATTTTGTATAGAAAAACAAAATAATTTAGAAAATGTCAAAATTAGACATTTCAATTTTTTTGTAGGTGGGTTTTGTGTAGGGGGAAGGCTGAAGTAATTTGGCAACTTTGACACAAATTCACAAAATGTTTTAGGCAACTCAAATGTGTATTTTTGGCAAAAAAGAGGTTTTGTCAGAAAGAAAAGTCTAACGAAAACAAGTCTGAATATTACTGGTCCTGTCTAGAGGGCCAGTATATCTTAATTTCTGAGTATACATTTTCTGAAGAGATTTGTCTTTTGTTTTCTCTGCTTTGGTTCTATTTCCAGCTGCATATTTGTTACTTTTTGCTAAAATGGATAAGGCAGAAATGTTATTTTTTGGCTGTGATTTGGCTTTCTACACTTGAGTATCTGTACTATGAGGGAAACTCAGCTTAAATCACAGTTGTGGCTCCTATATGTAATTTGGGTGTAACCAGAGGTGAAAGTAAGCTGGTACGCACCAGTACAGGGTACCGGCAAGAGCCGGTGCGCCATACCGGGACCAGCTTCCTCAGGAGGCAATTTAAAGTGCCTGGGGCTCCCAGCAGCAGCTGGAGCCCCAGGCCCTTTAAATTGCAGTCAGAGTCCCACTGCCAGAACTCTGGGGTACCGGCAACCAGGACCCCCAGGGCTCTGGCAGTGATTTAAAGGACCCAGGGCTCGGACTCCTGGTCCTTTAAATCCCTGCCAGAACCCCTGCCACTACCCCAGGGCTCCGGCAGCAGGGCTCAGGTGAGGATTTAAAGGGCTCAGGGCTGTGGCAGCTGCTACCCGCCCGAGCCTTTTAAATCCCCGCCAGAGCCCCAGGGCTGGAGCCCTGGGGTAGCGGCAGCAGGGCTTCGGTAGAGACTCGCCGCTGCTCCCCAGGGCTCCAGCGGTGGGGCTCAGGAGGGGATTTAAAGGGTCCCAGGGCTCCAGCCCTGCTACCACCCTGGAGCCCTTTAAGTTCCCGCCAGAGACCCGCCACCGCTCCCTAGGGCTATGGCAGCAGAGCTCCCACTGGGATTTAAAGGGCTCAGGACTGCAGCAGCCCCTACCACTCCAGACCTTTAAATCTCTCCTGGGCTCCGCCAAAGCCCTGGGGTGCAGTGGTGGGTCTCCAACGAGAATTGAAAGGGCTCTAGGGCAGCAGTCTGCAAGGTCGGCACGGGGACTGCAGGGTAAGTACCCTTTGTGGCCCTGCTGCTTTATTTACCTGCCGGCTCACCACGCGCTGCTTTCCCGCAGCTCCCATTGGCCGTGGTTTGCTGTCCCGGCACAATGGGGACTGTGGGGAAGCAGCGTGGGGTGAGTCGGCAGGTAAATAAAGCAGCGGGGCCGCTTAGGGTACTTACCCTGCGGTCCCCGTGCCGACCTTGCAGACCGCTGCCCTAGAGCCCTTTCAATTCTCGCTGGAGACCTGCCGCCGCTCCCCAGGGCTTCGGCGACGAGGCTCAGGAGGAATTTAAAGGGCCGGGGCCATAGTGGCTGCCGCAGTCTGGAGCCCTTTAAATCCCCATGGGAGCCCTGCTGCCAGAGCCCTGGGGAGTGGCAGCGGATCTCCGGCGGGGACTTAAAGGGCTCCCTAAAGCCTAGGGACCCGCCGCCACTCCCCAGGGCTCCGGCGGTGGGGCTCAGGAGGGATTTAAAGGGCAGGGGTGGTAGCAAGGCTGGAGCCCTGGGACTCTTTAAATCTGCGCCAGAGCCCACCACCACTCTTCCAGGGCTCCAGCTGCAGGGCTCTGGTGGGGATTTAAAGGGCTCGTGACTGCGGCAGCTGCTACCACCCTGAGCTCTTTAAATCCCCTCCAGAACCCTATGGCCGTCGCCTTGGGGAGCAGCGGCAAGTCTCTACCAATGCCCTGCTGCCACTACCCCAGAGCTCTGGTCGCGGGGCTCTGGTGGGGATTTAAAGGGCCGGGGCAGGTAGCAGGCACCTGGAGCTCCGGGGCCCTTTAAATCCCTGCCTGAGCCCTGTTGCCAGAGCCCTGGGGTAGTGGCAGTACGGCTCTGGTGGGGATTTAAAGGGCCCCGGGGCTCCATGGGCGCTACCCCAGGGCTCCGGCAGCAGGGCTTTGCAGGGATTTAAAGGGCCCTGGGCTTCCGACTACCACTACCGCCCCAGACCCTTTAAAGCTCTGCCAGAGCCTGGGAGCCCCAGTGTACCATTGACAACCAGGAGCCCCCAGGGCTCCTCTGTCATTTAAAGGGCCTGGGGCTCCACTGCGGTGGCAGCTGGAGCCCTGGGCCCTTAAAATCTTGATTTAAAGGGCCTGAGGTATTAAGGCCCCGCCTCTTCCGGTTGAGGCCCCGCCTCTTCTGGGTGAGGCTCCACCCCCCATCAGGATTTCTGGCGTACCGGTAAGTCCTTCAACTTACTTTCACCCCTGGGTGTAACCCTGTGACTTCAGTTTCTTGTTTCATTCACATATTGATTTCGCTGTTTCAACTTGTCGATTTCACTTAATGAACATTTCCAAAATCTGTGCTTACTGCTGCAAGTATAAGTCTTGGTCCTTTCTCAGATTGATTATTATAATGGGCTACTTGCTGGTCTTCCTACATCTACTGTCTTGAAATTGCAGTTTGTGCAGAATCAAGAAGTTCATCTGATTTTCTTTATTTCTCATCCCCCACACCAACACTTTTCTCAATTTCTTCTCATCACTCAGGTGTTTTTTGTCATACTTTTATTTATTCAATTTACAGTTTTCACCTTGTCTATAAAGCCATTTTGCAATACACCCTTAAGATCTGAGGTAAAATTTTCAAAAGTATCTACATGATTCAGCAGTGTCTAAGCCACATTTTCAGAAGTAACTTAGGCACTTGGGAATCCAAATCTCAGTGAAATACAATGCAACTAAAATTCCAAAGTCATTTTGAAAAACGGAACTTAGGCTCCCAAGTTCCCATGGCTTTCAATGAGACTTAAGGTACAATTTTTAAAAGTGCCCACATCAATTTTGAAAATGGGACTTAGGCTGTTAAACTACTTCGGCACTTCTGAAATGTATACTTTATCTCTGGGTCATCAATTCCCAGTTTGAGCTCACTTTATGACTTGCAATTGGTGCTCTCATATTTACAATTCTTTAAATATGAATATTCAGCCATTGCTTGCATTGTTACATGTGGAGGAATTCTCTTAAGAAGAGGACACATTCAGTATGCTTAATTCATTAAGGGAATTAAATTAAAGGTTACAGTTCCTAGTTAATGGTTTTGCTTCTTAACTTATTTTCTGTGCGCCATATGCAACATTTGATTCCTCTTAATAAAGTAAACCATGGAGACAATGTGAGTGGAAAACAGATTATATCCTATCAGTCAAGCAACACTTTAACATGAAAAAAAAATCACATTGAATGCTTAGATCTTCTGTGCTTTTTCCCATTCCATTTTGAGCTGTGCTGAACTCAGGGGCGACTTAGCAGAAACAGACCATCTCCTGAACAATTTCCACGTGGGCGTCTTGGATATTACCCTTATCCTTAACTTCAAGACCTATGGACAGATGGTCTTTTCCATTGACTTATATAGGTTTCGGTACCCTTTTTTCTTTATTTTTCTAGCTCCTCTCCATGTTCTGCTCTGTAGTCTCTCTCCTTTTGGAAGCTCCCTTTTTCATAGGTAACCATTATTTTCTTATATATAATTCCTCCTAAGTGCTGTAATATCCCAAATGTTTTTAATTCCATAAACTGTTTCCTGTGATCTCTTCCAGACAATTTCTCTGCATGGTTTCTAGTTTTCTCTGAGGCTATCGTTTTTTCATCCACCTCTTCCTCTCCTCACTTTGCCCCACCATACAATAGCACTGGCTTCCTTTATCCATAGCTCATTTGTCTGTTTAGCATCTATTTGTCATTCATTGCCCTTGATGTTCCAGCACTCCTCATCTCTTTTCAGATTCTCAGCTATGGCCTACTGTGGATACTTACATACTGCTATGGAAACACCAAAAGCTTAGTGTTCAGTTCTTTTTCTTCTAATTGGACATTTGCCTACTTATCTTCAAAAATCTCCCTCTTCCCCAGGAAGCTTCAATATTATCACACTCCAGTCTGCACAGATCCATCATAATAAAGTAATGGAAGCTGGCAGAAGAACTCCTATTTTAAGTTTACTGTTTCCTGGGGCTAATCTTTAATTGCAAAAATGTAATAAGACTTTTTTTTTTCCAGTGGAGCTACTCTATTTTCACAAACATCCATATGCCTCATTTACACATGCAAAAGCCCATTCTGAAACTCTGACTCTGGCATGTGTCAAAAGATAAGTCTTCTGTTACTGGTGGTGCAGATACTGAGGCCCACTGAAAATGTCCCAGTTAAGCTAAAATACTGAACTACACGTGCTAACTTCGAGTCAGTGAATATTGAAAAAAACTAGCAACGTCCATGGAAAAAATACAGCAATCTAACAAGGTTAACTTTTTGCAGCAAAATTCAATTGAATTGAACAGGCCATGCTCTGCTCTCAGTCAGGGCCAGCTTGACCTTCTTTACCACCCCAAGCACGCGCACACACACGCCAAAAAAACCTCGCTCCGACTGCTGCCCGAACTGCTGAAGCCAAAAAAAAGAAAAGCCACCCAGACTGTGCCGCCCCGAGAATGGAGGGAATGTCGCCCCTTAGAATGTGCTGCCCCCGGCACATGCTTCCTCTGCTGGTGCCTGGAGCCGGCCCTGATCTCAGTGTTACCCACACTACTCTATAAGAACTAGTGAGAGTTTAACTAAGTGCATAGTTTGGCACAACACACTGACAAACTGATGCAATATTGAGCTTCATCTTGTCATCCTAAAATTAACATTTAATATTTGTAAGATGACAGAACCTAGAGTCCATATGTATTGAAGCCCCGTTACAGTAGACACTGTACATTACAGAATGAAAAGATAGTCCTGCCCTCAAAGAGTTTATAATCTAGGTATAAGAGAGACAACAACTAGTAGATTCAACAAACAGATGGGGAGAACACAAGGTAAAAATAATTTACATCAGCTCAGGAGCTGGCCAGTAATTTAATTAATGGAATCAAACCTATGTATAGATATCAAAATAAACAATACTGATCAGCAGTACAGCTACATAAGAAGCATATCATACAATGAAAATAAAGTGAATCTCCCAGTTACAATTAGTGTAATAAGCAACGGTCACAGCACCCCAGCTGCTTCTCCAATATTAAATTAGCTTAATAATTAATATATATTAGAGTGGGAATTCATAGTGGTGTAGTAGTTCATTGTGATCTCTATTCTACAATACTATTCATCTGGGAAGTATTCATTGGGAATGTATTCATGCTGTTAATGAAATGTATATTTGTATATACAATCTCAGACACCCACATGGTTTTCTAAATAGGATGTAATAATTTTTTTTAAAAAAAGTACTGAATAAAAAGCCTAAAGCTGCAATTGGATTAAATCCCAGGTTATCAGCATTGAATATGAGGTCAATTTAACAGGAAGTAATTCATGTCTCTAATGACAAGTTTGGTACAAAGAAATGAAAAAAGATCACAGCTGATAAAAATAAATGTAAGGAATGAAACAGCAGTTTGAGAAGTCTGGGAAACTCACTCTATTTTCATTGTATGATATGTTTCTTGTGTCGCTGTATTGCCGTTCAGTATCATTTGTTTGGATGTCTATACATGGATTTGATTACATTAATTTAATTATTGCTCAGATCCTCAGCTGGTGTAAATCAGCATTCCTTCCCTGACTCCAGTGGAATGACATGCTTTTTCCGAGGCTGAAGATCTGACCCTCTAGATCTTCCAAATAAAAGGTAGTGGGTTTAACAGAGTTTTAACTTCAATAGGTTGCTAACAATGCACAGATCTATAACAGTTGCGCGAATAGCTAAAAGTTGTCACTACAAAGATTTTTAATTAGCATTACAAAATGAATTGCAATTTAATTAAAAATGAAAAAAAGAACCAGAAGTGGAAAAATGGTAAAAGAATAAAACAGGCAAGAAATGCTCCTGGATTTGGATGCAATTCTAACAGTAATTTGAACCAACATCTGAAATGCATTATATAATTTTAAACATATACTGAAAATTATTTTCTTCAAAGCTTACAGCAAGTATAGACTTACTAGTTGTTGCACAGTTTTTGGCTATTTTCCCCTTAATCTTTAGCTTTAAATAAACAAGAATGTTAATTACAAATGTTACCTTTGGCAGGTATCTCATTAGACCTTCTATGTTAACCAGGGAGAGGCTTAGTCAGCAACTGGATGGCAAACCTCTGAGGAAAACCCTTGCGCTATAAGAAGTCATGTAATGATTCAGGAGATGACAGAAAATTTTAAACTAATGGCCCAGTATTTGATTTGGGGGCAATGCAATACCTGTTGAATGAGACAATCAAACCAAGGTCTTGAACTCTTGTGGTCCACTGACCATCCTATGGAATTCTTCCTAGAAGTGTTATTAACCCTGGTATCCTGTCTAGATTTCATTCCTTCAAATTCTCCTTGTTTCTGTGGGAATAAGTCTAACAGCTGTGTGCTGTTAAAAGCAGTGGTGTTGTTCCACAGAAATGGCTACAATGTGCAATTTCCTCAAAGTTGCTGAAAAGCTTTGAAATCCTTCTGTACGGAAGGCCTTGATTTCTAAAAGATTTCAGCTCAGTCTGCATTTTTGCAGGTGCAATTAACTGAGCCTGAAAGTTAAAATATTAAGACTGGGATTTTCAAAGGAACTTAAGAAAATCAAGTGCCCAACTTCAACTGACTTCCAATAGGATTTGGACACCTAGTTCCCTTAGCCAACTGGACATCCCAGCCAACATGTTTCAGTATTACCATTTGTACCTGCAGTTAACTGGATCCAAAACTGCAGATGCAAAAATTGAGACCAATTTAATATAATGCTATTATACTGGAGAATGAATTCCTCCATTTGTCCATACAGCAGCTATAGGAAAAGCCATGGGGCCTGCTTTGAAACCTGGTAGTGCCTCTAGCTACCCTGGCAGGGTAGATTTGTGATCAGGATTTTATTATTTGCTAGTTTTGGAAACTGATAGGATGTTAAGTCTCCTTGTTTGCATCACTTTGAGTCATGCCATATGAGATTTTCTCATTCAAGTGAAACAAAAAGTTTCATTTTGATTTGAAAGGAAACCAACTCCATCTCCAACAGCCCAATACTATTTTTTATCTCTTCTTTAATTTCCCCTCTCCTCTTTTCTGTGGAATGATTGGAAGAATTGACTCCTTGCGTAAGGATGGGAGATTCAGGGGGAGAGCACTCACACCTTCAGCTGGGCAGGAACTGGAATTTCCATTTTAAGGGAAATTCAGTGATTTCTAAATTTGTTTTTGTTCTAAATCAGAAAGAAATGTTGAATTTTGAAATTTCTCACAAAAATGAAATGTTTGAAATAAAAAACATTTGGGGTCAATCAAAATGTTTCCACAAAAGCATTTTGTTTAGATTTAAAACTTCATATTTTAATAAAGTTTGAAAGGAAAACGCTAGTATGCAATGTGCCACGTGACCACAGAACCATTCTGAGACAGCCCAAATGTCTCTGGATAAATTCATGTCTGCATGACCCTCTTCCACTCCCATCAATTTTGGCTTTGGCTTAAGTGTCATTATATAGTCTTTCATATATGGAACTACAGGTGAAACAGGTAGCAACACCTATAGTTTAGGTTACCTGACACTTTCCATCATAAGACCCTGTTTTCATTTGTTTGTAACTTTGCCAAGTGTAAACTGTTTGAGCAAAAATTTTCCATGCCAGTTGTCTGCCTCAGGCTGAATTTTTAGAGGGAAGTTTCAGTTAAAATGGCAAACTATTTGAAAAAATGAGATTAGGGAAAAATACATTTTGTCACAGTAAAAAATAATTCTTACAACCATTTCACTGAGAAGCTCTGGACCTTCCATATTTTGGAGCAGGTACTTGAAATTACAAGAATTCATGTAATTAAAGTATATCAAAATACATATGCACTGGCAATCCTGATCATGGCATTTCCTAACCTTTGAGTGCTTCACTCTTCACCCTCAGTCTTCTTTTAATAGTATTCTAGCCAAAAAATGTCACGTGGTTACTGCTGGAAAAATGATTTTAAGCACATTACAGTTTGTAAGGGGAATCATGGATCTGCTCAAGTTGCTCATTCTTACCATTCCTGTACCATTACGAGGAATTTCAATTGCAGCTAGTTAGTTGTAAAGCTTTGCTTGGAGATTGATTCATGTATCATTTTATAATTAAACATTTAAAGAAATCTATGAAGTACAATAAGGGAATTCTAAAACTATGTTCACTGAGGTTAGAACGCCTATTTTATGCTTGGAAATGTCAAAAGGTTTCCTTTGAGTTGTCATTACTTCCCTTGTTTCTTTAAAGGCGGCAATATTAGGATTTTGTTCCAATTTTTTTGTGATTACAGTATATTCATATGCATTATGCTAGGCTACAAATTCCTATACAGACTGTAATCTGTATATAATATACTATCCAGAAACATAATAGAATGTACAAGATATTAGGAACAGAACATTTTCTATATATGATAAGATATGTATACTTAACTTAATATTACAAAAACAATTTGGATGTTTTAGTTCATATTTTTACATTAAAATAAAATCTGGGAATGATTCAAGACAAATGTTTTTGCATACATATAAAAGCAAGATTAAATTATCTTGGGAGGGACAGTTTTTGGCATTTGTACAGTTGAGTATTCATGAACAAACAGCAATGTTCATCTAGTGATTCTTAATTGTATATTAAGTTCAGAAAACAACTGTCACTATCTAGGTTAGTGCTTCATATGCTATCCCCTATCATAGCTGTTCTGGTTAGATAACGTGTAGATAATGAGAATCAAGCTAATGTCTACGTTTTGTTGGTACATACTTATTTTGAAAAGTCATACATTACACAGACATTTACAATGTAGAATTCCCTATACAATTTTCCCTCCCTGCCGTTCTCGTGCAGTTTGATTATAGATATTGATTTACTGTGTTCAAGGTAAATATAAAAAAAAACATATTCTGTGTAATGATGCCACAGTGGAATACATATCTTAACATATATCAGTAATATTGCTAACTTATTCATCTGTTTGTTTTGTACTTGCATTGCACTTGGTGTTGTGCAATGTCCTAAAATAAAGAAACACCCTGTCTCAACAGCTTAGGACAAAAATGATCAAACATCAGATTCTGCAAACAGGTACATAAACAAATAGTTTTATTTACCTAGTAACCCCATTAACTATTGCGTGTCTGGGAAGTAGCTAGGATTTCAATGGAACCACTAGTGCTGGTAAAGTTACACACATGCGGAGGTGTTTTCAGGACTGAGCTCTTGGTAAAGCAACTATGACAATACTTAGACACAGAGAAAGACAACCTGGCCTAAAAGTCATTGACAAAACTTCCACTGATTTCAATGAAGCCAGTCTCTAATCCCTAAAAATATGGCAGCCTCCTTTTTAAAGGCACTGGGTGGCCACAGCTCCTCTTTACTTCATTAGGAGATGCAGATACTCAGCATCTCTGAAAATGAGGCCATGTGTATTTAGATCCATATGGATGGATTTAAGGTGCTGCACTGTGGGCCCCCAAGCTTGAAAGTTTTCCCTTAATGCATCGGTGAGCATTGCACTTTACTAGGATATTAAAAGTACGGTCTTGCCCCAAAACATTGATAGTCCAGTGGTATGTAAGTTAAAACCCTACGGGCTCCTGAGGTAATTTATGGCCATTTTTTAAAAACTACATATGCTCGCTTTCTTTTTTTTCTAGGTGTAAGTGCATAGCTTGGTCTTTTGGGCACAGATGCATTTTACACATTTCCTGCTCTCTTTGAAAGCTGTGCACTCCCCTTGTAGCAAACCATTTCCGGGATAGAAGTCCAGTTTGTCTATTGAAGAAAAACAGTTACATGTAACATAAACAGCAGCCTTTTCACACATATATGGGTCAGAATGAATGCAGAATATTGCCATTAGTTAGGAACTCCAAGAAGCAGAGAAAAAAATCTCATTCTAGAGGGCCAGACTCCCAACAGCAATATGTTTAGGAAAGATCCATGTTGAACTTCAAACTGTCTGTGCTGTGTGTAATATTTCAAATATGGGTGGCTAAGATGGCATTAGAGTTTGGTTTTTTTGTGAACCAAAGTTTGTATTTCTGGGAATGGTTCTGGGAAGATCATGGCTTTATTAGCTAAAAGCCTCATTCAGAAAATAATCTTATCCTAGCTTTAATGGATAAACAGTGATAGAATCCCTTAAGTGACATATATTGAAATAAGTTATATTTTTTTCATCACATTAAAGACAGGTTTCTTTTTGACTGGTTTCTCTATGGTTTATGTGTTCCTTTTCTCTTTAGGCTACCTTCAAGAAAAATGAACCTTTTTCTCCACAGGAAGTTAAAATTCTTATAAAATGTAAAATCCTGTGATATTCAAAAGTTAACCTTATGGTTTTAAAGCTAATCTCTTTGGAAAATATGGCTCTTATTTCTAGCTATGTTTAATATTCTTTTAGCTCAAAATATTTGGCATTATTTCTCAGAAATGTCATTTTGCTCGGGAAAAAAAGAAAAAAATGGTTTAGAGGGTTAAGTCTGCTGGTTTCTTTCCATTATTTACATACTGGTCACAATACTGGCAACATTTTAATCCCTACAGCATGGTTACTCAGTTTCCCATAGTCAAACAGGCTCTTTGTTTCAGGAGATGGCCTGTAATTAGAAGGTAACTGACATTATGTCACATTTCTGTACATATCAATAGGCCATAATATTGGCTGTGAAAAAAGCATCCCCCGAGGGTTTATCATGAATTGAGCCTCAATTGCTCTCATACAAGGCTCTGTCAAGATCAGATTCTTTTACTCAGTAATTTTTTTTAAAGAATCTGTGCTTAGTATGGGGATTCTAACTGAAGTCCTTGGCAGTACACTCTGCAGTACATGTATTTCATTAATATTTTGCTTACTTAGGATTTAATTTAGATCCTATAGAAATTTGTCCATTGATTTCTATGTGAACTGGATCAAGCCCCAAAAGAAAGACAAGCTAACAGAAATGGGGTATGGGGTGCACATCTGTTTAATACACTGTATGTGTCCCAGATATTACTAGCTAATCTAAGAGGACTGATGATGAAGCCTATTTTGGGGAGCTACTTCATTTTCCTTGTCTCTGTCAATAAGGGCTTGATACAGCAAAGGTGTGGAGCAGTCTTGCCTAGATTTTCAGATCAATGGGAGATAACCACTTACATACCTTTGAGGAGCTGGGTCTCTGATCACAATACAATAAAGCACATAAAAAGTCTTGAGAAAGAAAGAATGAGGGGGGACCCAATAACAGCCTTCAAAGAGATTAAGGGCTGTTATAAAGAGGACAGGGATGAATTGTTCTCTATGCCCACTGAAGGCAGGACAAGAAGTCATGGAACTCAATCTGTAGCAAGGGAAATTTAGGTTAGATATTAGGAAGAACTTTCTAACTATAAGGACAGTTAAGTACTGGAATAAGGCTTCCAAGGGATGCTGGGAATTCACATCACTGGAGGCTTTTAAGAACAGGTTGGACAAACACGTGTCAGGGATGGTCTAGGTTTGTCCTGCCTCAGTGCAGAAGGCTGGATTAGATGACCTCTCAAGGTCCCTTACAGCCCTACATTTCTATGAATCAGATTCAACATAAGCACATGTTTAACTATCACCACAAAAACAGCTCCACTGACATCAATGGGACTGCTCACATACTTATATACTATTGATCAGACCCAGAGCGCTCAGTCCCGTGCAGGATCGAACTCTGAGGGTGGCCCTGACCCATGTCACGTTTGTGTGGACTGTTGATATGATAAGAAGATAAGGCTAGCACTGGTCTGTTACAAACTAGGACAGAAGTGATTTTTTGGCACTTCAAAATGGCGTTGGATTGATGTTATCAGACTGAGTCCGATCATTAAAGCTACTAAGAAAAGTAAGATTTAGCTAAAATGTCCAACTATTTATGAACGGCTAGATTCTGACACCCTGATTCATGCTGAATAGCACTTTATTGAACAGTTCCATTGACTTCAGTGAGGCTGCCCTAGAAGTGAGTTCCTGTGAATAAGTCTTTGAAACTAGGCCCTAAATCATCTGTTTCCGACACCGAAGGGGAGAGTCTATGCAGCTCCTCTGTGCACATCTTAGAATCCGAAATCCCGGAGAAGTCAGGGTGAAGATGGTTGCACCCGGGGCTGCTTAGAAAACCCTGGCAACCCCTAAGTTTTGGCAATTTCCCTGGATCTCCCCCATTGGTTGTTGCATTGCCTGGAATCCTCATGTTGCTGGGTGGTATGGCCCTGCCCTGACACACCTCCCCTGCTGCCAGCCTTCTATCCAGCATGCTCCCAGGCTTGCAAAAAAGTTCTCAAAAGGCAGCTATATGGCCATCTTTTGTAGTGCCTGAGCCAGAGGAATCCTCCAACAGCCAGAACTAGAGCTTTTAGTACCACCTGATGCTACTTTCACAGTAAAAAAAAAAAAAAAAGAGCTGGGGCACGGGTAACGATCTCTCTCCCAAACTCTGCAAAGGCCTTATAAGTCAGTCTCAATGGGAGACTGTCCAAGAACGATACATTAATCCCTTTGAGTATAGTTGAATATACTACAACTGATACAGAGCACTAAATAAAAATGAGCAGAAGAGACTATTACATACCCATAGTACTCAAATAGCATATGCTTTAAGGGTATAATACTGGTCTCACCATTATAGAAAACTGGTTGATCATACAATGCCTGTTATGTGATATGTTTACCCTGCCAGCATTATTTATTTTAAAGGAAGTCTGATATTCAGAAATATGCACTGTCTGTTGGGAGGGGGAAGGAATCCCCCTCCCATTATACACTAAAAATAAAGTATTGAGTAAAAGAATGGATCACATCATTAATGTACGATATAGCTTCATGTGAGTGAAAAATCCATACAGTAGATTGCATGGTGGCAAAAAAACAATTTGATCCTATGCAGAAACCTTTCCTGTCTTAATTTTAATAAATAATATGTCAAACCCCAAAATTCTTTCTTAGGCCTCACTCTATAAAGGCAGATCCCTGTACTCACAGGGAGCTTATTGCAGGATCAGGACCTTAGTTATTTCTCAATCCTTACTCAAGCAAGCTTCTTTTGATTTTGATGGGAGTTTGCCTGAATAAAGAGTGAGTTACAACTGAAGAATCTCAGTATTTGACCCACAGGATTTTTCCTTTTGTACTGAGCTGTTCTTTCATTTCCCTTGCTCTTTGTATTTGCTGCTTAACTTCTCTTTTCATGTCATGTTCATAGTTCTGTATAATTTAGTTTTACTCATATTTTACCTGCTGTTATAACTCTTTAGTATTTCATGTATCTTTACTGATCTATGCCTGTACTTGATAAATATATAGTGTGTCTTCTAAAAATCAATAAAGAGTTAAAATAAAGTCATGCATTACACTAACAATGGCTGGCTATCTTTAAATCAGGCCGCTCAAACTGCACGTCCAATATCATGGATGATTTTGCAAGCTACCTTATTTTCAATATCTTTCTCATAATAAACATTTTAAATGGTCTATTCCATCTCTTATTTCAATAAATTGTATTAAAGGAATGTGAGGCATTTACTCATTCACTTGGCTCAGAATAAACCACAGTGTTTTATAGGGCTACAAACATACTCGTTACATGCAGCTTGTTCAAAACACTGTTTCTTGTAAGCTTATTAGAACTTTATTAGAGGCTTAGCAGATTCCTGCCTCTGCTGCCTTCATCCTCCCTCTCCCATTCCCTTTGATTATCTATTACACACACTTGTTGCATCTTGTCTTAAATTAGATTTTAAGGGACTGCCTCTGACCATGGGCCAGATTTGCCTTTAGGGCAGCCCAGACCTAAACAAGGGATAGTTTGTAATCTGTACTAACCCAGAAGAAAACCTGGAAGGTATTGTGACTCAGAGATACATCTCTGCATCACAATTCCTTTCCTGCTTTCTCTTTGCTCTGAGACTAGCAGTTTGCTCCCGGCCTTTTCCAGCAGCAAATTATGCAGTCCCGAGGCTGTCTGAGCTGCACTGGTTAGAATGTGGTGGGGGTGTGCAGCAAAGGCTCCGCTCACTCACTGACTTCAAGGAGGTAGTAAATGGACTCCTTGCCTGCTTATCCCTATATGCCAAGGACCTAGGATGACTAGACGTCCTGATTTTATAGGGACAGTCCCGATATTTGGGGCTTTTTCTTATATAGGCTCCTATTACCTCCAGCCCCCTTTGCCGATATTTTACACTTTTTTATACTGTCTGGTCATTCGACAAGGACCAGGTGTAAGAGGTTGGGACAGTTCTCACTCCCTCACGTTCTCTGGTGCAGATATGTAGTCCGCTCACAGTCTATCCACCTATCACTATTACTCAAGATTTGTATTTTATGTCCTAAAGCATGGGATCTGTAACTCCCTTGAAACATCTGTGACTTAATTTTCCACCTTTACTGCAGCTATTGATTTCAAACTTGTATCTATCTACTCCACCTTTTTAATCTTATTAAACTGTCACCAGGTTTTCCTGCAGCAGTGAATTCCACAGGTTTGCTAAAAGTTTAAATTTTGCAAATGATCAGTATTCATTGAGTGTCCCTCTTCCTTTAAAGTAATGGCTAAATCTTGCAGAACCTTTCTACATAACACCTCTAACATGTAGCCTTTCCTATCCATCAACAGAGCTAAAACTCTCATCCAGGTTCTCATTGTCTGGCATCTCGATGATTGCAGCATTCTTTTCTATGGCTTGACAAATGCTATCTTGATCCATTGATACCCACTCAGAATGCTACTGCAAAGATCATTTTCCTAGCCTATTGCTTTGACCACAGCACCCCTCCACATCACAGACTCTCTCTTCTCTATCAGAACAAACATAAGTTATGTGTCTTCTCCTATGAATCTCCTCACATTTAGGAAAAGCCCCCCAATAAATGCCCACAAAACTCATTATGCACCTTCCTAATCTTCCTTAAAACTCTCATTTCCATGAGGCCTACAAAAAATGGATAAGGCTTAGACTGCCGGTGCACTGAGACCACTTCCTATCATGCTGACCAATATAATCTCACAATTTCCTTGTACTCCCCACTGTCCCACATCTGTATCTATCTATTGGTTCTTGTCTTTCTTTTAGTTCCAGGATTGTACAGCACCTAGCACAATGGGGTCCTGGTCCATGACTGAAGCTTCCAGGAGTTATGATTATAATAATAAACAACATCATAATCACTGAAAAGGCGTGCTTAACTGATTTACATTACTCGAGTCACTATTTTGTATACCTTTGTCATGTCACCTGTTCTCTCCTCCTCTAGCGCAAATCTTTTAAATCTTTCTTCGTTGTAAGCCACTTGTCAAGTAACTTGCCATTTTCTGGGCCTTGTCACCGTAACTGGAAATGTCCTATAGCGTACATTAGAAAATTCTACTTTTGCTATAGAATTCTAAAGAAAGATTATCCTTCTATTAATTTTTATAAATTTTAAAAGTAATTTCAGTCAAGCCATATTATTTTTCCATAGCACCTGATTGGTTTCACTGCTTTTAAGTTTTGTAAGAGTTTTCCAAGGGGTCAAACCTAACAATAACTGTCTTGAAAAAAAGTTTTTAAAAAAACAAAAGGATGCATTAAAAAAGGATGCATCATAAATAACACATCAAGAACGTTATTCCATGTATCCCTTTTTACTTTAAACTAGCATCATTTCTGCATTTTCACTAACATTGTCCACTGAGAAAATACTTCCACTGAACTATATTTTCCTTACAACTATGTTGGAAATGCTTACTTTTAGTTGATTTTATGTATGAAAAAATTAAGTTAGTTATCACACTGAGCACTATTTCACACACACAGTTTCTTTAGGTTATAATTTTAGCTAGTGTAGTAGCCAGGTCAGTCCCAAGATATTAGAGAGACAAGATGGGTGAGGTAATATCTTTAATTGCTTAGGCCTCAGACAGGAAAACCATTGAAAGAAATAGTCTCAGAGAAAGATAACGGAAAAGCCTGAGGTGGGATTACCCTAAAGTAATCAACAAAGTATGTTGTAGGAAAAATTATAGACTCATCTGACTATCCATGATCTGAGAGCAGCCTGGTAGGAGATGTGCCTTCATCTGTGTTTGGAAAGTGCTTAGCACTTAAAATGGCTAGTATGTTAGACAGCCAGGACTCCAACCTACTTGTAGCTAAATGAAAACAAAAGTGAAGGTGAAGCAGAGGTTAGAGGAATTAAAAGGATGGCCCAGACTCTTACAGATTGTCTCACACTGCAGTTATGCCTGCTGACTGGCTCCTAGTAAAGGTGAAAGACAACAAGAGGCTGTTACTACAATTTTTTCAAGAATCAATCAATTTACCAAATGCATTTCTATCTAATTTCTTAATCAGACATCCTAGGCAGACTCTACATATCTGTTTCTTTATGCTAATAGTACTTTGCGCTGTCCTGACTTTGCCATGTGCACAGCAGTACAACATCCTATATAATTACCCTTTTGACTGTGTGGCATATTTAAGGTGGCTCCTCCTTTGAACTTTAAGGCCCTGCTCCCAGTTTCACCAGGACAACTCTATTTCATTCTACAGTGACTTGCTTCCTGTGTAACTCCATGAAATTACACAGGTGTAACAGCAAAAATGTGGTCCCTGGCTTTCAAATATAGAGGACATTGGTCATACCATTAAGCCCGACACAAGGGCCTTTTAATTTAAATGTAATCTGCAAAAGACCAAATTACCAGCAACATGTTCTCATTAATTCCTGTAAGGGATGCTCAGGCTTTGACCCCTTATTGTTCTCCTTATCGGGAAGTGGCTGAGTCATAGTATTAATAAGCCATCACTCACTTAAATGGTCATTCACTGCTGCATGGACTTAAGATAGGCTCATCCTTTTGAAGTGGGACTGGGCAAGCAAGGCTGCTGTAATGGGCTGTGATTATTTTCACTATGAATGCTCCTCTGGCTTTGAAAAATTAAAAGGAGCCCTCGTTTTCTTTCTTGAGTATTTCTCACACTGGCAAAAAAAAATGAACACTTTGAAATGTAAATGATTTAATCTTTGCAAACCTCTGCCTCGGAGGGAGCTACAACTTCATTTACAAAATGAAGACATTTTAGGAAATGATTATCATTGTAAAATTGAGGCCAGCAGGGGGTCTGAGTTCAAACTCTTAGGATATCAGCAGTGTAACAAGTTTGATCTTCCTTATTGCATTGCTCGCATTTGCTCGTGTGGGTTCCAGCAGAGAGACATTGTAAATGGGAATTTGTTCCCAGTAGTTTCCCTTAGTTAAATAAAATAGTTACACTTGTTTAAAAAAACCAATCTAATAAAATTCATGGAAAATAAAAAATAAGATTAGCATTATTTGGATTAGTGCACAATATGTGTATGTATGTAATTTAGTACTTGAAAAGTACTGACAGCTCTGAAGGTTGAACTTGTTTGTTTATCCACAGCATAGGCAACAGTAGTGCTATCTTTACCATACTGTTGTGTCTCAGACCTAATCTGGCAGGACAGAGTATTTCAAGTGGGGAAAGTGTATTTCATTTAAATGTAACCATTCAGTCCTTGGCCTCCTCTGCTAAGACTCCCAAGAAGGGTGACAATTTATGCCAGTGGTAGTGCTGGTTTTTGTGATACAGATTAGATCCCTTAGGAACTGGCAGAGACTACTGACTCCCATCACAGAGAGCAGATGGTAGAAATTTTCAGTGATTAATAATCTAGGCCATGATCTGAAATCTGATCTGGACAGATCCCTGCATGCATATGCAATTCGAGTGAGATTAGTGGACCTCCATACAGGAAGAGGGATCAGGCTGTATGAATTGCACCTTAGGAGAGAGAAGTTAGAGAAGATTCCCACTGGTGACCATAGGATAGGATTCAATCTCTCTCACCAGCATTACACCAGTGTAACTACACTGATTTCAGTGGAGTTGCTCCTAGTTTGCAGTACTGTAAATGAGATTAGAATCAGGACCTTTAACTTGTATTACCATTCCTCCTGAGCCAACCTTTCTCCCAAGACAATTGACTCAAAAGCATGACTTCAATGTAAACCATAAAGACATCAAATCTTCCTCGTGAAGAATCCCCACAGTTACTTTGATCTCACTCTAAAAATCGCATGCATGCAACCCTGCCAACATTCAGATGTTTAAGCAGTTGAATGCATCTACATATGCAAGGGCAAAATACTGTATTCACCCATATTCAATATCTGACCATGGTAAAAGTGAGAGCTGTGTGTGCACAACGCACACAGTATAGATTGAATAAGCTCTGGCCGGCTAAGCCATTGTGCTGATCCAGACCAAACTTCCTTAGGATAAGGAAAACGAATCGTGAGGAGCAAAATATCTGCATTGTGTTTTAATATTCCACAAAAAGAGAAAAATATGCACTTCAGTTAAAAAAATCTATTGAAAAAGTCCATGGCATGTAGAAAAGTAAAGGAACTTTTTAACAGGGTGAAAAAAAAATAGAAGAAGAAGAAGAAGAAGAAAAAAAAAAGTGTAAACAGCATCCAGTATAAAGCCAGACTCATTGCTTACTGTTTTTCTGGGCTTAAGCAGGTGTTTTGTTCATGTGCACTGAAGCGTGAGGCAGCTGTTCTCTCTAAGGTATGAAGGAGTCCATTGTGAACAACAGTCAGCTTTGGTTCCAAGGCAAGTTTGTAAATTGGACAATCCTAGTGACAGAGGTAAGTTCCACACACTTCCTTTTGGACAGGACTTCTTTTGCTTAGTTGAGCTACACACCTGACAGGTGCCACAGACTCAGAGTCAAAGATGAGGGTGTGTAACCAGAAACAAAGGTGAGAAAGAAAGCCCTGTGGAGTAAATTTGCTCTTTAGCACACAGCATGTCAACTGCATCTAAATGATTGCAGTACAAAAGTGCTATTTATGAGTTCTAAGTGCCTCTGACCTGAAAGATACTCATTCAGTGGAGGACTGACCTATTACTGTTGAGTACTATGTCCTATAATACGTTAAATAGCTAATTACATATGATGCCTATAACAGAATAGTACTCTGGTGGTTGATGGGCATTGTGGCTAGATGGGAGGCGATAGGACTGATGAATGTGAAGTCGGAATATGTAGGCTGGTGATGAAATAGCACTGAAGAGGGCTCCTGAAAGTTATACTAGATTGTGAGCTCTCTAGGGCAGTTTGCTTTATTCATTTGTACAGAGCCTTGTACAGTGGAGCCCTTATCCCCACTATAATAGAAAGAATAGGGTTTTTTAATGGATTGTAGCTAGTGAAACTACATTAAGAATTCCAGAGCATTCAGTGAATTCTGAATCCTCACGTCTCACACAGATAGGGGGAGACTTCCTCAACCTCTAAGGAGATTTGATTTGATTGATACTGTTGATTTTCCCCTTCTCCATTCCCCCCAAGTCCTGGCCAACAAGACCTACAAATACGAGACCCTGATTTTTTTTGCAGGCTAAGAAGAGAGACTGCAAGGGTGTTTTGTTTAAAGCAGTGCTGCCAATTCTCATGATTTTGTCATGAGTCATGATAATTATTGTTTTCCATAAATCCCTAGCTCCTGGAATCAAGTGGATATGTGATGACTTCAGCCTTTATTCTTAAAGAAAAGGCAAGTTTTTAGCCGTCATGGCTGTGGAGAAAGCTTCGAAATGTCACCTCAGTGCACCCTAAAGACTCAAAAAGCAGCAGGCAAATAAAAAGAACCTCAAATCTATTATTGCTACATAGTTTCATCATTTTAAAGCCAATCTCATGATTTTGGTGAGCCTGACTCATGAGTTTTGAACTTTTGGGGTTGGCAATACTGTTAAAGTTTCTCCATCAAATGTTCCTATACGCAGTATTTATATAGATCAAATGTTTCCATATGGTCATCACCCTCCACGGACTGCCATTAAACGTGTGCCAATAAACTAATGACAACAGTCATCTTTAACTTAACTTCCTTTTAGCTCAGCATTTTGGACAAATAACTCACTGTTTTATCCTAGGGGTTGGGGGAAGCCAAAATAAATAGGCAACATGTTGCTTCGTTTTTTATTAGTGAGTTTCTAATTTTAATGAAGTAGGGAACTTAGCTACTGGACTGGGATTCTATAAGAATTGGCTGCTTTGAACTAACCTGCAAATACTTTGCTATGGTTAATTCACTATTGAGACAAACTATTTCCAAGTTGTTGTTTTATTAATATTATCTTTAGTGGCAGATTTTTTATATATTAAAAGTATTTTTCATGTTAGCCTAATGAATATGAAAGGCTGCTCTAAGTCACCAGACGAACATATATTTGAGTTTTCATTCATGCTTTAGAGTATTGTCACAGTTACGCACAAAGGAATAATCTGATTGTTTCCCAAATAGCAAGAACAAATCATGATTGAAGGATTCCTTCTATTTAAAGCTATGCTTTGCAAAGCCTATTGAGCATGTTATCAGAGTCATCTCTGATGCGTATACTAACTACACAAAGATGCTGTATAGAAGCCATTCAAGAGCCGATTTAATATCAAACGGTCAACACTGCTGACTTGCAGATTACAAATTTCACAAGATATTTATGTATTTTATTAAATCAGGCTGAGAGTAAGAGGAAAAACTCTGGGTCGTCCCATTTGTAATTAAAATAGGTCTCAATTTGAATCGGTGTTTTATGATTTTGTTTGGCTGGGATTTGAAAAGCGCCGCCACTGATCCAGTGCCTTTGCCTTTCACAAAATAATGTGAAATTTGTATAAATGGGCAAAAGAGCATTAGATTACATCACCTCGTAGGTCAGCTGGAAAAGCAAGAGCATTAAGTGTGAGTCTTCCACAATATGTATTCTGATTATGAGAAAGCGGAGTGAAAGCCAAAAAACAGGTGTTACAGGACACAGTGTGAGAAATTATGTTAGGGGATGATGGTAGCAAAGGCGTTAGATTCCCTCTGATATCTTTCTGTGGTCAGACACTAAAACTACCAGGGGCGGTCCTCATATGTTTGACCTCTGGGCAAAGATAACTCTTTCATACCCTCTGTTCCACTTTTCCACTTTGTATCCAAGCTCTCTGCTATAAAATGTAAAACCAGCACATAGAACATGCTGCTTTGGAGGTCTGCCACTTGCATTCAGGAAACCATTTGTACTTTTGCAGGCGTAATCAATCTCCTGTTGCTATCAGCAGGGGAGTGGAGCTTTGCTGCTTTATGGCTTAAAAGTAGTTTTGTGCAAATTCTACTTTTCCCTCCTCCAAGCCCCGCTTTTAGCTCCACTACTCGTAGGATTTTCAGGGACATGGGCTAGAGCCGAGAAAAGAAGCTTGTTTGATTTAAGCATAGAGGGTTTTTTTGTGGTGTGTTTATATTTTCTCTGCATCTATTAAGGGGTGTGGAGGAGAGACTTCATTTATATGTTAATATTAGCCGGCACCCTGACTAAACTGACAGAACTATTTCATGGGAAGCTGACAAATTTTGTCAGCTAAACTATACTTCCACATCTCAATGGTGGCAATAATCTTGATTAGCAAAACAATTGCAGGACCAAAGGAGTTCTGCTGCTCCAAAGGCCCTGCTCTCAGGTTACAGTTTGCTAATGTAATGAATCCAGAGAGTCCTTCAAGCTTGAAAAAATTCTCAAAAGCAGCTGAATTTAGGCAAATGAAGGGACCATTTTGGGGACTGGACAAAAGGGGTTAATTTGATTGACCATGTCTCCATAGTCTTATAATAATCATTTACTTAACAAGTGCACAGAGAATCATTCCATGGAAACTGGTGGAGTTAACAGAGGAAGTTCGAAATGAATATCTGTTTATCCCAGATGTATGGGAATTTTAGCAAAAAACCAACCCAAAATTTCTGCATGTAGTATTGGGTCTTACTTAGAAACAGCAGCAAAATTAAAAGGGTTACAAACACTTTATGATGGCATCTTCTATGAAGCAATCCGGGCTTCCATTTTTCATTAGCTTGCTGCATTGCTAATTAAACCTTTGTAAATGAATTGCTCTTGTACTCAGGAAATGAAAGTGCCTTATAAAAGGCTTAAGCAGTCTTATTTACAATGTTATTTATGGCACCTATTTCTGCCTGCAAACAAGTTATTTATATCTTCACCTTATCTGAATCAAGTAGGCTTCATTATTACATACAAGATCCACATTCTGCTCTCATTTACACTTGTTTAAAACTGGGGCAGTTCCACTGCTATCAGTGGAGTCACTCTGCATTTGCATTCATGTAACAGAACAAAATATGGCTCACTGGAATTACAGGCTCACAAGTGAAATGCAATGATATTATTTATATCATATAAAATGTATATATTATATATTTATATACATATATATATATGCTTTTTGTAATGATTGGCCAATGTTTTTTTCCACCCTATGGCAGTCATAGCACATCTTTTAAATTTGCATGGCGCTACTACACATTTCCGGAATGTTGTTTCCAGAAAGCCTGAGAGGGAGAGGGGAGAAGCGGAGTGGCGGTGGCGCACTGGGGGAGGAGGTGGAGGCGGAGTGGAGGTAAGCTGGGGGCAGCAATTATTTCAGGGCCTAGGGGCAGTAAAATCATTAATCGGCCACTGCCCCATCAGCTCCCCATGCCTGCTCCCAGTGCCTTCCACCCACTGGCAGTCCCACCAATCAGTGCCTCCCTCTCCCTCCCCGCACCTCCTGATCAGCTGTTTTGTGGCATGGAGGAAGCTCGGGGTGGGGGGGGGAAGAGTAATGAGGGCATGGCAGGCTCAGGGAAGGGGGTGGAGTGGGGGCAAGGCCTGTGGAAGAGCCAGGGGTTGAGCAGTGAGCACCCCCCAGAAAGCTGGCGCCTGTAGCTCCAGCCCTGGAGTTGGTGCCTGTACAAGGAGAGGCATATTAACTTCTGAAGAGCCACATGTGGCTCTGGAGCCACAGGTTGGCCACCTCTTCCATAGAGCCTTTGAACACCTTGAACTACATTGGCTAAATCACCATTATAAACCTTATTTTCTGAAGATCTTATCCAGCAAAACAATGGTTTTCAGAGATGGTTTTTAGATGACATATAACAAAATAATCATGAAGAACTAAATCCAGTGTCCTAGAGAATTAAAACTACAGCAGGGAGAGGAGTTTACTAACATGCAACATACTGGAATCCCGTATCAATCAGACTTGAAGAAGAAAGTTGTTTCCTCTTCTTTTTAACAGCTCTGCTTACAGGCTCAATTTTTTTAGTACTTCATGTTTCCAGATGTTCATAACTGAATTAATTTTTTTTAAAGGAGCTGAGGGTGCTCTGTTTTATACCATCTGTCACATGGTACCATAGTGACACAGAAACAAAAAAGGAAAACACCGTATTACCCCATTGACCTCATATTGCTACATCTTTATTAAGAACTAGGGCTGTCAAGTGATTAAAAAAATTAATCATGATTAAATGTGATTAAAAACATATTGGTGATTAATCGTACCGATAAACAATAAAAAATACCATTTATTTAAATATTTTTGGATATTTTCTACATTTTCAAATATATTGATTTCAATTACAACAGAACACAAAGTGTACAGTGCTCACTTTATATTTATTTTTATTACAAATATTTGTGCTATAAAACCCAAAAGAAATAGTATTTTTCAATTCACTTCATGCAAGTACTGTAATACAATATCTTTATCATGAAAGATGAACTTACAAATGTGGAATTATGTACCAAAAATCTGCATTCAAAAATAAAACAATGTAAAACTTCAGAGCCTACAAGTCTACTCAGTCCTACTTTTTGTTCAGTCACTCAGACAAACACATTTGTTTACATCTGCAGGAGATGCTGCTGCCTGCTTCTTGTTCACAATGTCACCTGAAAGTGAGAACAGGTGTTGACAGTGCACTGTTACAGCTGACATCACAAGATATTTATGGACTAGATGTGTTAAAGATTCATATGACCCTTCATGCTTCAACCACAGTTCTGGAGGATATGTGTCCATGCTAATAAGAGGTTCTGCTCAATAATGATCCAAAGCAGTGCAGACTGACGCATGTTCATTTTCATCACCTGAGCCATATGCCACCACCAGAAGACTGTTTTTCTTTTTTGGTGGTTCAGGTTCTGTAATTTCTGCATCCAGTTGTTGTTCTTTTAAGTCTTCTGAAAGCATACTCCATACTATATCCCTCTCAGATTTTGGAAGGCACTTCAGATTCTTAAATTTTGAGTCGAGTGCTGTAGCAATTTTTAGAAATCTCACATTGGTACCTTCTTTGCGTTTTGTCAAATCTGCTGTGAATGTGTTCTTAAAATGAACACCGTGTGCTGGGTCATCATCCAAGACTGCTGTAACATTAAATATATGGCAGAATGCAAGGGACATACAATTAATTAACACATTTTTTTAACGAGCAACATCAGCATGGAAGTATGTGCTCTGGAAATGTAGCTGAACCATGCAGGGGCATACTGAATGATTAGCATATCTGGCATTTAAATACCTTGCAAGGCTGGCTACAAAAGTGCATCGCCAGTTCTCACTTTCAGGTGACATTGTAAATAAGATGGCAGCATTATCTCCCACAAATGTAAACAAACTTGTTTGTTTTAGTGATTGACTGAACAAGAAGTAGGGCTGAGTGGACTAGTAGGCTCTAAAGTTTTATATAGTTTTGTTTTTGAGTGCAGTTATGTAACAGAAAGAGCAACATTTGTAAGTTGCATTTTCATGATAAAGAAATTGCATTACAGTATTGTAGGAGATGAACTGAAAAACATTATTTCTTTTGTTTATAATTTTAACAGTGCAAATATTTGTAACAAAAATAATAATATAAAGTGAACACTGTACACTTTGTATTCTTTGTTGTAATTGAAATCAATATATTTGAAAATGTAGAAAAAATCCAAAAATATTTAATAAATTTTGATTGGTATTCTATTGTTTAACAGTGTCTTTAAACATGATTTTTTTTAATTGCAATTAATTTGTTAAGTTAATCACTTGAGTTGACTGTGATTAATCTACAGCCCTATTAAGAACCATAAACAACCTCCCCACCCTTACATGGTTGGTATCATATCTTTATGATGGAACTATCTAATTTAGAGATTGCTTTGAGCAATGGTATAGATTACAGTGATAGACTAGAAGATATGATGCCCTGGTATCACAATGATGCTAAGGATTCTGGTTCTTATTCTCAGGCAATTTATAAACAGCAGAGAATTTCTCACTTCCATACGCTCAAAGTTTCAGGCCAGGAGGCAACACCTAAATCAAAAGCGTTTGTTCAAAAGTTTCTCTACTGCATGACATCCTTCTCTGAATGAATTCAGTGCAAACATTCCAAACAATTTTCTTTCAACTTATGGTTCTTTATAATGCTCACATTGCACCAGATAATGGGATTCAAGATCCATATGCAACCTGTCTCTGTGGAGGGCTCTCAGTAGCGTTCAAATCTATGGGGGACAAGGAGAGGAAGGAGAACCAAAGGGAAAGGCATTCAGTACCTATAGCACCACAGAAATTCCCTCCAAAAGGATCCATATTACCAGTCCTGAATCACCCCTTCTGTGGTAGGTGACGTGTATGGCAGTAGTGGTCCCATGGTCTGCCAGGAAAGGAATGGTGCCCCAAGGCCTGGAGGCAGTACACAATAGGAGAACTCTGAGGGAAACCCCCTTGGCCTATTCCATGTGATGGAGGATATTTTCCCACAAGCCTTTACTGAAAATTAGCGTAAGTGAAGAGTCTCCTTGTGCTATAGTATTGCTCATTATTTTTTAAAAATGAAGGGATATATATTCCTTACTTGATAAATGGGTGTGCGCACACTCATGCATGTGTGTGATTCATCACTGGGAGAATCTCACAAAACTTCATTTAAATGATTTTGTGGGAGATTCAGACCTTTGTGATTCTCACTCACAAAAACTAGCCTGATCACTGCTCTTCAATGACCAAACAATACCTCAGCTCAGCTGAACTGTTTCCAGTGAAGTTGAAAGTGAACAAGAAGCTTGAATCAAGCACAGGAATAAAAGCCCTCCACAATTTCAAATAAAAGATAATAGATTTGGTTTGGTTCCAAACATCGTCAGCTACATGAACACCAAGGACAATGTTTAGTTATAGATTAATAATCCAAAGTACAAATAGTTCTGAACAAATTGGGAGAAAACATAAAACCACAATATTAAGCAAACCAGAGGCCAAAGGTCTGCCTGCAGTTACTAAACATTCTCAGAGTT
The DNA here is from genome assembly GCA_007922305.1 of Dermatemys mawii. Lineage (NCBI taxonomy): Eukaryota > Metazoa > Chordata > Testudines > Dermatemydidae > Dermatemys > Dermatemys mawii. Next base: position 11,689,994 of record ML677343.1, on the reverse strand, counting down.
TGTTTTTTTTTAAGTGATGACAAACTATACTTAATAAACCACTGAACTTTGCAACACAAATATTAAGGTGAATCAGCCTGAATCATATATGCTGCAAAGAATCATGAAATGTAAAAATCAATTACAGTGTGTGCAGATCACAGTTCTCATGCAAACAGCAGTAATGAAATCACATTTATTTGCTGAACAGGAAAATGAAGATTGCTTTGCTCTCATTTAATAAGGACTCTCACTTAGAAGGGAGGGATTCTAAACTATGATTTAAGTGTATTATGGAAAGTTTTCAAGAGTTCTCATTTCTGCATGCTCCTTTAAACTGGCTGGTGAAAAGTCAAGTTCTATGTGAAAGAATCAGATCAAATTCCATATGAAAGAAAATTGGCCTAATAATATCTTTTTTTTAGGAGACCACGTGGCTATAATATGTAACATTCTTGGAATTCTACTTTAATTATATTTACTGTCAACTGCTTATAAAGCATTACCTACAGAAGTAACACGGGTTATGGATTGTTAAATATCTGAGGAGTAAATGGTAAAAGAAAGAAATGGACTTCTTTCAACAGGAATGTAACAGGCAAAAAGATAAATTCAGACCTGCAATTTCATATATACCAGGTCTGTATTCTGCCTCATATTTTTTGAACTGTGATCATTCCTTAATTTGTACCACTATGCCCACCATTGAAGATGACAGCAGAAGGCCTTCATGCAATACAACATGCAAATTCCACCAATGATCTATTTTGAAGGCCTAAGGTAAGATTTAAGTGGTGTACAATGTGCTTGCCCTCTTCACAGGAGTGAATTTTACTCCATGACAAATAAATATTAACTCTCTTTCTGTTGTAGATCATTTCCCAAAGCCAGGGCTAGCTCTAAGTTTTTTGCAACCCCAATCAACAAAAAAAAAAAAGGAGGGGGGAGGAGGGGCGCGGCAGAAGCAGAGCACTGCCGAAGCAAGCAAAAAAAAAATGTGCCGCCCCAAGATCGGCTGGAATGCCGCCCCTTAAGATGTGTCGCCCCAGGCACCTGCTTTCTTTGTTGGTGCCTGGAGCCGGCCCTGCCCAAAGCAATCCCGATTTGAATGAATGGGAGTGCAACTCCTGTGAGCTTCAATGGGGGCTGCGTGTGCATACACTGGCCAAAAAAAAAAAAATTGTTTCATGACATTTAGCACAAACAATATCATCATTTTGTTTTGCCTAACTTCACACCTTTCCCCACAGCTTATAGCCCCCACCCCCAACCCCACCATCCCAATTCTGATTTAGTTGCAATTTCCCTGAAATCTTGGACAAGTTTGCATATTTAGTCAGCACTGAATTTTAAGCCTGGAGATTTCTTGACCAATCTGAGGTCTGAGAAAACTTAAACCAGAGCTTCTTATCCTTTAGACTCTGATTCTATGTTACCATTCTGTATGCACTGTATCAAACTCTTAACATTTTTGCAACATACAAAGAGGCTTTTCTTTTAGTCCCAAACAAATGACCTCTTCAAATTCATAATGAGGTATGAATCAAGCTAAATGGACTTCAAGGTGAGTCATTCATTAATCATAAACAAAACAGGACTGGAATCAAGGACACATCAGCACATACTGTAAAGGTAAAAGGTTGCACAGGATTTTTATTTAATATTAACTACATTATGTTTTTTTTATGTGAATTCTGTGCAGTTGATTTTCTCAGCTTGTTTGGAAGCGTTCAAAGTGATTGGCTAATCGCTCTCCTCAACCGCACTTTCCCTTCAAGTTAATATTTGTTTAACAAAACCGTATCATGTGTTATGTGTTTCTCTTCCTGACATTAGAAAGCTATGAACATATTTAGACTAAAATTATTTTGGCAATTATGTAAGTAGAAAAGAGTGCTGGGGGAAATTTCACGATCAGAGGAGTTATGGGGACAAAGCCACAGGTGACTAAATCCACTGGAATCAATTATTTCACTGGAGTTATACTGACCAAGAATTTGGCCCATACCATTTAAGAGGAGGCATGCAGAGGCAGCCAACCATTGCATTTATAAAATTCCACTCAGCACAGGTGAGAAAGCGGCAGTGGGGAAGGAGAGAAGGCTTTGAGACCAGGCTGGAGTCAGTGACGCAGTTTAGGGTGAGCACTGCTCTAACTTACACCTCACTGACCTTTCAGCTTTAAAAAATATGTTTTACATCCATGTAATTCCAGTCACATCAGAAGCAGTCTCAAGATCTTGGGCATGAATATGTGTGAGCTCTCCCTCCCATATGCAGCAATGTAAGACCTAGTGAGGACCACGGCCGGCAAGGTGAAAGTTGAGGGACCCATTTGGAAAGTACCAGTTCTAATCTGACGGGGTTAACAGTGAGAGTGCCACAGGCAGAAGACAGCATATTGATTTAAGACCATATACCAAGGTAACAGGCTTATCCTATGGGCAGACTTTTCACCCTCAATTCTGACTTTGAAAGATGAGGAATAGAGAAGTTGGTGAGGCAAATTCACAAAACTAAATAGCATAATCACTCACAAGCTCCAGAACATCTGTAGCCGAACCAAGACTCAAGTTCTGTTGGAAACACAATAAATGTAGCTATTGATTACTTATATATGTATGCCAAGAGTTCAGTGGTGACTAAACATAGCTCTCCTTGAATTACATGTGCAACAAAACAATGGTCAACTGGCAACTCTATATTTTCGTAGAAAGAGAGAATAGTATTTGGACAGCAGAGGAAATTAAATTAAACTGTTGCACCTGTTGTGTCCAAAGCTGAAATTCATATTGTCTGAACATGCTTATTCTGTGAGCATATTTGACTGAAAGGTTCAGCAGCAGCTTGGGACACTTTCAATAAACAAAGGCAAGAGAAAGTGATTTAAACGCACGGGGCCATGCTGCAACGTTGCACCTGTGCGGTGCAGGGATTGAGTGGAGATCCTCTGAGGCCCAGAGCAGGAGAAGAAAGACTGGCATAAGGAGAGCAGGGAACAGCACTCTTTACACATGGGGCAAATGAAGCAGTGTGCTCTCTCTTCTGAGCCTGCTGCAAAACAATAGCCGCCATACTGGGGCTGGAGTAGGATGGGATTCTGGCCACCCCATCAACCATTGGATGCTGCTGGGTATGCTAGCTAGTCTCCCACCTCAAAAATGGAGGGAGTGCTAGAGTCAGTACAGTGCTTGGCTCTACATTTGTGCATAGTGGAGAGAGGAGAAAGGGAAGAGGTCTTTCTAGCAATGCATGTGCACAGCTGCTCTGATAGCCCAGTGATGAGCATTATCTAAAAACCTATACAGAGGACAACAGAACGGTACCCTTGATAACTGTGTAACCATTGTCCCTCAAGGGATCTCTAGTTTTCACGCTATTACGAACCTCCTCCAGGGCATAAGGCACAGAACCTGGCTTTTGTCATAACTTTGGCAAATAACTTTTCAAATAGTTGTTCTAGAATTTCCATCAACTTGCCTATTTTTCTGCAAGCTCTCCTTCAGTAGAGGGCAAATAGGGCAACATTTTCCTCTCTGATATGTATTGTGGACCTATTATCTGCACTATGGATACTTCAGATAAAGAGCCAAAACACTGGCCCATTGTGTAAATGGCTCCAAAACAGATATGTAATATGATGCAAACCAGCTCTATTGTGAGCCCTTAACCTGACAAGGAACCCTACCTCCCCACCATCACACACCATAGCAATCCTGAAGCAGGGTAACTATTATTCCTCTGGGGCACTGGTGTGTCAGGCGCTGATGTGGTTCTTGGGGCGCTGGTGAACAATATATTGAGTCACCACTCTCAGAGCAGATTATTCAGAGTACTCTGGATTGCTTGGTAAAAGCAAACAATAAGTACAGCCACGTGCAAATTTATCCATCTAGAAACAAAGAATGCAAGACATACTTCTAGGATGGGGACTTTAGCCTGGAAAGCAGTAACTCTGAAAGAGACACAGGGGTCATAGTGGATAATCAGCTGAACATGAGCTCCCTGTGCGATGCTATGGCCAAAAAGGCTGATGTGATTCATGGATGTATAAATAGGGTAATCTCAAACATGAATAGGGAAGTTATATTACCTCTGTATTCGGCGCTGGTGAGACTGCTGCTGTCCACAATTTAGGAAGGACGCTGATAAATTAGAGGGGATCTATCAAAGAATCACGAGAAGTATTAAGGATCAGGAACAAAACTTTAATAACGGGCTTTAATAACAGACTCTTCAATTTAGCAGATAAAGGTATAATGAGATCCACTGGCTGGAAACTGAAGCTAGACAACTTCAGACTAGAAATAGGGTGGGGGGGTTGCTTGTTAGTTTGTTCTAACCATGAAACAATTTACCAAGAAAAGTGGAGGATTCTCCATCACTGCCAATTTTTAAATCAGAATTGGATGTTTTTCAAATAGATAGGCTCTAGTTTAAAAAAGAATTAATTCGAGGAAGCCTAGTGGCTTGTGTTCTGCAGGAGATTAGAGGAGATGATCACAGTGATCTCTTCTTGTGTTATAATCTGTGAAATCTATTCTTGCCCTGGATAGTGCTGGATGGACAGTTCTCATTGCCAGGAGCCCTATATACACTAAAAGGTTAAGAGCACGCACCCTTGTGCTCTTGATTCGCCATGGTAAAAGAATAAAGTGTCTTTTGTAGCATATTACATGTTTCTCAGAGTGCCACCTCTCTGGAGGCTTTGGGAAAACCTCAGAATCAGGGAGGAAATGTCCAATCCCACAGAATCTGGCTCTTAGCAATAAAGAGCTGAGAGGCAAACATTGCCCTTAGCTTTTCAGATGTGAAGTATCTCCCAGACTACAATTTAAATGAAGAAATACAAAATACTATATCCACTTATGTAATCAGTCCCACAATCACGTTTTCCATACCTTATCTGAATAACCCAGGCAAGTCCTGGAGGGCTGCTGTAGTATCTTTTTCCATAATAATCCCATCACCTTCCATCTGTTAATAATTAGCTACGTAATCCATGTGTCATGTTATATAGTCATCAAAATGTGATGTTACCTGCACATAACACACACAAAACAGTATGAGAAGATACTTTTAAAAAGAAGAGAGAACCTTAAACATTAATAAGTAGAAAATCTGGGAAATCAAAGCATTTTTCCTCCCTTTTTTTTATAATAGCCTTTCATTCTTTTTATGATTTTGTCTTTGAAAGCTCTTTCTGTGGATGACAGTTGATATTGTTCTTCCATCCTTCTGCAGACAGCATTAGGGAGGGAGAGAAAAAAAAACTATTGTAGAGCTTCTCGTCTCTGCAACATGATTTTTATAATTAATATATACAACTGAGCCGAGAAAGGTACGTTATAATGAAGTGCAATTAAGAGGTGTTTGTTCCTGTCCCACACATAAGATGACTATAATTTCCCTGGCTGTTTAGAAGTCAACCATTATCATTATATTTCACACATATCTTTTCTACTTTTTTTTTTTGCACTCCTGATTTTGTTTATTTTCAATTAAAATACCAAACAAACACGCATTTGGAAAATCTGATATTCTGTTAACATCATCTTTTACTTATACTGTTTAGCAATCATTAAATCATTAAATCTAACATCCCGCTCACAAAACCAAATTCGGTTCCAATGTAAATCCGGAATAACTCCATTCATACCTATGGAATTATACCACATTTATACTAGGGTAAAGGAAAACAGAATTTGCTCTGTCTCCAATCAGTCTGTCTCACATGCAACCTCTGAGTTATTAATCAATTAATTTTAAAATTAACTTACCATAGAACAGTGGGTTTAGTTTATCAAAGCTGGGTTTAGATGATAACACTTAAATTTCAGTTTTGCATTATTTGTATTGTGGTAGCACCCAGAGGCTCCAGCCCTATTGTGCTAGTGTCTGTACCAACATGTAATAAGAAAATGGCCCTATCCTGAAGAGTTTACAATCCAAATTCACAATGAGCCAACCAGCAGATTCAGAAGACAGAGAAGAGGAGCACACGGAGATAAGGTTCTGTTTGATCTGAATCTGGCAGTTTGTGCTTTAATTACAACCCCAACATGTTGGTGCCTTAAAAATGATATTAAGAATAAAGATGGACTAAGCTAATGAAAGCTGATTCAACTTCAGCAGTTCAGGCCTGGGTCTACAGGAGGCTGATCCAAAAGCTGACTCTGGTCCTCTCCAAATTTGGTTTTGGAGGAACTCAAGAACTGAAGCAATCTGTGAGTTTTGCAAGCTGAGCCAATCACTAAAGTTGTGAAGGAGCTAACCAAACTCTCTCCCCTTCCCTCTTTAGATTTGGAAAACCCTTGTAAACCAGTTCTGCAAAGTACCTAATAGTGACAGTGGAAAGCCAAACCAGCATTTATAGCCTTATTAAAAGCCCACTGAATCCAATGAAAAAAACTACCTCTGACTTCGATGTGTCTTGCTTGGATAAAGTCTCTATAATTTCGCTCAGATCTCATCTCATTTCCAACCATACGTAAAGAGCATACTACCTCTGGAAACAAGATTAAAACAGATTTTAAAACGTTATTGAACCTAATGCTAAAAATTTATATAATACACAGGTTAAGAAAAGTGTGTGTGTACATCTGGGTATAGTGCTTAGATTATCCACAAATACAAAGTTTATTTTAAAAGTCATTAGACACATATAGTTCATAATCAGCAATAACCCAAATTTAGGTGAATAAATTTACCACTACAGTTTAGATATTAGTATTCAAGTATCTGGGTACATCACTCGTGAAAAGTTATACAGAGAGTTGGTTGTGGAAAGCAAATATATCAATGCATGAAGATTCTCCCTCCGCCATTGAGAATTTAATGTAGTACTACCCCTGCTTATTTTGTGGAGATGACTTTCAAGAGGTATGAGGGTATTGATTCTTAGAACTCAGTGAATAATCTCCAGCTGCATTATTAAATGAACGCATCCTCTGTCTCTGCTTATAGGATGGTACAATTTCTTTGAAAATTTTCAAGAAGTTTCAAGCACAGATATAAATTTTACCCTCTGCGAGCACTTGGCCTAGTAAAACTGAATAGCTCAAATTTTCATGGACAGGGAATATAAAAGGGGTGTGAGCACAGCAAAATAAATTCATTTTTAAACTGGAGCAAATATTTGCCAAACTTCTTTGTGACATTTGCTCAACTCTACAAAACACTTGCTGGGGAAAAAAAAAGTTTTATATTTAAATACATCTAAATCAATTTAAATCTGAAATGTCATTTTAAAATTCATTGGTGGGGTTCCCCAAATGATCTAAAATATATAAAAAAATTAAACATTCTGTTTTTCAAAACATATTATCCACCTACCCTCATATTTGTGCTCTCTCGCTCTGCTAGTGTCTCTGACTAGCTTCATTTCAACAAACTACAGATGATAAAAATTACAGGATCCACTTTCATATCTTGAATCCCTACAAAAACTTTCCCCTCGGTATCTTTTATTCAGTCCTCTGTTTTTCCATGTGATATTTCAGCAGAATTTAGTCTGCTTGTTTTAATACTGCTTTATTTGACTATCAATTTAATTGGACAGAAGGGGCCTTCCCAGGAAAGAGAAAGTGGGCTGAAATGTTCAGTGTCTAGTACCTGTGCAATAGAGTGCATTATCATGTGTGACTTCTCTTATCTGCTATTGATAAGCCATTTTGCACTGGTATCCCTTCACATTATGTTTTATACTAACAATCAGAAAAAACCTCCTATTTAAAAAAACAAACAAACATCCAATCCAACCAGCTTTCTCTCATTAACTAAGAAAAAAACCATGTCTGTCAAAGTATTGATCTTATCCCAGCTACTCTGTAGTACAGGGGTAGGCAACCAATGGCACTCGCACTGCCTGGGTCCTAGCCACCGGTCTGGGGGCTCTGCATTTTAATTTAATTTTAAATTAAGCTTCTTAAATATTTTAAAAACCTTATTTACTTTACATACAACAATAGTTTAGTTATTTATTATAGACTTCTAGAAAGAGACCTTCTAAAAATGTTAAAATGTATTACTGACAAGCGAAACCTTAAAGTAGAGTGAATAAATGAAGACGTGGCATACCACTTCTGAAAGGTTGCTGACCCCTGCTCTAGTATATATGATAAAGTGACCATGTAAATTTCTCACAGCAACCATGTATGTTTAAAGAGAGATTTCATGGGATTTGCATATTGTTAATTGACTACAACTGAGGAGCCAGCCATATCTTTTAACAGTCATGGAAAATTATTTGCATGTTATATATATTGCAACAGTTGGAAACAAGGAAATTGGACAAGAAGGTCCGTCATTGTAATTTCATTCTTTGGATTGCAGAAAAAAACCTAAACAATTGAAACTAAACCACCTTTCCTCCTTAGGCTCCTTTCTAATCTCCCTCAAACTCCTCATTAATCCTTTGTCCTCCCATATTTAGTCAACATTTTATTGTACTGCCTACAGTGCGAACCAGTTGCTGAAAGCAACGAAACCGAAACTGCAGGGCATCTGTCACGGGATATATAACATTCCTGCATAAACTACAGACTCCATTCCTGCAAACACTTACACATAAGTAACTTTACTTAAATGAGTAGTGCTATTCAGTTCATTGGGATTATTCACACGAGTAAGGAAATAAGACTGCATATCTGTAGTACCATTCATTCACCGGAGATGATTAAATAACCATTTAATGGACTGCAAAGGAAATACCATATTGTCATAAGCGTGGCACAGTTCTCATCCTTCTCACCTTGACCCAGGTTGGAAAGCTCCATTAATAATCTTAAACTAGTACCTCTTAGGTGACATCTTGCTGTACTATCCCACTTGCTACCAGGCCAGATCCCATTCTATTTAAATCTTTAGGGTTATGATCTTCATTTTGCTATTAAAAGGCACTTGCTGAAAACTCATTAGGCCAGAATTTTAGGTTTTATAAATTGGCATAGCTCTGTTGAAATACACTATTTTAGTTATTCTACTATTACAAATCATATTGTTTTTATAGAAAATAACTTTTCAGAGAAAGTTTTCTCTCACTAGGCTATATTATCTACATTGTGTGGCTTAAATTTTTAGAGGAAGAGTTAGAAACTGTTTAAGAAATATCTGATGATATTTATCCTTCTCCCCACAAACAGTCTTGGAATTCAGATTCTCTCCCTATAGATCTCTTTCCCGATCAACATATTATATAAAAATACATCTTGACTTTGCTTTGCTAAGAAAGGCTCTAAATACCCAGCGCAGCACAGCAGGAAGCTCCTTTAAAGCAGTTTAGATTGGTGGGTGGATTGAGAGGGGAGGAGACCACAATTATACCCCATTTCAATGACATGTCTGGAGATGCAGTGACTCCAGACAAAGAAGCTGAAATGTATGAAAGTTGCCATGTCTTCAAGACAGACCTAAAAATACCTGCCTGAACTGCAGGTTTGAAACCATTTCCAAGAGCAGTTCACATAGGCTTTCCTGCTGGGAGCCTAAGACAGCACTGAATCATTTACAACAGGCTGTCTAGAGTACCTGATTATCAGCGAAAGTGAAGCACAAAGCACTTCTCTACTTAGCGCAAACATATAGTCTTTTTTGTACATGCAGGTAACTACATCTTTCTATCGTCTAGTTGTTACTGAGGCAAAACTCCGACTGACTCTCATTGCTGATCGTTACAATGTGCCATGCATTAATAATGTTTGCCAATGTGAACTAAAGTAGACCATTCAAAAAAAATCAAGACCAGAGCTGAGATGTTTGAATAGAATTCTGAAATGGCTACCAATCACACAATAGTCCGTAATTCTCAGAATACTTGTCACATGAAGCCAAAGTTGATACATTCTGTAGCTTCCTCCAACTTGGCACATGGTACACATTTCAGTTCAGAAACCATTTCAGGCTAGGGATGGGTACTCTCACACATCTTGCCACTAAAGGAATTTACTTTTGTGGCCTCAGTGTCATGCAAATTCTTTTGAAACCAAAAACAATTGTTTCCTAACTGGGTTTAGCCCAACAAAGCCAGCCCAGATGGCACATTATTAGAAATATCCATGTCTATCTTTCCCTGTTTTGGCTAGAGGAATGGGTATAGGATTGAATCCCATACAGACAACTCTGCAGTCAGAACAGCATCTTCAACAGCTGCTGCACAAAGCTGCTTCCTACTGTTGTTGCTGACTCTCTGGCATCTGGGAGAAAAACAAGCTCCAGATGCTTGTGAGAAGAAACCCCACGGTCCAGGCATCTGTGATAATTTTAGTTCCTTTCACAAGTGGGTCAGCCTCTTCCTCTAAGCAAATGAGCAAAATGGCTCCTGCTGACCCTTCAGCGCACCAGAACTAGGCTCAGTCAATTAGGAAATAAGAAGAAATACCATTCATTGTGACTGCATGATGGAAACTGAAGAAATCTTCAGGCAGATCTTGCGGTAAGTCAACATAGTTCCAGCATATCTGAAGTCAACAGAGCTATGCCAGTTGACTTCAGAGCTATGCCAGTTTTTATCCGGCTATGCCAATTTTTATCTGGCTATTTTATCCAGAGCTATGCCAGTTTTTATCTGGCTCAGATTTACTTTAAGAGCAATACCAGCAATATGTAAACGATGGTGAAATTCTGGCTCCATGAAAGTCAGTGGGAGTTCTGCTGTTGACTGCAATGGAACCAGGGTTTTACCCATGGTGAAGGTGACTACTGAAAACTCTGGGCCAACTTCTGCATAGTTACTGCACAGTATGAAAGCACAGTAACTCTACTGAAGTCAAATTTCCACATTCAAATCCCATTTACATCAAGGTTACTGAGCAGAATTTGGCTCTAAAAATTAAGATTAGGATTCACAAAGAATTAAGACAAACACTTAGCAGTACTCAGAATAAGACAGATACAGAGACCAGACATACACAACTAAAGATTTTGATGTCAGCTCTGACAGCTACCGTGATGTTTAGTGTGTGTGTATGTTGACAGTTGAAGATGAGGGGCTAAAGCAGAAGGAAAATCTTCCACTCTTGACACACTAAATTATTCAATTTAACTGATGCAAATGACTGAGACTTAACTAAACTATAAAATGAGCTATGGCTCAGGGACATATAATGCATGCCAAATTATAGCACTTTACAGTCAATTTTTACTACCCAAATACTAATAACTGATCAAAGTTATCCCTGGTATAAGGGAAATTAGTTTTCCTTTTTTCAAATTTGAATCCTTCATATGTAGTTTGACTAAAATCAGGAAAGGATATGGAATGACTAGATTTGGTACAGATCTAGGATAGGACATACTTTGAAACGAATAGACAAAGAGCAACAAACAACAAAAACCATGCCACAACACTTGCATGGCACACAAAGCTTCCATTATCACTAGAATAAAATTATTTTGGAAAAAATACCATGAGTTGACTGCTATGGCATGCTGAGTGGGCTGGTATATATTTCCTTAATTTATTTTACAGTCTCCCATTATTCCCTCTGTCGAATTTTCCATGTCATTAACTGTTTTGCAACCAGGTAAATAAGAGACAGACTTTTTCCCCCACTATGCATTGGTGCCTCTTATTTTGTTTTGTTCTGTGCTGTTTCATGTGCTCTTCTGGCTGAGACAAGTGACTGGAGATCTTGAAGAACTTTGGCAACAATCTGAGAGTTTCTGGGAGAATTTTCAGAGAGCTTTGCCAAGCTTATGCAGCAGCTATCATACTTGTGACGATACAAGACTATTTCATTGCGGTTGCATGCCAAAGTGAAACGTACTCAAAACACCTGTTTTGTGAAGTGTAATTACCAAATAACATAAAAACCTTGGTTTCCTAAAACATATGCTGGAGCCGTGGTTCTTCATCTTTTTTCACTCTGGCCATGATTTTCAACAGTGATTAGCAATTTCATGTGCCTGTACTTTTTCATGCCCAGTTTCAGATAATCTCTTTCCCTTAAATGCTAAGCACCAGCACTAATCATCATTAGGTGTCTCATCTGGACACTGAAAAACTGGAGGACCCTGGATAAAAGTTATCAAGGTCTGATCCTATATTTATTGGCTCAGATAAAAAAATCACATTTGAAAAATATTCTCTCATTTTCTCAAGAAAGAGATCATCTTGTGTGTCTGCTTCGCCTTCCAATTCACCTTTTTCCTGGCAAATTCAGAGTCTTCTTTTGATGTCCTCTAGACTAAGCACCATACATCACTGATGGTCCAGAAATGGTCTCCCTTGAAGGTCAGGCTCATAGAATAAGAACCACTGTGTCTGTTACATTAAATAGACTCTTGGGGGAGTGCAGAGGGAGAGGGAGGAAGAGTTAAACTGCAACAGGGAGTGTAAACATAGTTGTTCAGAAGTGACAGAGAGTTCTGTGGCACCTTAAAGACTAACTAAAGTTTTGAAGCATAAGCTTTCGTGGGCTAATAACCCACTTCGTCAGATGCATGCAGTGGAAGTATAGTTGTCCAGATCCTCAGGTGGTGTAAATCAGGGTAGCTCCAAGGGCTTCAAAAGAGCTACATTGATTTAAACCAGCTGAGGATATGGAAAATGGAGTGCAAAATAAGATGCCAAGAAACTGCAATAATATGTTTCTTATAATGTAAAACACTGAAGGGCTGAATAATATAACTCCATCCCCATTATATTATGTTTTATTAAAATTTATTGCTGCCACTGGGATTTATGAAAACATTTACCTAATTGCATGACCAACATTTACTTGTTCTTTTTGCTTTTAAGAGCAGGTTTTTCCTCACTGGCAGAGTGCTTTCACAATATTATAGACAAGAATACTTAAAGAACAGATAGAAAACACACATATTTCAGGGACTGCATGGTTTAGGAAACAGGAAATGGATTCTGGGAGCCTTATGCCACTGGTGGTTCAAATCCAGTGTGAGTTGGTAGTGACCAAGATAAGTTACCAGATGGCTTTTCAGTCCCCTATACGAAATGAATTTGATAGTTTCAGTCCACTCTCCTGTGAACAAGTGTCCTTATCACAAAAAGCACTATCTATATTTCAGTACAACCTATAGTCCACTACTGAGATCAGTTCCCTATGACCAACTCTTATGATTTAGTTATGATGATTTAGTTATCTGATGATAATCATTGTTTTCTATGAAGCCCCAGCTCCTGGAGTCAAGAAGATATGTGATGATTTCAGCCTCCATTCTTAAAGAAAATGTAAGTTTCTAGCCTTTGTGCCTGTCAAGAAAGCTTCAAAATGTGACTTCGGTGTGCCCTAAAGGCTCAAAAAGGTAAAGGCAAATAAAAGAACCCCAAATCTATTATTTTTACATAATCTCATGATTTTAAAGTCAATCTCATTATTTTTGGCAAGCCTAACTCATGATTTTTGAACATTTGGGATTAGCAATACTGGGGATAGTACTTCCCCTGAAGAGCTTTCAGTATAAATAGACAGGACCATCAGAGGGAAGGAGAAGAGAAATAGGCACAGAAAGATGAAGTGACTTCCTCAACCTCACACAGTGGGTCTGGCAGAACCAGGAATAGACTCTAGGTGTCCCAATGTTTGGTTTGGTATCCTATCCTCCCAACACCAGTGATCCTATTTGGCAATGCTGTTGAGAATTAATGAGGAAGGAGACTGATCAAATCTCTCACTCTACATCTCTCTCTCTCACACCCTGAAGATCAGGACTGCAACACGTTGAGAGCGTAACATAGACCAGCTTACACAGCTGTAGCTCATGCTGCACTTGCTGTGTGGATAATCAGAGAACTTTGGGCCAGAATCTATTGACGTACTCTGCTGTAATCTCCATTAAAGTCTGGCCTTTCAATTTTTCAAGACTGTTAATGTGGAAACTTTCATGACGACTAAATTTATACAATTTTTTAAAAAGAAGAAATCCCACATCTCTTAGGAAAGAATATCACCAATCACAGCCCAGACTCAGCAATTAAGTGAGTGTGAAAATTTACTTGAGCAAGTAAAGGGGATTCTCACGGAGAGTGCAGTTACGTATGTACTCACATACTTGTGGCTCAGGATCCACAAGCGATGTGCAATATTTTAGTTCCTAAATCTGTGGACAATTTACCATGAAATGTTGATTCATAATTCTTCTCATGCTTTAATGCATAAATTTTACATGTATTTTAAGATAACGATACAGGCCACTTCATAAACATTGTCTTTGATGCAAAAGATCAGACAACTGTTACTGCTTTTTATCAGTGGGGGAGGGAGCTAGGGTTGGCGTCATCAAGATAGATCATTGTAAGATATCACTGACTTAAGTTTACTCTGAGTTGGCTCCTTTGTAAATTTCCTAGACTCTATGAAATCCAGAGTTCAAAGCATGGTACAAAAAACCTTTTATATGCTCCCTTAAAATAAAAAAGAGAATACAGATGTATGTTTGGGAGAATCTTTTGCGTGCATACGTGTGTGTGTGTAAACAGAATTAGGATTAAATGCTCTATATTTATATCCTTCCACACTGAAGCTCTAAATCATACATTTTTTGCTCCTGAATATTGTTCTTTATTTTTCCTATTCAAACAACTGCTATGGAGAGGAAATAATTACCTTTACTAAATAGGCAGTAGCTTACTCTGTCTCAGACACTGTTTAGACAATTCTGAACATAAAAGAAGCCAACAGAGCCCCCACTGTGGGCTCACAGTATTGGAAAGGCCATCTGAAATGGAAGCAGAGTAGTGGAAGACTTCCCCAATCTCTTAGGGTATGGTTACACTTACAAGATTATAGTGCTATTGGTTATAGCGGTCCCCTTATACAGTAATATGAATAGCGCTATTGTATGTCCACACTGAGATGCTCCAGCATTATAGCATGGCCACATTTGCGGCACTTAATATGGCATTAACAGCAGCGCATTAGGGCATGTATCCCACAGTACACCTCTTCCTGATCTGGCGCAATGCCTTGTGGTAGGGGGGGCGTCACTTGCGGGGCATTCTGTATCCTGTTTCAACTACCCATGATGCTTTTTGGCATATCCCAGTAATCCCTGTGTTTCCTTCCACCTCCGGCGCCATCTTTCAAGGGTTTCAGCAAGGCACGCTCTGTCTTCCATTGTCGTGTGCTGCAATGAATCCAGAACTGCTGAGGAACATGCTGACGACTGTCCCCAGCACATCTCTGTGTGCAGTGGAGTTAATCCTTGACATGCAGGATGACAGTGATGAGTCTGAAGACGAGATCGAAGTGGTGAATGCGTTTAACACGAAGCTTCTTGTCTCATTAACGGACATGCTCACGGATGTTGAACGCCGCTTCTGGGCACGGGAAACGAGCACTGAGTGGTGGGATCGCATCGTCATGCAAGTCTGGGACGACGAGCAGTGGCTGCAAAACTTTCGAATGAGAAAAGCCACTTTCATGGGACTGTGTGCTCAACTCGCCCCCGCCCTGCGGCGCAAGGACACCAGACTGAGAGCTGCCCTCCCGGTGGAGAAGCGGGTGGCTATCGCGATCTGGAAGCTGGCTACACCAGACAGCTACCGATCGGTGGCCAACCAGTTTGGGGTTGGAAAGTCGACCGTTGGAGTTGTGCTGATGCAAGTGTGCAGGGCCATTAATCGCATCCTGCTATGAAAAATCGTGACTCTGGGTAACGTGCATGACATCGTGGCTGGCTTTGAAGAAATGGGTTTCCCTAACTGTGGAGGGGCGATAGATGGGACCCATATACCTATTCTGGCGCCCACCCACCTAGCAGACGAGTACGTTAACCGAAAGGGGTACTTCTCCATGGATCTCCAGGCGCTTGTGGATCACCATGAGCGTTTTACTGACATTAATGCGGGCTGGTCTGGAAAGGTGCATGACTCACGCATCTTCCGCAACACCAGCCTGTTCATGAAGCTGCAAGCCGGGACTTTTTTCCCAGACCAGAGGATCCCCGTGGGGGAAGTGGAAATGCCCATAGTGATTCTTGGTGACCCTGCTTACCCTTTAATGCCCTGGCTCATGAAACCCTACACAGGGAGCCTGGACAGCAGTCAGGAAAGGTTCAACTACAGGCTTAGCTGGTGTCGAATGACTGTGGAGTGTGCTTTTGGGCACCTCAAGGCGCGCTGGCGCTGTCTTTATGGGAGGCTAGACTTGGCCGAGGGTAGTATCTCCGCGGTTATTTCCGCATGCTGTGCCCTACATAATCTTTGTGAGCGGAAGGGTGAAGGCTTAACTCAGGCATGGTCCTCGTAGGTTCAACGCCTGGAGGCCACATACACCCAGCCAGAGAGCAGGGTTCTTGGAGGGGACCAGCGCGAGGCTGTTAGGATCAGGGAAGCCTTGAGGGAGCATTTTGAGGCTGAAAGCCAGTTCTAAAGTGAGGTGCAGATGGAGGGAGCGAGGGAGGGAGCATTCTTTTAATAGGAACAGGCATTTGCTTTTCTGTAGCCTGTAATAATGTATGTACACTTAATAAAGAAACCCATTTATTAAGAAGACAATTCATTTATTGAACAGGTACTTCGGTTACTGAAAGAAAATATTGTGATGCATGTGAGGGGGAAGCCGGGGGAGGTGCAATGGGGGTGGCATGGGGTCAGTCAGAGATCGGAATATGTCCGGGTCTCTGAGTCTCCAGTGCCCTCACAGTGGCCATGTCCCCCGAACCCCATTTGCGGAGGGCAGTAAGGCATGTTATTAGGGGTTGACTGCAGTGGATAATGGTCCGGGGTTTGTTCGGTGAAGACAGAGGGGTTGGAGGCAGCTGTGAATGGTGATAACCATTTGGCTGATGATAGTGGCCTGAAGGGTACTGAGGCACAGAAGGGGAAGGGATTTGGGGCAAATGATAATTGGGGTGGTGGGTGCGGTGCTTCTCCTCCTGAAGGGTGACAATCCGCTGCATAGTCTGCAATTGAATCTGCAGTAATGAGAGCAGCTTATCGGTGCTTTTCCGGTGGTGAATCGCATTCTCCTTCCGCGCCTTCTCCCTCAACTTGCTCTCATTCTCCCTCCACCTCTGTGCAACTCGATTCTCCATTACAGCCTGTTGCATTACTTGCTGTACAAGATCCTCTTTGCTCCTTCGTGGCCGCTTCCTCAGTCGCCTCAGCCTCTCAGCTATTGATAAGAGCGATGGCACAGGGCTCAAGGACGACCCTTCTAAAATAAAAAGATACATTTAACAGTGGTTCCCTTGTAAAGAGCAGACATGCCTATGATTCCCCCGCATTCCCCGTTTGCCTGTCCCGCAGAGAGCACAGATACAGCAACGGAGCCCCTGCCATGGTGAATGCACTCCAGAGGCAAGGGAAATGATTTTTTCCCTGCCCCAGAAAAGCTGTGCCGGGGGAGGGGGTGGGGAGTGC
>ML677343.1:11522554-11672592 GCA_007922305.1 Dermatemys mawii | reverse complement strand
GCCCTACTCTGAACACTGTTCCAACATTCTCCATAGGTGTTTGTCCTGGAAGATATCTCGTTGCTTCGAGTCACTGAGGAACAAAGGGAAGGGATTTTAATGAGATGCGGCTTCCGCCCAGGGCCATATGCAGCTTGCCTATGTGCAGCAATGCTCCCCCCACCCATTGTAGCACAGTGGCGAGGACTAGAGACCTTGACCAGGACGGGGACCACACTGGCTCTCCCGGGAAACCTGCGCAGGCGCATTGCAAGCGCTCTTATTGAGACCTTTGAAGAGATTACTGATGATGACTACCGCGAGGTGATAGACTACATCAATGCTCTATTCCACATGTAGGCAAGCATGCAAGCATCCCTTTCCACCCCAAGCTGCAAGCCTTCCCCATAGAAAAGCAGCTTTACCTCCGCAATCCGCTGCTGAGCTGGCCCCTGCAACCACCGGACACTGTGGCTGGCCGCCCTCCTCCTGGCTTTAGAGGAGAGCTCCTGGCTGCATGCCCCCCTGCCCTCCTCCTGGCTTGAGAAGAGCTCCAGGTGGAATGCCCCCACCATCCCTTTCCACCCCATGCTGCCAGCCTTCCCCACAGAAAAGCAGCTTTACCTCCGCAATCCGCTGCTAAGCTGGCCCCTGCAACCGCCAGACGCTGTGGCTGGCTGCCCTCCTGGGTTGAGAAGAGCTCCTGGCTGCATGCGTCCAGGGACTCCTCCGTGCCCTGGGTCGCTGCCGCCTCATCCTCATCCTACTCCTCTTCTTCATCCTCCTGGTCTTCGTCCTCCTCCTCACCCCCCTCTTCACTGGTGGGCTGGGAAGTGTCCATGGTGATCGATGGAGTGACCGTAGGCGTAGGAGTGACCAAGTATCGCGTGCAGCTCCTTATAAAATCTGCAAGTCACCGGGGCTGCTCTGGAGCGGCCGTTTGCCTCGCGGGCTTTGCGATACGCATTCCTAAGCTCCTTTACCTTAACACGGCACTGCAGAGTGTCCCGCTCATGGCCTCTTTCCGCCAACGCCCGTGATATCTGCCCATAGGTATCAAAATTCCTGCGGCTAGACCGCAGCTGAGACTGAACAGCCTCTTCCCCCCAACAGCTGATGAGGTCCAGCACCTCGCTATTGCTCCATGCTGGGGATCGCCTATTGCGAGGAGGCATGGCACATGGAGTCATGATGATCAATCAGAATGATCACCTGCAATGATTCCCTGAGACCACGCCATGCAATCAATCAGATCAATGAGAATGATCACCTGCAAGGATTCCCTGAGAGCACGCCACGCTTGGCTGGAGCAAACAGGAAGGGGATTTTCAAATTTCCCTGGAACTTTAAAGGGCGGGTCTGACGTGTGGTCACCTGAGGACAGGACAAAAGAGTTTGCAAGTGATGACCAGAGTGGCTCGAACGGGAATTATGGGATGGGCTGGAGGCCAATTAATGCACAGCGGGTGTCCACATTCTTGCTGTAGCGCTACAGCAGCTGCGCTATAGCCCTTATTCCCCATGCAGAGGTGGCTTAACAATAGCGCTATAACTCAGCGGTTATAGCGCTCTTCGTGCCTTGCTAGTGTGGACGGGGAGGAGGTTATAGCGCTCGTGGCGGCTTTATAGCGCTATAAAGTGCCAGTGTAACCAAGCCCTTAGTCAAGGGCCCAGACTGTCTGTAAGTGGAAAGGCAGCTAGAAAACAGGCTGGGCAAGGCCATTTGTATGTAACCCTCACTTGGAGTTTGCCTGTTCCTGGACTTTTGAACTGAGCTTCTAGGGGACCTACCAAAAGAAATACAACTAAAATGGCTACCAGAGTGCTCTGACACCATTTTCCATCATACCTGGGATTGGAGTGGAGACAGAAGGAACTAGAAGTCTTTGCTTGGACCAATAGAGAGGATTCTGCGTAGGATGATATGAACAAGTGGTCCAGAAACAAGCCAGAGCAGCACAGCCTCTCGTGAGAGGACAGTCTGACTCTGCAGCACTAAGGAGAGAGCCTTTAGATTTCAGTTTTAAGATTGGAAGCTGAGAGAGAAACAGCACAGCTGAGGAAGTCTCTGCTAAACTGCCACTCCTTCCTAAGGGAGCTCTTGCACTGCTGTGAGATCTATGGGTCAGACAGTTCCAGTTCTGCAGCAATCAGCACCTAAGAGAGATCTGACCAGGCCCTGGCTACCAAGACCCAGCTGAGACCCCAGGAGGATTCCAGAACAGGGAACCAGACTGGATTCCGGACCAGGGAACTAGACTGGATTCCAGAGAGGATTCTGCCCCATTCAACGGTGAAGATAAAGTCAGGGGACTTTTGTTTGAAGTCAGTGCTGCAATACTTTGTTTCTGGACACTCAATCTCAGTCTACCTTATTTTTTAAAAATGTTTATTATCTATTAGTTAACCGTAACCCCTTCTTTTCCCAGATCCTATTTTTCTGCTCCCAAACAAGTCCTCCACTTGCTTTACTGTTACTATTGGTGACTCAACCTTTGCTGGGGTTTGTTTTATTTATTTTATTGTCCCTTGTGTACTGGGCTTTATATTGTTTGCCAGGTACTAGCAGTGCTAATTTTTATTCAAGGGACAGCATCGTTGTGTATATGGCACCAGTTAGTAGAGGCACCAGGTGTCAGAAAAGAGTCCAGGGCTCAATCCACGTGAGAAGAGGGGAGAAGCCACCATGATAGCAAGTACCAGGGAGTGAAAAGGGGAGGAGCCTTGAGAAGGAGCTACCTATGAATGCATGCTGATTCAGTGTCTCTCTGCCACGAAGCTGACACCTGTGTGGCTTTTATGGCTGAAGTTTAAATCTTCTCTCATAGTGGATCCTTCAAAGAATGGCAGTGGCAGTATAACTGCATGCCTCCCCCAGGGATAAGTTTACACTGGCTCTCCTAAACTCACAGGTGAAAATATGTACTTGTAAGGATGCATACTCTACTGACCAATCTGGACGTCCTTACACAGCGACTTCAATGAGAGCTTAGTCTGAATAAACAGTAATTGACCTCCCTTTCTCTTGATAGTTTTGCCTGTCCTCAGTAATATGCTGCCAGTTATTGTACTGTTTATTTTCTTTACTTTTACCTTACAATACCTCATTTAAACTCTCTAAACATCTCAAGCTCATTTATGAACATACTAGGATCAAGAAGGCTCTTCCACAAAGTCTCTCAAGCTCGTAAATGGTCCTGTGCTTTTTGTACTGCATCATTCTTAAGAGAAATACATGGTCATATTTTAATTCACTCTTCTACCACTGGGGAATCATCAGACTTCAGTATTCATAAAATATTTTCAACCCTTCCAGTATCAAAACCTCATATTATTTCACATCCTCCACACAAGGTCCCTTGGTATCATCTGTCAAGTTATTATTTATAGACATCCATCCTAGCAAAGTAGGTCCAGTACTGATACTCTGAAACCCCAGCTATTGTTGATATTTGCTCAGCAAAGCTGGATTGGGGATAGCAGTAGCACTCTAACATAAGAACAGCCATACTGGGTCAGACCAATAGTCCATCTAGCCCAATATCTTGTCTTCCAACACTGGCCAATGCCAGGGGCTTCAGAAGGAATAAACAGAACAAGTGATCATCAAGTGATTCATGCCCCGTCACTCATTTCCAGCTTCTGATAACACTGGTCTACAATTTTTTAAAAGTCGTCTGCTTCAGAGATAAAATGTGATATTTATTATGTATTTTGATGTGCTGAATTCAAATATGACAATTAAAACAACTGATTGGCTACTGTTTCTAAGATATTTAAGTTTTTACATTTTATGTCTATGTATATTGTGTAGATAGTACAGTTTTAATCATAAATTATAAACCTAGGTCTTTTCATGTGTTTATGGTTGCTTTACATGATAATATTTCACCTGTCCTGTTTATGTAACACTTTAAAAATCAGCAAAAGGGTTATATAAATAAAATGTATTATGAAACAAAATGTAAAAAACTATTATGTACATAGTTTAGTCCTATTCAGTGTCTACTCAGCGCTTCTTGGCTTGTCTCTTGTATTCATTAAATGGAGCATCTCTTGTCACTGCCCAGCAATAGTCTGCAAGCATTGATGGGCTCCATTTGCCCTGATAGTGTTTCTGCATTGTTGCAATGTCCTGGTGAAATCGCTCGCCGTGCTCGTCGCTTACTGCTCCGCAGTTTGGTGGAAAAAAATCTAGATGAGAGTGCAAAAAATGTATCTTTAGTGACATGTTGCAACCAAGGCTTTTGTATGCCTTGAGGAGGTTTTCCACCAACAACCTGTAGTTGTCTGCCTTGTTGTTTCCGAGAAAATGTATTGCCACTGACTGGAAGGCTTTCCATGCCATCTTTTCCCTGCCACGCAGTGCATGGTCAAATGCATAATCTCGAAGAAGTTCACGAATCTGAGGACCAACAAAGACACATTCCTTTATCTTAGCTTCACTTAACCTTGGAAATTTTCCACGGAGGTACTTGAAAGCTGCTTGTGTTTTGTCAATGGCCTTGACAAAGTTCTTCATCAGACCCAGCTTGATGTGTATGGGTGGTAACAAAAACTGCCTTGATTCAACAAGTGGTGGATGCTGAACACTTTTCCTCCCAGGCTCTAATGACTGTCGGAGTGGCCAATCTTTCTTGATGTAGTGGGAATCTCTTGCACGACTATCCCATTCTCAGAGAAAACAGCAGTACTTTGTGTATCCAGTCTGCAGACCAAGCAAGAGAGCAACAACCTTCAAATCGCCACAAAGCTGCCACTGATGTTGGTCATAGTTTATGCACCTCAAAAGTTGTTTCATGTTGTCATAGGTTTCCTTCATATGGACTGCATGACCAACTGGAATTGATGGCAAAACATTGCCATTATGCAGCAAAACAGCTTTAAGACTCGTCTTCGATGAATCAATGAAGAGTCTCCACTCATCTGGATTGTAAACGATGTTGAGGGCTACCATCACACCATCGATGTTGTTGCAGGCTACAAGATCACCTTCCATGAAGAAGAATGGGACAAGATCCTTTTGACGGTCACGGAACATGGAAACCCTAACATCACCTGCCAGGAGATTCCACTGCTGTAATCCGGAGCCCAATAGCTCTGCCTTACTCTTGGGTAGTTCCAAATCCCTGACAAGGTAATTCAGTTCAGCTTGTGTTATGAGGTCTGGTTCAGAGGAGGTGGATGGGAGAAAATGTGGGTCCTGTGACATTGATGGTTCAGGACCAGAAGTTTCATCCTCTTCCTCATCTGACTCAAGTGAGAATGATTCTGGTGCATCAGGAACCGGCAGTCCTTCTCCGTGGGGTATTGGGGTATTGGAGTATTGGGGTATTGGAATGTTTGGATAATGCACAGTCCACTTTTTCTTCTTTGACACACCTTTCCCAACTGGAGGCACCATGCAGAAGCAACAATTGCTGGTATGATCTGTTGGCTCTCTCCAAATCATTGGCACTGCAAAAGGCATAGATTTCCTTTTCCTGTTCAACCACTGGCAAAGATTTGTTGCACAAGTGTTGCAGCATATGTGTGGGGCCCACCTCTTGTCCTGATCTCCAATTTTGCAGCCAAAATAAAGGTGATAGGCTTTCTTAACCATAGTGCTTATACTGCACTTTTGTGATGCAAAAGTCACTTCACCACAAACATAGCAGAAGTTATCTGCTCTGTCCACACAAGTACAAGGCATCTCTGCTCACTTTGGCTAAACAGAAATGTGTCCCTTTGCAAAATCAAACACTGACAAATAAGAGAGCACGACACTGTATGATTTCTAGAGCTGATATAGGGCAATTTGTTCAGCAGAGTGATGTAAGCTTCATCCATGACTTCTAGGAATAACATGATGCAATTCATATCATGTATGATGCAATACCAGCTTCAGATTGCATCATTCATTGTTTTGCCTGAAAAGCAAGTACTGTCCAAACCCAGTCATAGATTTATTCATAGATCCAGTCAAAGATGTATTTTAGTCATTTCTGGTTTAAATTGAGATCCCTTCCCTTTATAACTCACTTATCCTCCGCCATACCCATGTCAAGGGTCGTATATATTGACCCAACAGCATATCTTGAAAACTAGAGCCAATCAACAATTTTAAGCATCATTTTCGTTCTCAGTGACCCAGAATTAGTAAAGTTTGACTACATTTATTTCAGAAGCATTTTGGCTGTAGAGCAGTGTAAGCAGAGGCTAGGGACGTTTCAGAGCATTGTTTTGCATCCCTGCCCATCCCACCTAACAGCTACCAATGGACCTATCCTCCATGAAATTATCTAGTTCTTTTTTGAACCCTGTTATACTCTCGACCTTCACAACATCCTCTGGCAAAGAGGATGTCTGCCATATCTTCTTCTCCTGACACTCCACATGCCTCTTCACCAAGGGAATTTTAAAAAATGTTGCCCTATTCATTTTAATATGAATATTTGTTGTTTATTACACATATGCCTTAGCCCCAATGACGAACCTTTAACATTTCAATGTTTCAAAAGTGAGTCTTTATATAATAGAAACATCAGCAGAGATTATATCTACACATGCTTATGATCAGATTTAACTAACTTTTCTTCCTTTTCATAGCTTTCAAGATCCACAAACGTTAGAGGTGAGGCTGTCAGCAGAGGTAAGAAACACAAGGAACTAGTAAAAACTTTGGCCTTGCCCTTAATAGAGAGCATCTGCCCTTGAATTGTTAAAGGAGGTGCACAGCAGGGATATCCAGAAACACTTTCTCTCTGTTTGGTGAGCTAAGAGTTGTGCCTCACTACTCAGATATAGATCTGCTCCATGATTTGGTCACAGAACAGTTGTAGTACTGCAAAAAAACTTCTCCCATGGATAAGATCATGATGGCCACCCAGAAATTACAGCTGGCCTATGTTTTAAATTTAACAGTGGCCTATCTGTTAAATTAAACTGCCCAATATGAGTATATTCAATAAGTTCTCTGTAGTGGCAACCTATCCATTACCAGGTACATTTAAAGTGCCTGACCTTTATCTTTAGAACTCATGAATATAAAACTCACTACAACTGGCAAGGAGGCTGAGCGCATATCTTTTGTCACATTTAAGGTCAAATACCAGACACATGCATTACGATAAGTCTTCTAAACTAGTAGAAATGATTCAGCAAGCAGTGAACCGAACTTTAACCCTTCTAAGAAAATAGCTTAAAGGCTGGGGAGAAATAAGGATGGTCTCCTAGTCAAGGCACAAGTCTGCACAGCAAGAGAACTGGATACTAACCCGACTCCACCGCAGACTTCCTATATGACTTCTCTGTGCCTCAGGTGCCTCATTTAGGGAATAGGCATAATGGTATTTCCCGAGCAAAGATGGGTAATGTGAGTCTTAGTTCATTGATGTGTATGGAGATTCTAATGTAGAAGGCTCTGCATGAGACAAAAGTATGAGAGGAAAACTTGAGTGTGGGTGACCAGAGAGAAGGTGAAATCCTGGTACTACTGAAGTCAAAAAGGGGCTTTGCCAGGATGTCACTCAGGGAATCTTAATCCTTATCTTGACAGAATTCCTTAATGTTAGGTAACTGATGTCCAGATACCATGTTGATGATTTCTTTTAGAAACATTAAACAAACATTTCCTGCCAGTAACATTGTCTACATTTTTTTTAAATGATGTAGGGTAAAGCAGAAATTGAAGATGAAATTTAAGTGAATTCATCATGACTTCAAATAAATACAAGAGCTGCTGAAACATGCTGAGGAGTTTCCAAATCCTAACCTGCAAGGCAAATGAGAGGAAGAGGAGTCATTGTTTGGTGCTTCTGACCTAGGGAGAGAAGTAAAAAAAATCAGAGGCAGAGAAGTAGGCAGGGATATTCAACATCCCTAAAAATCAGAGGCATGGATGTTTAACATCCCTTTATTTACCCACTTCATTTAGTAAATGCATTAAACTGCAGATGTTCTGCTGCTGTCACTACAGTGAGCAAGCTGTTGAGTGGTAGTGGGGCTGTTTCATGATGGAAACATTTCATGCACTGTAAATAAACACTATTTTGTTAATTAGTTAATGAATTATTTTTTAAAAATGCTCCATTAGGCTCTTTATAGCCCAAGTAACTGTAGTGCCTATTTTTAATAGAAACTCTGCACTAGCAAATGTAGAATGCTCAAGTTCACCCATGTTTTGTGTTATTATACGTTATCTAGAGTATTTCTATACCCAAGACCACCAAAGCCATGGCACTATAAGAAATAAGAAATCCACTCTGTGGGAGGGATGTCAAGAATTACGGTTTATAAATCAATGGAAGATATAAAAAGATGAGATTATTAATGATGAAGAGACTCCTTGAATAGGTTTAATATGAATTGGCAATGCATGAGGGTAGGGGATCAACAGCTGGTAAATTCTGAAGAGCTGCATTCTCAGTTACATACGTGCCCTCAAATCAGTGTCTGAAATAACAGCAAACTTCAAGATTTTCAAGAATAAACAGTCCACTCATGATTCCGACAGCTGGAACTGTACAAAAATAAATAAATAAAACCTGTATCTGACTGTATTTCATTGCATCACTGTGCTCATATGATTCAGATTGCTAGCTGTGTGGTAAAGTTTTTAATAGACAGATGGCTAATTTTACAATTCCAACCCAATTTCTTACTGGACCAGCTCCAAAGATCCAGTGTTAATGTAATGCCATGGATAAAGGTCAGCAGAACACAGAGCAGAACATATGCTAATGTCAGCATTTTCACATAGTCTTCTTTAACAGAATATACAGTGCTAAGCTGAGGGATTTGCACTGGCTCAACACTAGCACCATATGGGTGGCCTGTTGCAAAGTAATGATGGCCTAAGCATAGAATCTTAATCAGGTACTGATGGCCAATGAATCAAATAGCACCACACAAGTAATCACTAAGTGATTAAAAAAAATTACAGAAGATGTATTGCTGAAATTACTCTGCTAACTAGAAAAGTGATTTTGTCTCAGCTAAAGCCTGTCATGTCATTACCTCTTAATCTTAGCCCCAATTTTTTCTCTTGGCACAAATCTCTCTAGAAATATAAGAAACGTAATGTCTAGTAGTTATAAACTTTTACATATGTAATGGAAACTTAGCACTGGTGCTATTGTGTTACCATTTGGAGATATTGATTTATTTCCAGTAATTTGTGAAAGGTGCACAAGAACTGTTATAATCCTATTTGCAGTTTATGGTATTCAGTTGGCACAGTACTATTTGTTGACAATGTAACACTTTTGTTACAGATTTCATCACATGCCAGGTCCCGCTCACTTTAATTATGTGAGTAATTCTCTTTAAACCAACGGAATTATTGGCATGAGTAAACTGAACAAGATTTGGTCCTGCAGTATATCCTGCATTATAATTTGATTACAGAATGTGTCTGCATTTGATGATCATTTTGGGAGAAACTGCAGACAATACTCTGTAATACTTAACCCAGACTGATGCTTTGCAGAAGAGCACAGGTAAAACAATTTGCCTGTGCATCCTCTGTATTCCAATGGAAGAGATCTGTGTGATTGCCCTGCATGGGAGGCTAAAGGCTGTGATAGGGGTTCGCCAGAGGCAATGCCATGGGATCTGGGTTCAGGCAGATCGTATTCCCACTGCTTCATTCGCTCCCCCAAGCTTCCATGCGCTAGGGGACTGCAGACACTACTCCAATAGACTGACTGTGGTAGTGGCTTTGAAACTGTATTGACACATCTTGGACCCAGTTTCAGAAGTGAACTTCAAATCCTCAACTCATCTGCGATTCTGCAGCACCGGAAGTGCAGATTTCGCAAGGCACTTAAACTCATGCTTCACTTCAAATTTATGAGTAATCCTGTCTTTATTCATCAAAGCACTTGAAGTCAGTGGGGTTATCCATATGATTAGGGACCAGAGTCCGATATTTGGACTTATCCCTCAAAGTGAGTTTCACCCTTATATATACATACACATATAAAATAAATCTTAGGTAAAAATAAAACATTTCTAAACAGCTCCTTGATCTATGGTGCTGCTAGTTTTTCTACAATAAGGTGATGCAAGGCCAACATGAGATAAGAATGCAACACAGAAATATCGGTGCCCTGTTAATAAAGACTTTGGACACTAATGTCTATGAAGAATATTCTATTTTTACCCTAAAGTAATGGATCAAAACGCAGAGGCTCCATCCTCGCAAACTTGGGGGAGGGAGTAAAAAGGGGGAGGTTTTGAGTGATTTTAAATCTCTTTTAAAAAATCTTTTGTTAAATCTGCATTGAAATCTCTGGGAAGCTTTTCTCTCCAGATTTCACTTTCCGAAAATGATTGGAAACCGTACCAGCCATTTCAAACATGTTCACAGTAGTTTTATTGAAAACAATGTGAATAAGTGAAACAAAGCCTAACACTCCATATATAGAAATCAAACTACAGTTTTGCCAGGAAAATAATGCTGAAACCTCAATTTTAGCAAGTAAGTACTTTCATTATATTAATTGTAATTGTTTATTTAAAAACCTGAAAAGTATTGCATTTCCTTTTACCCAACAGGTTGTTTTAGTCTCTTCCAGACTGTTTGTTTTATATTCAAAATAATTCTAGTAAAGTGGCAGGACTTTTACTTTTGAGATTTTTGTGGGTGAAATTTGGGAACAATTTTAAAAATGAAAAAAAAAAAAAAGGTCTCCCTAAGCCTGACAGATAAAAGTTAATTACAACACAAAAGCCTCAAAGAAACTCATATACTTAATTCTAACTAAATCAAATACTTAGGGGAAAAAATCCTTATAAAGATACAAAATCCAAATGATTAAAATCTTCATAGTTAATAAAAAAACATGAAATGTTCTGTCTGAACTGGAAGCCGGTAAAGGAACATTTAGGCTAAATACAAAACATAGGTTGAAGAAACTTTAGACGTGCAAAATTACTTTGAAAAGGAGAAAGGAAAAAAGAAAACCCCGAAATTAGGCCAGTTTTTAGGCTGCAAGCCAACTGTTTGCTCTACTTTGCTTTATTTATTAGTTCTTAAGGTATTTAAAACTTGAGCATTAAAACTGCAGAATGATTTGCAAATGAATGCAGTTGCAGTTGTGAAAATATAACTCACAGTTGAATGTGGGTTATTCAGACAAATGGCTGCTTTGTTAGAGGAGGGGAAGTGAAGTTCTGTGTTAATTTATTACAAACTGCAGCATTTCAACCCTGATGTCCAGGCAACAATGTTTTTTATTTCAAGTAATTTATAAGTACTTCCCATAGCACTTAACAGTGATGTCTTTGGTTGTTTCACCATGGTACCAGAGTGTATATGTATTTACTGTGGGAATTTGTTTTTAATAAAACTGTTGTAAGGCATTTTTATTCCTTCTCTTTGTTACATTAAAACATTCGCTGCATAAGTAATGTATTTTATTCCTGCTTGAAAGGCAGCAGATTACGGCCAGCACTGTATTCGGTTGAGTAAAATGACAGGGTAAGTAATGTCTCAAGCAAAGCAAGCTATTTCACTTGCCACTGTATCTTTTTCCTGTCTCGGTGTGATCAAGATAGACCCAGAACTGGATTTGTCCTAAATGAAAGTAAAAAACATGAAGGGGGAATAAAATAAAGGCAAAGAAATCAAATTATTATGTCGGACTAATCAGAATTAATTATACTAGCATATTTTAGCAATATTAGTATTATAGTTCTTGAAGAATTGCCATTATAAATGCTTTGAGGGATTTATTACAGGACCATGCAAATTCACCTTGGATTATTTGGTTTACAGGCTGCCAGATCAGAGACTAGTACACAAATGGACTGCTAAAGGCAATACATATGTACTAGTTCTATATAGCCACATCCAGGACTAGGGTAGGGCTTTTTGTCATACATGTTTTCTTCCCAATCCCCCCAAAAATGAATAGATTTTAAGACCAGAAGGGACAATTATGATTATCTAAGGGTATGGTTACACTTACAAGATTATAGCGCTATAGGTTATAGCGGTCCCCTTATACAGTAATATGTATAGCGCTATTGTATGTCCACACACAGATGCTCCTGCGGTATAGCATGGCCACATTTGGGGCACTTAATGCGGCATTAAGAGCAGCGCATTAGGGCAGGTATCCCAGCATTCAGCTGGGTGCAATGTGCTTTTTAAACGAGGGGGGTGAGGGGGGACGCGTTGTGTGTATGCGGAGGGAGAGAGACAGTGGTTTTTCCGTTTTTCTGAAAGCCTGTTAGTGAGCCTCCGTTCACAGAAGGCTTTGTTTTCACACAGGCTCCCTCCTTAAACATTTGCATTGCTTATCTGCCGAGTTAAGAAAGAAACTCTAAAGAGGTACTTCCGCATTCCTCCAGCCGAGTTCAAAACAAAGGGAAGAGACGTCAATTGCCTTAAATGGCTCTAGGCATCTCCAGAGATTACTTGTAGCGCAGTGGGTGTCCACATTCTTGCTGTAGCGCTACAGCAGCTGCGCTACAGCCCTTATTCCCCATGCGGAGGTGGATTAATAATAGCGCTATAACTCAGCAGTTATAGCGCTATTAGTGCCTTGCCAGTGTGGACGGGGAGTAGGTTATAGCGCTCGTGGGGGCTTTATAGCGCTATAAAGTGCCAGTGTAACCATGGCCTAATTTGGCCAAGTAATGACAAATTCACCATGTCTCCAGGTAAGCAGTTTAAATGGTTAATTACCCTCACTGTTAAAAATGTACACATTACTAATCTGAATTTATCTAGCTTCAGCTTCCAACCAGCAGATTTGTTTTGACTTTTTATACTAATTAAAGAGACATCTACCATCAGAAATATTTTTGCCACATGAGGCATAAGTACTTGTAGATCATGACCTCATCTGGGGTAGTGACATTTTGATATTTTTCTAAAAATTGTTTCACAAATCCCTAAAATTGATGTTCTTAATGATGATCCTATTTCATTGCTCTCCCAACGATTTGTGTTTGTTCAGCTTATTGTTGCAGCTGTCAGGAAAACAATTATAGGTGGAAAACAAAATGATAGGCTAAATATAATGTTAGGCCTGGCCTACACCACAAAGTTAGGTCAATGTAAGTCACCTGGTCTTACTTTTTGTGCATGTGTTTTTATACATATTTGTCCCTGGCCAACATATGCACCTGGTTGTAGTGGTGCAGTAAAACCACCATGGTCAGTCTACTGATGTCTTCACAGTGCAAGTGTAGACACTGCATGACCTGTGTTGACCATGGGCAGAGAGTGAACCACTGGCTGAGGAAAGCTAGCCCCTAACTGCCTGCTCCCCTCCATGGACTCGCCCTCCTTCCCACACCGGAACCTAGAGCTGTACCCCCGCCACAGCCACCAGCCCCTCCCCAAGTGCTATGTGGGCAGGTCAATGGCACATGGCCCCTGAGTGCAGGGCGGATGGCACACGCCCCCAGCCCCAGTGCCCCCAGTCTACACAAGACAGAGTAGGCAGTACCAGATCCTCCCTCCCCCAAGCACCAGGTAGCGCAGCCCCCTGCACCTAGAGCCCCCCCACACCCCAGCACTGGGCACTCCTAACCACCCAAGTCCTGGCCTCCCTAGCCCCAGCAACACTGAAGAGGAGCAGCTTGCTCCTCTTGTTGCTGGGGCCAAGGGGGAAGGGAAAGCAGGAGGGGGCTTTAGGGAGGATTGTGGGCAGGGCCACACTGGGCTGTCTGGGAAGGCACAACCTTCCCCAGCCTACGCACCGCGCTGCACATGGTGTTGGCCATAACAGTCAGCCATCCTGCTCTGCTTATAATTATAAACTTCACTATCCAGAGGTCACAGACACCGGAAGCCAATCTACCTTTTAAAGCCCCCAAGTATTTTTGAAATACCTTTTCTCAATCACCCACCTTGGACAGAATACCTAGCTGCTTTCCCTTACTGTGTGCAACTGCCCAACCAACCAGCTCCATGCACTAAACACGCACCTGCCTGAAGTTGACAGAAGATATTGCATCTCCTGATCCCATGTGGAGAAGAAGCCATGCAAGCACAGCTACAGACCAGTCATAGAAACGCAAACAGCTACAAAATGATTTCCCAGGGCATGCAGGCAAAGGAGTACAATTGGGATCAGCAGCAGTGCCACGTAAAAGCAAAGGAACTGTGTCACCATATCATAAGACCAGGGAGCAGGGCTGGATTTCCAATTAGGCACAGTAGACACGTGTCATCAGGCACCAGTGTTCTAGGGACATCTTACCTCTCTAAAACGGTGTGCAACACAAAGGTCAGCTGTAAGGTGGAGGTACTGAAGATACTGTGCCTACGGGCGCGTAAGGTGTAAATCCAGCCAGGGAGGTCACCAGTCAATCTGATGCTGAGCCAGAGATTTGACAGCTTTACAAACTACCTGCCAAACTTGGCAGAGATACAGTGGATCTTGCAAACCACGTTGGATACCTCGCTGAAGCCCAAGACAGAGACCACTGCCATGCACAGGGAGCAGGAGGTGGTGCAAGAAGAGAGAGAGGGGAGATGCAGCAGGGTGACCAGCTGTGCCACAAGCCAGGACCTGTTTGCAAGGGTACTGGAACAATTTATATGGGTGAGCGTTCTGAAAGCCCACAAACCAAACTGTAAATCCTGTATAGGATGGAAATCACTTCAAGCCAGGGGGTGCTGTGCACTCCCAGCACCCCTAATTCCAGCACCTATGCAGCCTAGCCAGCCCTACCAGTAAAGAATAGATGAGTCCAATGAAAGGGAAGGGAATTCAGGCAAGTGTGTGCATGCATTTTTTCTTACAAAGTTCAAATTTAAAGATGGCGCCCATCTCATCCCCAAGTTAACAAGACACTGGCATTGACCTCTCATTGTTTTACTTGTATGAGATGAGGTAGCAATACAACAAACAGGCAGAATTGGTATCTTGTTTTCATTCCCTTGTTGGGCTAGGCCAGGGTGCGTGTGTTGGTGGGAGGGTAGTAAAAGGGAAGCATGGTGCAGTTTATGTCCATTGGGATGTCCTGAGAGATCATTATGAAATTTTTCTTCATGGAGGTTCTCTGCAATCTTTTCTCTGAAAGCTAGCAGCATATGGGCCAGGGCAGCTTTAGGACACCAGCAGCTGCTGTTCTTTCTCTGACTCTGTTACCCTCAAGGGTAAGACATCAGCTAAAATCATCACTGCCTGGGAGAAGAGTGCCAGTATTCAGTGCCAGTGCCCTTTATGTTTACCATGGAATAAGGACTAAGATTTGATTGTTTTATGCAACTGAAATTCCTCCCCAGCTCCTCCACACTTGCATTCGGAATGCCTGACTCTGATGAGAGGAGAAAGAAAAGGACGAGAGAGGACATGTTCAGTGAGGTTCTGCAACCAGTGCTGCATTTGACAGCAAACATAAGGCCTGGAGGACTGACATGGTGGATGATGTGGTGAAGGAAAGAGCATACAGAAGGACAAGAAGAAATGAGCTTAAATTGCAGGAAGGGTGGTTTAGGTTGGACATTAGGAAAAAATTCTTAATTGTCAGGGTGGTTAAGCACTGGAATAAATTGCCTAGGGAGGTTGTGGAATCTCCATCACTGGCAGTTTTCAAGAGGACTTTAGACAAACACCTATCAGAGATGGTCTTGATAATACTGTGTCCTGCCATGAATGCAGGGCCTGGACTAGTTCTATGATTCTATGAAATACCCAGGACTCCCATGAGGGAAAGGAAGAGGGAGATGCCCCAGGACATAATGGGTCCTCCCAAGCAGCAAAGTCAAATACTGCAGACCCTGGTTGACCTAAAGGTCCAAAAATCCTACACTATCTACCCTTTACAGTCTTTGGAGAACTCCATGGTAGCAGGTCCCCATATTTCTCAATATACCATGAGGCACCATACGCTGCATTCTTATCCTTACCACTTCATACTGGGGAACAAAAAGGAAAACCACAGCTACACATACATAGACCTGTGAGAAACATGTTTGGGGTATGTAGTCACAACAGACTACATTTATACATTGAAACAGACAGAAACATTTGCTGCCTTTCCAAATTTAAAGTTCCATTCCGTTAATCAATGTTAAAAGTTTGTATGGCTTTTCCTATTTTATATACTTTGGTTCTCTGCACTATTTTTGCCACTCAGTACATTTTTGGAGTATAAAATTATATATTTATCAGTTCACAATATATACTGCATAACGCAGAGCAGTAATCAAATGTAAATGTACAGCAAATACCAAAGAACTAAGCGGTTCATGAAAACTCCCTGTCATATTAATAAATATAGAGCAAGCACCACATAATTCATGGCTTCAGTAAAACACAGTCTCATGTTTATAAACGTACAGTATAAATGTTCAGTGAAGCAGATACTCATAGTTATGAATGTACAGCAAGCACTACACAATTCCTAACAGCATCCAAAGATCCAAGCTCAGAGAATAGTCCTGCACAGAACACTACTATAGCTGACTGAAGTGCTTTTTCAAAACCTCCCTCTCAGACACTACATCTGAGCTCTTGTTATGGGTCTAGTGTCTGGCTGTTCAAAGTTGGCAGACAGCTGCTTCACTTCTGCTCTCCACCCCTGCTACAGCTTTTCTCCTCTTTGCTTCACACATATTATGCAGAAGCAAACAAACAGCTGTAACCACTGAAATATTTTTCTCACTGAGATCCAATCTAGTGACTAAACACTGCCAATGTCTCTTCAATCTACCAGAAGCACATTCAGCAGTCATTTTGCACCTTTCCTTGCTGCTGTCAATGCAGCTTCATGAGCCAGGGGACCAAGGGACAGGCTGGGTCCTCAAGAATCATTACTGGCATTTCAATATCACCAATGGTAATCTACCAGTCAGGAAAGAATATCTCTGCTTGCAGCTTTCTGAACAGGTCTTGTGTTCTTAAAGATGTGAGGGTCACACAAGTTGCCTGATCAGCCCACGTGGATCTCAGTGAAGAGTACCTGTGATCCACCAGTTCTTGAATAACCCTAGAACAGAAGCCCTTTCTGGTGACAAACTCTGTGGCTAATATCAAAATAGATTGGTGAGTGACGTGTATCGTGCCATCAGAGTTCAGGAACCCATGTGCTGCAATGCCTTGCACATTGCCAAGAATCACAGTCCTGCATAAGAGGAGAGGATTGATGGCCCTATACACTTGCATGACAAAGGCTCCCATTGTGGATTTTCCAATTCCGAAATGATTTCCCACTGACCAGTAGCAATTTGGTGTTGCAAGCTTCCAGAGTGTGATCGCCACTCACTCCTCCACCGTCAACAGGGCTCTTCCACTGTCAGTGATCTCATGTTTGGTGTCCCTGTTCTGGAAGGCTGGGGCAAGCACACACATCTAAGGATGTGGTCTTTTGCATCTTAACGTTCTGCAGCCACTGCTCATTGTCCTATATCTGCTTTCCAATGTGATCCCACCAGCCAGTGCTCATTTCTGAGGCCCAGTAGCAATGCTCCACCATCTACAGCTGCTCCAGGAAGCCCACCAACCACTTTAATTGGTTTTTGCTATGTCCCTCGGCAAACTGTCCCCAAAGAAATCCTCCTGTTCCCTGTTGTGGTGATGCTCTCTGAGAGTCTGCAAATACAGGGGAATTGTGCAGACTGTATTTGCAATGTCCAAAAGTTGGCAACACTGCAATTATAGTACAGCTAGGGAGAGATCAAGAGCAATGACAGTTACAAACTCACACCACAGAGATGAGGTAAACGTAAAATTTCTTAAAAGGGCTACCAAGTTATTTAAGGTGGCAACATTGGGTTTCAATAGCCAGAAACACGAGGCATTTGAATATACAAAAGTATGTTGTGGGTTTACTGGACAGTTTACCCTGGCCACCATTACTCCTCTGAGACAAAGGCTTAAGTCAGAATGAAGCAAAATGAGTTTAATGGCTACCTGCATAGTGAGGAAAGACACACACACAGATTATAGGCATTCAGGGTGCACAGGTTCTACTGGAGAAATACACAGGAAAACCATTAAGACTGCACCAGTCCTTACACTCATGCTGAATTCCCATTGATTCCAGTGGGAAGTGGTTGTGCAGATGGATTGCATGATTGGACTCAAAGCAGTGAAAACTTTGTGACAAGAAATTCTAGCCACACGTACTATATGTGGAGGAAGTCACGTGGCAGATAATAGCAGCAGGGGATAAACTCAGCCACAGAGAACAGAAAATTACAGACCTCCAAGATACTGCTTATATACTTGGCCCTGAAAAAGTGTGACATCTCATCCAAAGGGACAGATGGATGTGCCATACTGAGTTATGAGGCTAAAATTCTCATATTTTTATGTTAGAAAAATATAGCTTTTCTATGTAGTGAACAGAGAGCAACTGCAGACAGAAGCAGATCAGCATTTCAGGCTGTGATTATTCTGAGTCAGATCCCATAACTCTGTCTTAATAAAACTAAGACAAGCACACATTAGAAGCATGTCACTTTTAAGGGTCTTGGACTTCCCACTTCTGAATCAGAATTTTCTCTCCAGGAATTCATGTGATGTTGCATTATAAATCTCAGAGACTAGATTAATCCCCTCAGAGCTTACATGAGAAAAACTGCAGGAATCTTATTTCAAGATGAAAAAAAGTTCTTTCATATTAACTGGTTTTGTTATAACAGAAATATCTAGTAAACCCACAACATACTCACTTTGATGCCTGCACCAAAAACGTAACAGACAAATAGCATGCTTGTAAATATATTTATCAGGAGGGCATCATAACCAAAACCCTGGAACAGAAAACTCAGTTATATAGCTACATGCAATAATTGTGGAGGGCAGCATGAGAACAGGTGTGAGTATACATTAGTCCTGTGCCTGCTTTGAGTGAGGACATTCCCCGCACAGTAAATGGTAAAATAGTGGTACGCCCCTTCAAGCGGTCCAGTGGTCACAGCTAGATGACACCAACATCTTTGAGGGGTTTGGAATTGCGACCAAATCTGAAATTTGCAGCTGGTATCTGTCTCCATAACAGGCTAAACCAAAAACCTGATCCCAACTCACTTTCTCTTATACTACGGAATAACTATTGAAGACACAGGAATTCTATCCCTGTGTGAGATCAGAACCAGGCCTTCTATATTGGAACATTCATGAACTTCAGAGAGAATTTCAATACTGGATACAAATTTCGTAGCTCTGGCCTGATTCTACTTTGGAAGTTTCTTAAAATGTCAAGCTGATTGTAAAGAATTGTTGCAGACTGGGTCACATAGCTATTCTCTCCATTCATGTGAGCCTAGTTATTTTCAATATGTAGTAACAGTGCAATGACATACTGGAGCCATACACAAGAAAATGCAGTTGTGAAGCCTAGATAAATGACAAAATAAGGCTATTTCCACCTCTGTAGCCATTCTAATATTGCCTTGAAGTTGTTTCTTAAAATAAAAAACACCACCACATCTTTTACATTTTGTCTTTGCTTAATCAGCTGGGCTTGTGCAAGTCAAAGCAATACCTCCTTCAATCTTCTGAGTTTTCACCTGTTAGGTTTCTGCTATGTACTACAGTATTAGAAGAAGCCAAAATTTAGAGAGACACTCACTTCATATTATCTTAAGACCATTAACTGGAAACAGTCCACACAGCTCTGTATTGTCCATAAGATGCTTTAAAACCATTTATAAGATGACAAATACACATGGATTTCTGTGGTTGGAACAGCTGCACTTTCTCAACTATTTGTAAAGCATAAAAAATGCCTATTAATATAAAAATTGAAGAAAAATTACCCGCAAGAGGAATGGGCATTAGCCATGCTTCACTTCCCCCCTTTCTGTTGACACTTGAAGCACTTTTTTTCTCCTCCATTCTTTCCAATTCACAGTGGGTCTAAAGAGGTGAATCAGTGCACAGAGAAAGAGAGAAAGAGAGGAAAAATAAAGAAAAGAAAGAAAAAACCGCAACCCTTTTATTGCCAGGGTGGGTATGAAATATGAAGGCCAAACAATTGTTTGAGCTCAGTGCATTGGAATAACATTGGTTAAATTATGGATAGTTTTGAATAGTGTCACTTTTTTTTTCCCTCTGCAGATGGTTGTTCACACAAGGAGCCTGGCCCGCATAATTGTATCACTAATAAGCAGTAAGGCAATTAGTTGTGTAAGTGTGCTATAATCATTCTAACAGAAGAGATGACGAAGAGACAAAAAAAAGGAGGGGGGACAAAAAATGTCTTTTCTCAATTCATCAACTGACAGCCATAATTAGATATATATAATTGAAAATTCCACAGTAGGGGGGCAAGCTTATACAAATGAATTTTCTTTGCTTCCCTTATGCATTTTTCCCCCTTTGCCTGAACGTCCCCCCAGAAAAAGGCAGAAAATTTGTCATTCCAGGAGAGCGTATACTGTATGAATCACAGGCTGCTCATTCAGAGCAATGATGTCAGAATAACATCCCCTCCACCCCC
The DNA here is from genome assembly GCA_007922305.1 of Dermatemys mawii. Lineage (NCBI taxonomy): Eukaryota > Metazoa > Chordata > Testudines > Dermatemydidae > Dermatemys > Dermatemys mawii. Next base: position 11,652,216 of record ML677343.1, on the reverse strand, counting down.
CACTATGAAAGAGACAGCTTTGAACTGGGTCTTTATTAGCTGTTTTCAGCCAGTAGCAAATAATACCCCTAGATGATCTATATCAGCTTGCAGATCGCGAAATGTAAAACTCCAGGAGAAGAGGTCACCTTTTTTTTCCATTGACACGAAGACGGCTTGTTTTTGGGGAGGGTACGGGAAGAGCTCTGAGTTATAATAGAGCATTACATCATCAAGTATTATGGGAAGAAGGGGATTTCTTTTGAGAGAAGCCTGATTATCAAAGGCTATAATTAAATTTGGGCTAAAAATGCTCAAGTGCTTATGAGTTTGTGGAAACTATGCACAGAACAGCTTTCCATTGAATTAATCAGCTTGCAAGTTTTCATTATTCTGGACCTTCTCTTTCTAAACTGTAAGCTCACAATCACAGCCTCTTTTTTATCAACAAACTCTCCTAAAATTTAATTGGAGAAACCTTAACTGTGATTTTTTTTCCTTAAAGAGAGAGTTAAGTCTGGAGCTTGTTAATTAAGTTCTTTAAATGCCCCCAGCTGTGCAATAAATTTTCAAAGTAACACAACTGCATATTTATTTTTTTAACATTTGCTCCCTCGTTTTTCAATTACAAGCTGTTTTTGAAAACAAAACAAAAAAATCTCAGAGAATTCCCATATATCATTGTGATTCTGGCTGGTGAAAATTGGAGAAAGTCAGAAGTTGCATTTGATTAAAATATAATTTAAGATCAAAGGAAATGTTTCCAGTGGCCAAAATTTACTACATTCTTCAGAGAATCCAAGAGTGGGTTGTTTTTTTGTTTTTAAAGTTTCCTAGCAAGTTATTGTGGTAGATGTGTGCAAGGATAAAATGCATTCTGCAGCTATTTCACCTCGAAAACCTTCTACCTGACACCAGATAAGAAGTGAGTGAATGAATTTATAAACAACCTTCAAATTTGAGGGCCAGGTCTTCAAATTGGTGTAAATCAGTATGATTTCATTCTTTTAAATGGAGCTATGCAAAACTATACCAGTTCAGGTCCTGATCCCAAGACTTAACAATAACTACTGCTGTGGGATAACATGCTAATATGTTTCTTCAGATTTACTCTCCAACATATGCCCCACTGTCTGTATTTAGGGTCCTAATTTTTAACACAGATAATGCATTAATTGGATCTACACTGTGAAATCCCAGCTTAAATGTTAAATTAAGAACTACATGTGGAAAATATTCTATATGACTAGTGCTCTTCTGTTTGGAGAGAGAAAGAAACTATAATATGTGGTCCCTACCTTTCCTTATTAGATCCATATTTTGTGGGTAAAAGTTATCATACATAAGGACTTTTAATATCTCTCAGCTCAGAAAAGTTTGCAGAATGGAAATAGCTTGGTATGGTACTGAGCACTGGAAAATAGCAGTGGCATCATTCAGTGGTATCATGGAACCAACAATGAAATGACAGTAGGTGGCTACACTTTTCCCATGTAGAGTCCTCAGGTTAAACAGCCCACGGCTGCCTCTGATTAAAATAACTAACCATGCTGAACCTTAAGAACAGGCCTGTTCTCTGTGCTTACTAGCCAGGGTAATGGGAGGTTGTTACTGCAAGTGATACTCATTTAACTTCCCTCTGCTTTGAGGTGTTTTTAGATTCAAACTAGAGCATTTCACTCAAACATCCCTCATTTTAGGCCCCAAATTCCCAATGTTTCATATAAATTTGGTGATCCACCTCATTTTTATTGTTGAGAATTACTTAAATCAGAAATAACTAATTGTGAAAGTAAAATTATAGAAAGAGTTAAATATGCTAAAGGGGCGAATCCCACAGGATATTAAGTTCCCTGTAGGAATAATTTTTTTGGTTGTGTTCCTTGGTTGGATCTTTGTCCCATGTTGCATCCCACATTTTGGATCTTCAAAGATCAAGAGCAGTGAACTAGTGTAGCAAATGGAGCAAAAATGTTGAAATGCGGGTGACAAAATGCAAGGGTTAAACAGCCCACAGTGCTGGCAGCACAAAAAGAGAATAAGCACCTTCCACCTCATACAATTTCACAACATTTATCTTAGGCCAAGTGTTTATATACATGGAAATCAATGGAATATCTCAGATTCAGCGATGAATAGGAATCCTCCAAACAGTTCTGGTATCCTTTAAAGGTATTAAATATGAAATATCACAAACACATTGAAATTGTGGCTAAATTCTCCTTGCAGTTACATCCATGCAGCTCAATTTACTTTAGGGACACAGAAGAGAATTTGGCCCATACTCCATTGTGCATCCCCACTATAGCAGACATTGTGCCTCACTATCAATGGATAGAGACAGGAAACAAAACAAAACGCAGAGGTCCTCTGCCCTTAAGGGCTGTACTAGTCAAACTCAACATTTCCTTCCTTCTACTGCTCCCCTTACATTTTCTCTTTCACGGATCTACAGTTTGAAGAGAGTTTGGTTTTCTTCTCTCCTTTTCAGATTACCCATTTCTGACATTTTGTGTTCTTTTTACTGACTGCTCTTTTTTGAGTTCTCTGAGTGCAGTACTCCACTGCTTTACACAATGTCAACTCCCTTCTAGATGCTGGGATCAGTGCTAAAGCAAATGCCCCTGAAGTCTCTGGGGCATCCCATTTAGCCTCTTGCCAATATGGAGGTCACATTCTTGGCTAGAGATTTACACAGAATCCAGACCTTCCAAACTAACTGAATGTAGCCTGCAGTAATTTACTAACTTTTCTACCCTCACTCCATTATCCGGGAGCCTTTAGATCTTTAGTCTTGCAGTAGATGTACTGGTATGAGATAAAGACAGGTCTTTTCTCAGGGTAACTTTTCCAGAATAAATCTCCAGCCTTTTCTCAAGTAGTTTTGCTCCCCATGCTGTCCGGGGGAGGTAACCTTGACTCTTGCCAAGAGTGCCAGACACATAACTGAATGATGTACATGCTAAGTTCCACTACAGAGGGCATCAGAAGGCCAGCAGAACCCTCACATATTTCAGGTCAACTCCAAGGACATGGATTTCGGTTCAAGTCTATTACATTGTAATAAAACTGTATTCACTCAAAAAGTTAAATTTACTTTCATTACGGCTCTAAACTGTTAGCAGTGGTTGAGATTTTTCTATCAAACTCTTTTTTAGGGGAAAAATTGAGTTTTTGATTAGACAAAGTTTTTAGATGAAAGTATCTTCTTTCCTCAAAATTTTCTATTTTCATTGGAAAAACAATACTCAGTGGTACGTCAAAAATTTTCATTGTTCATGCTTTCATTTTTTTTCCTACAAAAAGTTGAAATTTTCCAGCGGGGAGAAAATTCCAAATGGTTTGATAACTCATTTCAAAAACTGAATAATTTAATTTATTTCATGTTTTAGAACTTTGATTTGTAAGGCAGTGACAGATGATACTTGGATTCAACGAAGACAGGGAAGGTGGCTTATGCCAACTTGATAAAAAGCTTGGTTAACTCCCTGGTTTCAAACTTTAATTTATATGCCATAATTTTCTGAACAGATGTCATACTTCCTTTGGCCTAGATTGCAACTCTAGGCACAACTCTGGACCAATTCTGAGAGGCCTTGTCTCCCAGACACACCCCTCTGAGTCACAATTCAGCCCTCTTTGCTCCTAGGGAATACTATTTACCAGTGGCTATGCCAGAAATTAATTACAACCCCCAACTCTGGCTCTGGTACTCTGATCAGGGGGTGGAATCAAAATTCTGCCTATACACAACTGTTCCACATCCATATGCCTCAGGGAATGAGTGAGTTGATAAGCTGCCCAGCATTCTCCAGTGTGCCCAGAACTGAGGTCCATGGAGCCCTAGTCCAGGTTGAAGTGGAGTTCTTACTTTTACTTCTCTGAATAGATTGTAGTTCAAGTCACCATCCAGATCCTTGATATTAAAGAATTAACATTCGAGCCAACTTCTATCCTTGTTATTTAAGATAGCGTGATTAGAAGCAGAATTTCATCCTAGTTCCCAAAAGAGATGGACTCACACCAAAATTCTGGATCAAAGAGGCCTCAAACTTTGAATTGACACCCAGATCCAAATTCTGCATCCAACTACTAATCCTTAGAATGCATAAAATTACCCCAAACTGCATGGCTGGCACCTTTGCACTCCTGTGAAACCCCCGTGACCTTGATGGAATTCCATGGAGATGCAAGAGTCTAACCATTCAGATAGAATGTGGGATTAGGGCCACAGAGAGGATACATGTTTGTCAAGCTACAGTATCAATCACATTCCGGAACAGCAAATGAATCTTCATAGTTAAAATCTTTACTTGCTTGTTCAGAATTTCAGGAGACTGCTTTGCAAAGTTTTCCTCCCTCAGCCCCATCTAGTTTATATAAAGATATCATTTTTCATTAGCAGAAACACAATGAGCTATAGACAAAGAAATAAGACTTATTTTGGAGAGGTCATTAAAAAAATAATAATGCATTTTTCCTTTTGTCGCAGCAGCTGTCTCAGGTGTTGCTCTCTCTTGCACAACAATATAACAGATCAGATACACTCAAAATATATACCCCGACTTGAAGTGAATGCACATTTTATTGGATTTTTTCCTCCTTAAAAGAATGAAAGGTTTTGTTTTATTTTATTTTAAAGGAGGATTCTTGGCTGCACTTCCATGGTACACAATGACACATTTGGTCCTTTGTGTTTCTAACTAAGTAATGACACAGTTCCTCTAAACCATGAAAAATGTTGCATTTGACCAAACAAGAAAGGATGAACTTCTGGGAAATTCTATTCACTGGATCTTGAATTAGACCCAGAACACTGGGACGTATCCATTCTTCCCTGCAGCCCCCTGCCAAATCTGGCAATAGCTCCAGTGGAACTGCATTGTTTCTTCCTTATTCACTGGATACAGTAATACCAACACAAACTGTTCTCAACTGCTGAAGGCTTGATTCTCAAACATATGGACATGTTGAAAATTAAATTGCAGGGTTTATTTGAATTTATAGACAGCTCAGTGAATGTATTTTTGAGATACAGTCTCCGTCAAGGAGATAGATGTCACCTGCCATGGGTAACATGATTCTATAATGTTAAAATGCCACATTCTCTTTGTAGGTAATTCTATTCAATCAGTTCCTGCAAAGATTTGGGTAATGAACACTTGAACATCTGGTTTTTTTCCTCCTCCCATCTCCTTTCCTGAAAAATCCTGATTTGGATATTTCTTTACTGAATGCAAAACTCAACTCAATTAATCTCTCATGATAATTTCTGGCTTGGATCATGTTGGTATATTTTTCTCTCCCCTTTTATTCAAGTTCCCACGTTTTCAGTGGGAATATGGCAGGGCAGAGTAGAGGAAAGCCATGAGGGGCTGTATTACCTGCTTCCCTACTTGTAGTCCTTTGCCTGACCATGAAATGCAGGAGCAGATACAAAAATGGTATTGTGTCTTTTTGTAGCCCCAGTCCCATTGCTACTGCAGATTACTAAAAGTCTGAAGTGAATGATGCTCGAGAGTCAGTTGCCATTGAACAAAATCCTGTCAATAATTTTTCATTTGAATGACTTTATCACCATATCCACTTGTGATTAGAAGTTTTTTTTTTAACCTTTCAAGCATTTATAGTTATGGTCTCCTCACATGAGTCACACCACACCCCAGTAATCTTCAGAGCCGAAGAACCCTGTTCTCTGCACACCGCCACTTGGGCTGAAGCATTAGATTGGACTATGATTAAATATGAACGGATAAGTGGTATCAAATAATTCAACCAATATACATCTTTTTCCCATTTGTGTTTCTAGCTGTAAATAGGCTGTTATTGCAAATTTATTTTATTATTTGAGATGTTTGGAAAATTCTACGCAAACTTAATTCAGTTCACAATCAAAGTCTTTGATTATTTTCTATTTATTGTGTGATTTTATTTATTTAGATTTTTACTTCATACACAGAGGAATAAGCAGCTCTCTCAGGCTTTAGTTTGTTTTGCCATGAATATGGAAAGTAAAACCAGTTGATTATCACTCATTTCACAACTAAAAAATAACCAAAGATGGAGTCAAACCCAAACAATACTCTCTCTCCAACAAATACCAATCTATTTCATGCTCCTCCCTTCCCTACAAGGCTTAGGGGTGGATTATACAATCCTCACTCATGTAGGTGAGTAACATTATTTGTAACATACTAAAAGAAGAAACAAGATTATATGGGTACCTCTTCTCAAGCTGAAGCTTAGTTAATGTATAAGAAAGGATGCTGCTAGTAGTGCAGTTACCATGAAGGTCCCTCTTATTTGGAATTTATTCCCTCTTCCCCAGTTTTAAATAGCTGTAATAAACTGAGACTTTCTGATCACATGGCATAGATAACAGGCCAGATAGTCAGATGCAGTGAATGCAGCTATGCTGACCTACCCTGGGGGAGGATCTAGCCCTGTATTTTTAATTGATGGCAAGAATACCTAATCTAGGCTAGCACCCAAGTCCTCTGGTGCTTTGAAAATTCCAGCCATGGTGCCTTGGATAGTTTTTCATTTTTGCTGGAGAGACCACGAAGGTTCACACTGTACTAAAATCAACATTTGTCATCTCCAGTACATTGGTTCTGCCCAGCCTAAGAAGATCATTTTTTCTGAAGGACTTGAAATAACACTCTCCACAAAACATATATACACTATTGAGATATATTTTGGTTTTTTGAAAGTGAAAATCTTTTTACCGCTTTATAACTTAAAAAACCCGAAACTGCTCAACTAGTGACGTTTGCGCAATTCACAAGTTACCACCAATGGAAAGCTAATTCTACCTGTCTTGATTCTGACATGAATTACATTAATTTTTCTGTCAGTGAACTGTTGCCTCAGTTGTGATGGAATCCATAATTTGGTTCAGATGGTTAGTGGATATATTTAAAGCCCCTTTATCAGCAGTCCAGCCACTTTTTAAAATCTAATAAGTTCAAAAGACATGCACCTTACCCCAAGATAGAGAAAGAATGTAGAGGGTCCATTATTCTTTTATGTTCTTTTGGCACAATGCAAGTTCATATAGAGTGCAGCTTGGATGTCATTATTATTTATTATTAGCTTTCATTAACAAAGATGCCTTCCCATTTATGTAATCATCAAAGAACTGTATTAGAGAGTATAGAGGGTAGTCACCAGGAAATATCACCATGCACTTATTAACTTTCTAAGTGATGACTAGGCTTGGATGTAATAACTCCTATAATACTACATCACAATCACTTGGTTTCAGATGCATTCAGAACTATCTACTCCCTTGACCTTTGGGAATTAGAGAGGGCTGTTTATTTTTTCAGACTCTAAGTTAATGAAATTAAAACATAACTAAATTTGAACAGTACATTACAGAATTTTGCCAAACAAAGCAGCAGCACGTTAACTGAAAACACGTAAACTTGTTTTCTTGGCAGTTCCTAAAGGTTCTCATTTGTTGAATTTCAGGTCCCAGCAAACAAAAACACAAAGTGAAACTCAGTCAAAAGCACTGAGATTCACTTGGTCACATATTGAAATGGGAAGCTTAACGCCACTATTTGGCTATGCTCAGGTTTGTGAACTTTACCCAAACCTGGCAGTGTTTTTACCAAGACAGGAAAACAGGTAAGCTTTCTTAACAAAAGTTTTGCATGGCCTCTCTCACTGAGATGTTGTGAGGCTTAAATAATGTCAGTTAAGCAGTTTGATGTTCTCAGATAAAAGCCACTATCAGGGGCGGCTCCAAGGTTTTTGCCGCCCCAAGCGTGGAAGTTCCGCGGCACGCATGCGGGTGGTCCGGTGTACCACAGATTCTGCGGCATTTCTGCAGGAGGTCCACAGGTCCCGCGGCCTCGTCGTCCCCACCACTTCCCACAGGCATGCCACCGAAGACAGCTTGGAGCGCTGGTGCCTGGAGCCAGCCCTGGCTCTAAGCCTCTGAAGAATCTGAGTTCACACTGCTCAATAGACACTTTCCAGATTTGGCAGCTACTTCTCCAAAAATTCTATCTGTACTGAGCATGCCCTGTGCCCTCACAACCTCCAGGTGCCGACAGAACTCTGAGGAGACTGAGGCAAGGAACTTCTGTGTTTACAAGGAACTGTGTTTATTATTTTATCTAGATCTGCATATGCTATGTGAGTAAAGAGTAATTTGTTTTAGAATCCTATGTAAAGCCTATTTGCTTTTATGGTCACATTCTCCTGAAGATTTGAACAGTAAACCTAGAGTGTGCACATGATTGAAGTTCTGGAAGAGTAACTGGGAAGTCTGAGCGGTCAAGCAATGGTTCTGGGGACCTACAGTAGCTAGACCATATAAGTCCCAGTTCTTTGAAAGAGTAACAGACAGCGTGCCAGTGCCCAGGAAAAGTGGCAGAGAGGCCATAGAAAGAGATAAATGTTACATCCGACTTAGACCCAGGGAATCTTTGAGCACACAGGTCCAGTGGATTTGGACGCAACACAGCAGCCTAGTGAATATCTAGCAAAGGGAGCTCTATTAAGATGATGTGTGGATAAATTAGATACTATTTTTTCCCTCTGAGGTGGCTGAATTAAAGTTGCATGGATAACTTTAGTTCTGGAACTTCCTAACTTCAACTGCTGATTTTATAACTGCAACATTATTTTACATCAAGTTTCTTGGCCGTAATTATTATGACTGGATAAAACATTTGCCTTTTTTTCAGGGTCTCCAGTTCATGCTCTAAGAATTTATTGCTCTGAAATCTCTGTCAGTCTGCTACTAGGAATATTAGCTTCTGGATGGGAACAGAGCAGCAAACCAGTGGGAGAATGACAGAGTGCTTAACCGATTAGTGTTGCAGGCGGAAACAGCAGTAGGGAAAGCCAGCCAATCATTTGAAGAGGAAATGGGCATCAAATAGAAAGTACCTTTAGGATAGCCTTTTTAAAAACAAAACAAAACAAAAAAAAACACTTAAAAATCCTCCAGAGTTCATTTGAAATATGAAACTTTTCAAATGCATTCTGTTTGGGTGATTTTGTCCTCAGAATTTCATGTGGTACTTGGGTTCAAAATGACTTCATGCAGTAAGTGGGTTAAGCCGTGCCATCTCTGGGAGAGCAACAAGTGGGCAGAGGGAATGTGATAAGGGTAGGCAGTGTCAGGAAGCTTTTACCTCCTCAGTGGTTTAAGTTTTATTAGCAAGTCTCTTGGAAAGCACTGTAGTGTATCAAAGGCCTTGATGTTTTTAGAACAAAGAATTTATGTTCATTAGAAATGTAACCTACCTTGTTCTGTTCACTGAAATACATCATCATTTTGTGCCTTGTGATAGCAAAGGTAATTTAAAGGATTCTGACAGAAATATATATATATCATTAAAACTATCCATTAATATACTTGTAGTATTATAAACATAGAGGGTTGTGGATGACAGAAGTGAAAACCAACTCATTAGTTTGCATCAGTATTAAAATATAATACATTTTCTTTTCAGTCTGATCCAAGTTAAGTGAAAGGAGCTCTATGAGCTCCTAGTAATTTGTCTAAACCAAAAAACACCTTCCCCTCACCCCTCCCAAAAGAACTCCAACTCAGCCATAAAATAGTAATCCTTTTGAAATCTCATATCCAATTTGCATTTGTTCACAAATGTGATAAGTGTGAGAGTCTCAGGCAAGACCAGGGCACAGCCGAGTACAACTGACCATGCTGCACTTAAACAATACTTGGTTATCATTATTTTCATTCTTACATCTCAGGAGACAGCTAACACTGTCATATCAGGGCTCTTGCAGATCCAGACTGACATCATCAGATATTAGTATCATTCCCATTAATTCCTGCAAACAATCTAAGCAGGCTTCTATCAATATGGTACGACAGGACTGAATTCTCAGCTGTGCAGAGCTCACAAACAGCTCAGTTATGCCAGAAGCAGTGATCTAATATAGATCTCTCTACTGAACAGTTTTCTGCCCCCTCTTTTCCTTCAGCATGCCCTCTACACAGAGGGGGAGGAAGAGTGGATGATACAGAACATCTACATATAGGGAATTTTTGTCTACCAAAGCAGCACAACAGAACCAGAACAGCAGTCCATGAATCTGATATTCTTACTATGGTAACTGGACACAATGGCATCAATGACACTGAGTAGTTCACTGATAACTTCAGTGTAATGATGATACAACAATCCTGCAGAAACTGATTTATTTGTCATGTATAGACGTGTTATTTAATATTGCAATGGTTGTACATCTATATCCCTGAACACAGGAGAAGCTTTTCACATTTTTCTGTCTGCCTTTTTTTTGTCTTTTATGTCTTGAGAAATATGATGCTCATAAAAATCCAGTGGAAAATCTCCAGTGTCTAAAAACTGAGAAAACATCTTCTTTCCATAGTTTTCCCATTTGTGAACCTGTGTCATATAAAAGCAAAGGACAAACGAACTGTACAAAATATTGGTATTGTTTTAAATGCATGAAGCTAATGACTTAGAGGTATGCAATTGTTATTCGTTCAATAAGATACTGGCATGCAAATTTGCATATATAAATATGCTTCCACCTTCTTGCTTATAATGAAGAATATCTTCATCTGAGCTGATAAAAATATTTAAAAATACCACTTATTGGTTTGGCTGGGATAATTTAATTTTGGGAAAAACAAGTAGAGTTTCACTACAGTATTTTAAAATAGATGTGATTATCTGAAGTATTCTAATGATTGCATAAATATTTAAATTATCCATTTTGGGAGCAAACCACTTTTAAAGGTTTCCTGTTATATTTTTCCTCTTAAGTTATGCTATGTCCTCCTTAAGATCCATCACCCATGAAGCAATGTAATAATGTGATGCAGTAATTTGCAGCCAGATATTCAAAAGAGCTCAGCTCTATTAAAAGGCACCGAAAAGATTGCTATCCACATCAACTTTTCCTAAAAAGTTATTCTTTCTAAAGAAAAGGAGGACACACACAATTCAGCTTTTCAAGTGTTGAAAGTTTGTAAAATACAGCAACTTGTGCTGGCCAGTGGCTAGGAGATGAAGCCAATCCCTCCCCATTCTCTCCCCACTTTTCATGACTGGCTCCCAGAAAGAGCAGTAACAGCTCAAGGACTACAATTTTGTGCAGTTCTTAACATGTGCCAGACAACGGACTGCGGACGTTCCTTACTCACTGTCCTTAATAAACCACCACCATAGGGCCACTGGCTTTGGTGAGGGAGAGTTTTCCCAAGAAAGTGTTACTTGAACTCATGCAAACTTTTACCCTGTATCCAGTCTCCTGCCACTTCATAACAACAGGATTGTACTGCGCACATGCAAACCTAGAACTACTGCATTTACACAACACACTCACCATACACCTAAAAACAGAAGCTGACTTGCCCAAGATCACGCTGGACAAGCTGAAAATAGATCTGAGCATTCTGAACCCAACTTCCGCTAGCCCATAAACAAAATATTAGCAAGGATTCAATTGTGGATAAAAATAAATGCACAACATGAATTTCATCTTTATGAATATACACCTCAGATTTGGTTTCAGACTACGGCATTTACTATTCTTTAAACATATTTATATCAACAGTAATATTTATAAGACACATATCTAGGGAAAAACAGGCCCCTTGAGCATAAACATTCATCTGAAAAAATATTATTTTGCCAAAAGGTCAAGAGGATTACAGAAATTCTGTTCCCACTGCAGACCAAATTTTTATCAGCAAAAATATGAATACTGAACTCAATCATCATAGGCCTTCCCATCAATTTTTCCAAACCACATATTCAGTATTATATTGTCTTAGACATGTTCGAAATTTTATTCTTTTGTTGGCAGGCGTCAGCTCCTTCCTATTCACAAGTGCACGAGGTGCATGATCTGTGCTCCTTTGTAGTAGATATTTCTCCATACAGACAGTGGGAGATGATGCTTTAAAAGTTCAGTTAAGCTCCTTCCGTTCATCTCGAACTCATTATAATTCAAGCCTGTACACTGAAACTGACAATGGTCCCTTTTCCTTTATTTCTTTAATTAGCACTGTCATTTTTAATACATCGAAAAAGAAGGATTGGGTGTCTTGATATCAAGCATCTTATCAGGCAACTTCCAATGTGTCTATTTTACAAAGTAAAAAATAAAAAAAATAAAATCCTCTGTACAACTATCAATTGAAGACAGGGTCTTTTCTGTGTGTCATTAATTTAGTTCCATTTTTGGACATAGTACACACAATGTCTTTAAACAAAGATATCAGATTGTTAAATGTGTTAGCTATAGAGTGTCCTGGTAATTCAATCCCTTAGATTTGCTTGGATGTCCTAAAGTGTTTTGAGTACAAACACTGGAAGGAAACTGCAGCACCGGTCAGTCCTCTCTTAAATCTTCTTATGGATTTCATTTGCTGTGTGGCCTGAGAGAGGTCAAAAGGTTTTGGCATAGAAGTAAAATTCTAGAAATAATCACCTTATAGACCCACTAAATCAATCATAATTAATGCACTTGCCTCGTTCTGTCAGAGGATTGCTGCTAGAGGGCAAAATAAAGAGGCCCTTTCTAATACAATTTGAAAAGAGATCAAATCTGTCATTTCATCTAATAATTGAGCCAAATGAGAAAAGAGAAGGGTCAGAGTTCATCCTGTGACCTTATGTAAACCCAATACTACATAATTCATTTTCATTTTATGGAATTTATAAGATGCTGTAAACTGCCAGAATACAGACATATCTGCTTTAGCTTCCACCAAACTCAAGTCTCCTGCTTACCATGCAACTCACACAGAGCTGCCAAAACTTTTAAGCGGTATATTCTGGTAGAATAATCCCAAAGCCTGGTATTTAATTCATTCTTCCAAGCGTGTGAAGTTAATAACTGAATAAATCACTCGCAGTTCTTTCTAAATGATATCAAACCTGTAATTTATTTATTGAATGTTACAAATACAGTTAAAACATGTTTTCATGTAAAATGGTCTCTTTTCTTTTTTTTATTATCATCAAAATGTAATATTGATTTTTTTAATAATACAGTGTATAAATACATATGTATCCTTATAGCACAGCACTTTCAGTCCGAGCCCCTTGCCTCAATCAACAGGATGCAGCAGAACATTTACAGGCACCAGGTACTGGAGTTGGTAACTATTTAGAGCAAATATTTTCTAAGCATGGGAGGGCATGCTTAGAAAACATTTCCTGGAGAACAAGCTCCCTCAGATGGTTGTCCAGTTCAGTGGAAAACATTGAATTGCACCTGAAGAAAATGCCAAGTCATTTCTAAGCTATTTTATTACATTTTACTCACACCTTGGCCTATGTAGTTCCTTTCGAGGACACATTGTCCTCTCAGTTAAGCTATTTAGGGTGGTACTAGAGGAGAATCTGGTCCATTATGTCCAGATATTACATGGATGCCAGGGGTCCTATTCCTCACTGCCTTGTCCCGTTTGCTGTCATTGTGCCATGCACCTTGTGGAGCTTTCTGTGCATTCCTGACTTTATATTTTCCTTAGACATTCCTGACAAGCAGTTTACATAGAGATGATTTATTTTTAAACTGGGGTTGATATAGTTTGTAAAGTGTTTAGAACTGGAGATAGGCACTAATGAAAATCAAAAGAAATAAATAGTAAACAAAAAATAAATAGGTCAATATGTAGTTACACTGGAGAATGTATTTTCCATTACATATGCTGCAGAGTGGAAGTCGGATGGAAAATCTAGCACTCTCTCTTTGCTCTGTTTAAAGTTGGTGGACACAATAAAGGGGTCACGCACAGCCCCACATCCAACCACTTTGTCCTGCTTAGACAGTACAGATGCTACCAGAAGGATGTCTTAAACCACACCACAGGTTGCTTTGGCCCCTGGCCAGTCCAAAACAGAGAAGTAAAAATGTGGCTTAGAGCTCTCTTTACTCCCTGCTCTCCTTAGCTGCATCAAACTGAAGATTGAGCCTTTTGCTTACATAAATTCCTCACTCCACAAAGATTTCCTTAACTCAACAGTAAAGGTAAGAGGTACAAATACAATTCACCAGTAAGACTGATTAAGTAATGCTAGAAGGTATTCAGATTCCAGTTACATGTACAATATGTGAGACAGTTCCTGAGCAGTAGAAACAGCAGTAACACTAATCTGCATGTCGATAGTGCTTTCTATGAGTGACGTTTGAAGTGCTTTACAAGCACTAATGAACATATCCTCAAGCGCCCCTCTAAAATAGAAGAGTAGCATTTCCCCCTTTTTGCAGATTGGGAAACTAAGGCAAAGAGACAAGTGACTAATCCAGGGCCACACCAAAGCCTGTTAGAGCACATCTAAGCAGCAAACAACCCGCGGCAGGCTCATGCCAGTGACCCAGGCTCGCGGGGCTCAAGCTGAGGAATAGGAGGGTCCATAGCTCAGGCTCTAGCTGTAGAAGTCTACACAGCAATGAAACAGCCACACAGCCTGAACCTCTCTGAGCCTATGTTGACTGGTATGAACCAGCTGGGTTTTTTTCTTTGCTATGTAGACTTATCCTTAGAGTCAGAATTAGAACCCAGATCTTCTGAGTCCCCGCCTTCCCTTTTGTAGTTTTACCACACACATCAAGACACAGAAAATACATTTTTACACATACACACAATTGCCTTTTGGCCTTGTTTGTGAACTATGAGAAGTAAAAATGTAATGTGCATGTCAGTCTCCCAGGATTCACGTTAACCTTTATCTATTTACCCTTTTTGAGTATGAAGTGACAACAATCCTTGAATTCATCATATTGTTTAAGTCTGACCCCTGGCCCCTAAGGTCATATCACCCCCTGAGGTCATCTGCCCATCTGATTAACACATTCCATAATTTTGGAGGTGGCCAATCTAGTGGTCTATCTCATTAATCACAACAGAGGCACCAGAAGCAGTATGAAGAAAACACTGAGGTTATCAAATCCCTGCAGGAGATTAGGAAGTTAGATAAGCATGTGAAGTTTAACAAACAAAACGAACATGAACAAACCAAAAAGTATTCAAGGCCTGTAACCTGACACAGGTAAAGCAGCATGAGAAAAACACACACATCAGCATAATCCTCCTCCTCCTCATCTCTTTCTGACTGGAATTTCATAAAGCTCTGATATTTCTTCTTGAAGATAAAACATACCAATGTGGTCGTGAGAAGACAGTGTTAAATATTTCTCCTCTTCTTGGCCTATATTAATCAAACTGCCTGAATAATACACAACTGATGAGTTAGATCTGTCTATATAGCAAACTAATGTTCATCCAGAGTGGTAAATTAGGGTGGCCACTGCTGCATCCCCCTGAATACTGGACATTCTGAGGCATCTCTGGGAACAGCGGAGGCCTGCCCCACTTGTGACACCCCATACGTGATGCATTCTGAAAAATAGCCTTGTCTGTGAGTCCACTGACTCCATGTGAAAATGCTGGACAAAACCAGGCCCGGTTCTAAATCATTATCGAACAAGGAATAATACTTTAGAAAAACAGGCGGGTCAGGCTTAAAACTGTCTGCATTGCCTCCTTGTGGCAAACTCTGGCCAAAGATCACTTGCAGAATGACATCGAAGTGCCATAACTTTGGTTTCATCAACAAAGAGAGGTTTAAGATGGTGTGGATTTGCTTGCTGACACTACACCCGATTTTGACTTAGTTAAAGGGACATTGGAAGAATTATAAAATGGGCTATATAGCCACAAACAGGTATTTTTAAAATTGTTTGATTTAAAGTAAATATAAAAACATCTTTAGAGGCAAAAATGAATGAGAGGTAGCCTGATATAGTGGATAAAACAGTGGACTAAAAGGTAGAAATCCTGAGTTCTGTTCGCAGTCAGTCACGGACCTGCTGTGCAACTTGGGCAAATCACTTCAGCCCTGTATGCCTCTGTTTTTCCTTCCACTCTTTGACCTGGTCTACACTGGGGAGGATACGGGGGATCGACCTAAGATATGCAACTTCAGCTACGGGAAAACCATTGAGTTGACTGCTGCCGCTCCTCTGTCTACTCCATCTGCACCTCTCGCGGCGACGGAGTACCAGACTTGATGGGAGAGCACTCGGGGATCGATTCATTGCATCTAGACTAGACCCGATAAATCGACCCCTAAAAGACTGATCACTTCCCACCAATCCATCGTGTAGTGTAGACCTGCTCTTTGTCTATCTTGGCTACCTAGACTGCAAGCTCTTCAGGACAGGAACTGCTTCCCTATCTGTGTCTGCACACCAAGCACAATGGGATCTTAGTTGCGGCCTCTAACTGCAACAGTAATACAAAGGTTATAGGTAAGGGTGCTAAGCATAACCTTGGACTTACTTAGGCATTGTCTGATATTGTTCGTTCTTCACAGAATGTGAGCTTTTTGGAGCAGGGACTTTGTTCTTTTTTGTGTTTGTAAAGCCACTACCAAAATAGGACTTCAGTCCCGAATGAGATTATGATCATAACAGAAACAGGTCGGATCAAAAAATGAACACTTATTTTCATGAAACACTGTGAAATTTCAAAGTTATTTTCATTTCAAAGTGTTCAGAACTAACCCATTTTTGTACTTTTCACATCTATTCAATTTCCCCCATGTTTATTTTGTTAAATATGAAACATTGAGAGCTTAACAACATTTTAACTGACTACAAACTACAAGTTCCTCTTTGATATTTTTTGCTAAAAATAATCTAACACACAGAAAAATGCATACATTTTTATGAAAAACAACATATGTCAACAGTTGACATTGTTTTCCAAAAAGCTCCAGTAAATCTAATTGTCTCCAGTTAACAGATGGTGAAACTGAAGCAAAGAGGAGTAAAGTGACTTTACAGGATTACTCAGCTACTGAGCTAATGTCAGAAACAGGGTAAGAAAACTGATCTCCTGACTCCCTATTCTTTGCCAGATCCACTAGACCACAATTCCCCCAGTTGGCAGAGAATAAATGGTGGTTCAGCTCTGCAGAAAAGAGAAAGAACCTTTTGCCTGTTAATAGCAAAAAAACCCCAATATGGTTATTTTCTATTTGCAGCTTTCCAGGCACATGTTGTGGATATTTCAGTCTCAGGAAGTTCAGGATACGGATAACAAATGTCAGCAATGACTGAGCGGTTCATATGAAATTGACATTCCATAAGTCTACACTAAGCAAACTTCTAGTTGCATACAACAGCAAGAACTAGAAAGGCTTGAAGAGAGTAGTATCTTAACCTGAAAGGAACTCGCTGATGCAACAAAACATGTTGAAAGAAAGAACATAGGCAGTAATTATTAAATGTATTTTGTAACCAAAGTCTCACATGAGGAGACTCTTACTGCATCTTCAATCTTTGCAGCTGAATGCTTATTGAATTATAAGGACCATATTATCAGAAAGGAGCTTTATATTTGTGCCTATAATTTTGCATGCACAATCAGTCATTTATGCGGGCAAACAGCATTTACAACCATCAACCACACAGAAGCCAAATGCAAACATTTCCCATCTCATTTCATTGTCATTTCAGCTGACTGCGTTGATAAGCTGCAGGTACAGAGCCTGGTTTAAAGCATGTTTGAAAACAGCCTTAAATGTTTAATTGTAGTTTACAAAGAGGCTTAGGGTCTGGCACATGCTGGCTATGAAAAGGTGAATGCCACTGTGGATTCATGAAGTAGGCAAATGATTCCATGACATTGATAAAGCCTCAGGGTTAGAGCAATCCTTAGGATTTATCGGTGTCACAAAGCCATTTGTGCCTTTGTTACATTTTCTTCCCTGCTCCCGTCTTGCTCCCAAGAGAAAGTGAAGTTAATCCTATCCTTGAAAAGGTGCAGTTTACATCTCCACTTGTGACTGACCAGCAAATAGGAGGGAGAAACCAAAATTATCTGTTCACCTGCTTCCAGAATGGACTATCTGGGGATGCAAGGATAGCACTCAGCACTAAACACAAACTCAAAATCCAAGTGGGCTGATACAAGATCTGATGGTCCCTCACTTCCCCATCAACAGATAAGACAAGGGCTAAATCTAGCTCTACATAATTGGCTATGGTTATTAAAAACCCAGGCTATTAAATAAAACAATGAAAACTACAAGGATTACTAGCAACTCTTCTGCTTCCTTTTGTTCTGCTTTCTAAAGCTTCACTTGCTATTATGAAGTTTTATCTTTAGAAGAAAGATGGAAAGACACAAACCATTTTTATACTTTTAAACAAATTTCCTAATGTGAAAACTGACTGTGTGAAATTGATAATAATCACGATGTATTTAAGCACTGGTCATGTTTCGAGGTATAAAATCAATTAGATCGAAGAATTTATAGTTCTAGATATGCTTCAGAGAATGATATTGTTATGGTTGTAATGAACAAAATATATTGGTAAGTACATGTTCAAAACGATAACAATTTAACCACTTCCTCTGCTTAATTTCTATACTCATATTTTCTTGACTTTGGAATACAGATTTTGCTGAGGTGTGCATCCAAATCTGTCATTTGGGGGAAACAAACCCAAGTCCATGCTGAACTACCAAAGAATGGTAAAGCTTAAAACAAATTTTATACTTAAAAACTAGAGAAACTGTTTTCTTACAGTGCTCCATATTATCATTTCACTTATTGTATATACCAAGTTCCATTTCCAACATGTCAGTCACTACCCTAACTAAAGATGACAAACTAATTAAACAAAACTAGTAGACATCAGTACTTCAGTGTATGAAGGTGGGTGAGACTGGGAAGGGTATCTTCTTATGAATAGAGAAGAGGCAAAATAAATCAGTTTTAGGGCTTCTCTATGCAAGAACACTCAGGAAAATTATTCAAAATTAATTTTTAAAGTGGACTAGTTAAACTGCATTAAACCCCCATGTGGACACGCTTATTGACAAAAAGAGTGTCCTTAATTTGATTTAGCTTAATTCACTTCCAGATGTCCACACACAATAAAGTTTAACTGATCCACTTTAAAATTAACAGCATTAGATAATCTGGATTAATTCTTCTGAGTGAAAACATGTAGACAAGCCACTGGGAGTGCACATTTTGGAAGGTGGGATTATTAGTTCCGCCCATCGAGCTAGAAGGCCCCATATTTATCCTGCAGTTAGGGCAACTAATACCCCAATCAGCATAATGCTTCAGCACATGCTTATCTTTAACTTTAACTTGAAGTCAACAGAATTTAAGCACAAGCTAAT
This sequence comes from Dermatemys mawii, assembly GCA_007922305.1. Classification (NCBI taxonomy): domain Eukaryota; kingdom Metazoa; phylum Chordata; order Testudines; family Dermatemydidae; genus Dermatemys; species Dermatemys mawii. Next base: position 11,633,054 of record ML677343.1, on the reverse strand, counting down.
TGCTTTGCTGAACCAAGGACTGAATGCCTAACTACCTATGGGTATATACATTTTCCTGATTTCTAAGCACAAGTGAGCACATCAGTTTTGTGGGTGAAATTTAAACACCTTTGAAACTATATTGCTGTAGAGCATCTTGCAATGAATCCATGGGATACACACCACAGTGTTCAGACTCTGAGTGAGATATTAAGCGTGGAGAAGGAGTAATGCCCACTGTAGGAAGGCTGTGATACAACTCTGTTTGCACCTATTATTTTGCCCTTCTTTACACAAAGTGCCAAAAGCATAAAAAGAATTAGAGAAAACAGGTTGTTACCCAAATACAGGTAAAGACCTATAGTAAAAGGGAAATTGAAGTGGTCTAAAGCCTGACATGGGAACTGTTGAGTACTCCTCTTTAATTTTCTTCTCTGTATAACAACTATGAGCACTTTTAATCTGCCACTTTCAACCTGTCCCTCTCCCTTGCATGCACACCTCTATTCAAAAGTATCTGGCTATTGACTGGTTCCTTAACAAAAATCAGACATCTATATAATACATTTGTGGGTGCTGGTATTCACTCTGTTAGCCATAGATTGCTTGATCTATTTTAAATGGGTTGAATCCCTTAGAAGAATATTGTTTTCTGGATAGCTCTTCCTCCAAGATCCAAACTCAAGATGAATAATACATTCATTTAATAATTTATTAAAACAATCTGTGTAAATTCATGCATAATATATAGCACTCTGCCACAAGCTGACTTTCCCTTACAGCTTAGGAATGGACACAGTTCACTCCAAAGTTCACCTATTATTGTAGGGATGAAGAGTTGGAGGCACTTGAGAGTGACTCTCTCATGAGGTTAGCCATGCTGAGTCCACGATACTCATGTGAGTAAGGGAATGCGTTATGGCTTGAATCCAGAGCCTTCATACTGTGTTGCTGATAGATCGGTATGTTGGCCTCGCATATTTCTACTTTTCTCTCTTTGCCTTCTTGGGATTTCTGTTTTTCTTCCTTCACACAATGTTAAATGGTGGTGATAGAATCTATCTATCTATCCTAGGTACTAATATCTGAGAACATCAAAATCTTTGATACATTTATCCTCACAACACCCTTGGGAAGTAGGGTGCTATTACCCCATTTTACAGACAAGGAATTGAGGCACAGAGAAAGACTAATGCACAGATTTTTAAAGGTTTTTAGGCATTGCTCCATTCAGTGTTGCAAGGCCTAAATAATTTAGAAGAGAGTCTCATTTGAACAAGTGACTTCAGCACCAGGGAGCAGACCTGGGCAAAATTTGTCAAAGCTTTTTCTTAATTTTTTAAAGTGTCTTAAAACATTGATTCAGGCTGATTGAAATATTTCATGAAGTTGTGTCAATTTTGGCAAACTGGTTGGGTTAAACAAAAAAAAAAAAGAAAACGTATATCAAAATGGTTCATTTTGACATAATCAAAAGGGAAAATTTATATTCTGAGGCTAGATGTACCGAGGATTTAGGCACTGTTCACAGTAAGTATGAAAGTAGTTTGCCCCCTGTATCCAATAGCCTCGTGGCTAGAATACTCGCCTGAGATGTATGAGACTCAGCTTCAAATCCCTATTTTGGAGTACCATTGAATATCAGTAGAATTTAGGCTCCTAAATGCCTATGTCACTGCTGACATTAAGTGAACTAAGAGCCTGCATCCCAGAGCTAGATTTTGAAAAGTATTTAGGTGCCTAACTCTCATTGACTTCAACAGTGAGCAAAGACCTAAATACTTCTAAAAATGTGGGGGTAAGAGACTTGCCTAAGGTCACACAGGGAGTATGTGACAGAGATAGGAACTGAAGCTGGGTCTTCCAAGTTCCATGCCAGTATCCTAACCACTGGACCACACTTCCTCTGGGGATACTCATCTTTCTGTGTTATCATGTCTAGGTAATCATCACAGATAAATTACCCAAATTACAATTTCTTCCCTGCACAAAAATGTCAATCCTACAAATGTGGATTCTGACAGCCTAATCTCTCTAATATGATGGGTATTCTTAATTATGAAGGGAGGACTTTCCATAGTCAAAGGAAAAGCAGTTCAAATAGATGACTGGCATCGACAGCTGTCAGCATCATAGCTATGAAATCTTAAGACGATTGGCACTTGATCTATCTGCACTATATTGATGCTCACATTTAACAAAGCACAGAGAATTATGATTATGTTACCTAAACTATGGACACATATTAAAGAAAGATTCATTTATAGAACAACATTGGCTTGTTTTTTCTCAGTTACTAATCACGAGTTTAATTTTTAATGGAAAAGCATTGCTAGCACAATTAACACTCACTTTACATGTGCATCCATAGACCCAATTAATTAAATTTTATTGATGCCTAGTTGCTCTTTAAAATGCTTTCCAAATGCCTTCAAATTGATCTTAAATGGTTGATAGTGGAAGTCAGTTTGTACTTTTCTTGGGTTATAGCCAACACTAACCCCACAGTAATTAAAATAAGCCTTATATACTGTAGGCATTCCAGGATTACTGTACTGTATTTTTGCATGGCAATGGACACAGTTGTGACAGTGTAGTACTGTGGTTAAAACAAAGTTATACAGAAGAAGTTACAAATTAGGACCTTTCTTATGACTGCATTTTATGCATTTCATATACCGTATTACTGAAGTACAATCAATGTTATTCATGTTCAATATTGTGATTAGCAATGGCTGAACTAATGAAAATAAAATATGCATCAAATAGACCTAGTAATAGTTATGAAACCTGCAGATTGTAATTTCCTTTGTGAGTGCTTCTTAGTCTGTGATGCTGACAGACTCTTTGTCCACTCTTTTTATATCTTGCATAATAATTTAAATATTCTGTCTAACTATATAGGAACATCACTGTAGTATTCTAGCACCGCACAAACAATGATGAATTTATCTTTGCAAGACCCATGCAAGACAGGAAACTTATATTAGCCCTTTTACACCCACCAGGAACTGAGAAACCAAGAAGTTAAGAGACTGATCCTCTGTCTATTGAAAGCAACAGGAATCTTCAGTGGCTTTAGGTCTTACACTACATGACTAGCCTAAGTCATAGAGAAAATATGTGAGGGAGCAAGAAATTGACCCCAAAGTTCCTGAGTTTAAGCCTAGTGCACTAGTCTTGAGATCATCCTTCCTCTCTTCTTCTATACAATGTAAATTTTATGAATTTTCTTTCTGGACATTATTGCAGTTTCATATTTTAAGGTCATTTTCACTGCTGCCTTCTTCATAGATCCCTGGGTGGTGGCAAGTTTCTACTTTATTTTCTAGGTAGGGGGGCTGTGGTCTTTCTGTCATGTATCATAATGACAGGATGCAATGGTTGTAAATCCTGCTCTTCCAGCTCAGTGGGAGATTGATTTTCATGGCATCTCTTATCCTCTGAATAAACACCTGCATAGTCTGATGTCTCTCATCTAGATTATATCTAACGTGAGAAGCTGTCTAAAGTACAATAGTAATAAATATTTGTCTACACATCTAATAAATCTCTTTTTTGCACCAATACCATTTGATACTAACAGCTTTTAACATGCTCCAATTTTTCTAGGATTATTTTTAGCCCAAGATTCTAGATTTCAGTCAAAATCCATGATTAGCCTTAGTTTATGCTGTAACCTAAATAGAAGGAACTATAAAAAAAGTATATACCTAATACCATCTATCAACCAACACTTTCAATATATATTTAAATTTTATTGACCACGGTTCAAAATACAATATGTTAATAATTCAGAACGTTGTTACCAAATTGTGATAGATGTGATATTAAAATACATAAAATCTCTAAACTATAGGAAGTCTCTAATAGTACAGTTTCTCATTCAGTTACCATGATATTTAAACACTAGTCACTGAAACATAAGAACAGCCATACTGGGTCAGACCAATGGTTCCTCTAGCCCAGTATCCTGCCTTTCGATGGTGGACAATGCCAGGTGCTCCTGAAATGAACAGAACAGGTAATCATCAAGTGACCTGCCTCCTGACGCCCATTTCTGATTTCTGGGAAACAGAGGCTAGGAAAAACATCCCTGTCCATCCTGGCTAATAGCCATTGAAACATTCTGTATCAACAGAAAGACAAGATGAGATTGTAAATGCAAAAGTCTTTAAGTGAAGAGTTATTAAGAATGTCATGATGCATTTTGTAAAACTAAGATTTGTCCTGGTACGTATAATGACATTTCAGCTCCCTTATTGTTGTACCTGTGTCCCCACTAGCTAGGCACCAATTTTCTGATTGTCTGTCACCCATATGTGGCTTTAGTTTTGAGGAGTTGTATGGAGATAGACTGTGAAAGTATTTTTGGATCTTTCAGGATGAAAGGGACCAAAAAAAGGTAAACTATTGTTGTCAGTGATAAAGATATATGTCATTGATACATTATTGCACGTTAGAGACTGGAATTTCCTAGAAAGAAAATAGTACAATCCTCAAGTCATTGTTTTAATTTTATTTAACATGAACATCTGTTCAGTAAAATTCCAGTAACTAGATTATTACATAATGACAATAAAGGGTGTTAAAATAAACATAAAAGAGATGATCTGGCATTCATCATTTATTCAAGGAGATCAGATGACTGGAAGATACCATTATTTTAGATACAGATCAGGAAATGAACCTTGAGATATAAACAAATATTACCTGGCAAACAAAGAAGAATACATAATGAATATTTTATCCAAAAGGCAAAAATTCTGTTAAACTGTTATACTCAATAATATAAAAAATAATGCTCAACTTGTAAGGGTCATGTAGGCATGACAGATAAAGTTATAACAAATCTGCCAAAAAAGAACCAGTGATGTAAAATCAGCCAAAGCAGACTGGATCATTGGTCCATCTTTTCAAAAGTAGTCAGTACTTGATGTTTCAGAGCAAGGGAGAAGAAAGCAAAACCAAACATTTTGCACCTAGCATGTTGTGCAGAGTGATGTATGTGAGAGGGTGAGAACGGGGAAGACTGATTCTTGAAACCCACTCAGGTAGTCAGCTCATGACTTAAATCAGGAAAACGGATTACTCTTAAAATATTAGTCAGTTCTGACAAAAAATAAAGGTTTCCTGCTCTGGTCAAAGCAGAAATATTGGAAGAGTAGAATTTCTTGCAGTGTATTGGTATTTGCATTTTAGGATCCAATCAGAACCTAGCGTAGGGGGCAGCAGAAGTAAAACATGTTCAAGTTTTACAACACTAAAGAAGTTCAGCATTCCTGAACAACAAAGTTGGGTTGTTTTGCAAAATCAAATCCAAACAAAATCTTTTAAGGTGCATCATCATAGTAGTGATAAGGGCATAATCAAATCTCATGCTGCAGGATAATCTGATTGCCCATCAGGGATAAGGAAAGATTCTCCCCTCTTGCACATATAAAATTGCACAACTGGTTAGATGCAAGGGAGAGTGTACAGTGTGTGCACCTTCCTCTGAAGCATCAGAAGTATCCTGGTCAGAGGGAAGATGCTGGACCAGACATACCAGTGATCTCATCTAGCATAGCAGAATGTATGTTCCCTATCATCTGATGACACATCACCAGACAACCTCCATGAGTGCTACATCCTACTCTTATCACTCAAGCTGGGTAACCACCTTAAGGTCAGTTTGAGGTCTCAATAAAAACATGAACAGTTGAGAAGATTTTAGTCAGGCTGGAGCCAGCCCAGAACTCCTTCCCCTTAATTCCATCACCTTCTTTTTACTTGCTGATGTCTTTGGTGGAAGTTCTGATAGGGAAGGTGGGGAGGAATGTGCTGATACATTCAGGGGTTGGCTGGCCTGACTCTTTATAGGAGCAGCAAATAGGTTCATTGCACCCTCACTCCAAACAGGGGTTTCCAGCCATTTGGACTAGAAAGGCCTAGGCTGTTGCTTCTATGGTTTCACAGCAGCCTGTGGCATGAAATGCTCCACCCTCACAATCATCATAATGAGGAAAGTGCTAACATTTCCTGAATCAGTGCTAGCTTTTGGACTTGCACAACCCATAGCTAACCTGCTTTCCTGGAAGGTGTCCTTTGGGGCAGATCCAAAGACTTCATTCAAAAGTGGAAAAATTCCCACCTGACTTCAGTAAGTTTTGGATCAGGACCTATTACAGGACTTAGTTCAAACCCTTTCAATAGCAACTGGGCATCTATCTCCTCCAGGCTCTTTGAAAATCCCAGACACAGAGGGTTGAACACTCCTATCTTTAAGCAGCAAAATCCCCATGGATCTTGTATATTTTGACTGATAAACACTACAGGATTTGGAGAAGCTTCTGGAATAGTGTGGAACTGCCTGGCCGTTGTCAGTGTAAAACACTTAATGTTATTTAAACTTGGTTTTCCAGCACTTAATTCCACCCCAACACCCAAATCATAAGAGCTCATAAGATGATTTTGTCAAGTGTTTTAACATTTAACACCGCATTGTAAATAACATTCCATGCAGCATGTTGAATATGAATTAAAATGTTACTGCTTCTACATTTTATTGTTTACAAATTTGCCTTTAAATGGAGATTTATAGGATGTTTCAGCTCCACGCTGACAGAGCTGTATTAATGTCCTCACAAGGGTGTGTGAGTTAAAGCAATCTCTCACTAGACTGAGACAATATCAGTAACTGCCATTCAGGAGCCATTCCTGTACCCCTTCCCCCACTATTCCAATTTTAAATACATTTTCCCCTTCAAAGTAGGACTTGAAGCACAGTTGCCAACTTTCACACAGTAAATAAGCACCCCGACTTTAACAATAAGCCAAAAATCAAGCTAATCCCATTTCGAAACAAGGCCAAAATAAGCCAATCCCTAAGAACCCCAACATGCTATGTGACTAGATTCCCCCAGCGTACAGTCTAGGACTGTGGTGGGCCCACCTTGTACCCCTGATTCTCTCCCCTGGTTGCCCCTGCTTGCCGGGAGATGATCAAAAAAAGAAGCAACAATTTGCAACAAGCTACAAGCAAAAAACTAGCCAACAAGAAAATCACAAGCCAGGTAAGCCAAAACCAAGCACAATTTCTCCAGGGTTTTTTGCGGGTTTGGCATGTCTGATTTAAAGCTTTTTTAAAAGACTTATTTTTTCATCCTGCAATGAAGGCAGAAACATACTGCACAGTGGGATGGTATCTCCCTACCCTGAATGTTTTGACCAGTAATAAGAGAGTGTAAGGACATTCTCTCATCTTAATGCCTGGGACCTGAGTTAGAAGAGCAGATCTAGGTTCTCAATTTGCCATATCCAGGGATGGCAAGTAGATTATTTCTTGCAATTGTCTACTGGTGCAAAACCAGCTCTCTTGCAAAATGAAGAGAGCTTTATGAGATGCTTATCTGAGTTTATGAAAATTTCCCCTTTATTTTAAATTCATCTTGCCTCATTCTTCCTGGATTCCTTCATCCACCTCCAGTTTCTTTAAAAGAATAGCTAAAATCAGAAAAGGAGCATAATGTAGTTGTGTCAGATATTATATTTTCAACCTAATGATACACGAAGTTGTACTCTCCAGGATGTAGTCACTTTCTGAGCAGCAACTTTTCATTCTTTATAATGAGAATTTGGATTTGGAGACCTGCAAAAGGTCCTCTGTTATCCATTGACTGCTTTTCATTTATTTTTAACTCTTCAATTTAGTATTTAGTATTTGTCAACATCCATTAAGACATAATGACATGCTAACAACAACAGTTGATACTCAGAGCTTTTTGAAATATTCACCTACAACCCTCTCAAACTTGGCCTTGGGTGTGAGGTGTATCATTCGTGGAGAGCCAGGAGTACAGAAAAGCACATGTTTTATAACACAGATATGTGCTTTATTAATGAGAGTCTGGAAGTGACTAATATATTAGGGACAGTCTAGCTACCAGAGCTAGTGATTCACAGTTTTGCTGATAGACTGAATATTTGGATAGGTCAGCATGACTCCAGTTGCTGTCTGTTCTGAAGCAGCATGTCTGAAAAATGCGTTTATCTGTTCATACTAAGTGGCTAAAAGGAACAGTCTTACTTGTAAATGTTATTTTGTAATATACTCATACATTTTACTGGATCCATCTGAAAGGCACTGCTTCAACCTTTGCAAGGTAAGTCATGTAACCTGCTGTACCCAACATATCACTGTCCAGTAGCAGGTACGCAATTAAACAACAAATCATATAAAAATCAATCAAGAACGTGGCACCATCTTTTTAAAAGATATGTTCTAGTTCAGTCACAAGTAACTGATCTTGATGTAAACATTCTATGGCCCATATTATTAGGAGCTCAAACTTAATGATCATGACTACTGGCCTCAGAATCAATGCAGCTACAATCAAGATAATATTCCTATATAGATAATGAGTATTACAGAAGACTAGAAATGGCAGTTTAGCAAATTGTAACAAACATGTACACAGCAGTGAAACAATGTAAACCTATACTATGACTTGTTTTATTAACACTTGGCTAATGTTAGTTCAGCATTGCAAAATAACAGAGAACTAATTCCGATAAGTTCAGGGTGATTTTAAATCTTTCTCCAAATACAGAATCAAATCAAAATTTGCATTTAATCTATAATCTATCCATTCCACCAGCATCACCAAAATATTTGACACCCTTAGTATAAAGTCCATCATATATTCTAATTTAATATTCATCACACTTTTCCTCAGGTCAGTTGTATATTCCCTGCCCAGCTCCACACACCTATTTAAGAAAGTTCCATATTCTGGGGCCAGTTCTCTACAATGCTCTCTCATGATCTTAAACCTAAAACATTTCACAGTTGCTATGAAAACAGGCTATTAAGGGAGATCATAGTCTTGAACAGAAGTGCTTAGGCCAATGCCATGGACGGCTTCTGAGATAAATTCAACTCTATATTTATTGAGGGTAGAAAAGTTTAGTTTACCTTTCTTTTTTGTTATTTTTCTGTTTTTCACCTGCTCATGTTAATCATAGTTTGGAGTAAAAACATGAACAGAAACACAATTAATAAGATTATTTTCTAGGTAACTGAATTGAATTTCTTGAATGAGGTAAAACCTGAAAATACACAACAGAGGACAATTGTACGTTGTCGGAAGGGTGGACAGGGTGATCTATGCCAATTAGAGAAGAACATTAGAACTTGAACTTCAATTTGGAACCTCTTTGAATGGTCTTTGCTCCTCCTGAATCTCATGAGTTCAGTTCTTTACACAAAATTTCTACCATATTTCAGTTTAGGATCTGTCCATATGAGTTTTGTTTCTGGATCAGATCCTAAACTGAAATATGGTAGAAATTTTGTGAAAAAAAATGAACTCATGAGATTTCCACTACTTGGACTGAAATCTGATTAGACTAACTCGTTAGAATTTGGTATGTATATATCTGAATCTGAACCCAAATCCAAGCTCTGGTTTGGCCTAAAGCTTGAACCTCAAACCCTAATTAAAAAACAAATCTGGATTTAAACACTACCTCCTCAGTCCGCATCTCTGGACAGTAAAAGATCCTTTCAGTAATTAGTTTCTAAGATTATGAAATCTCCCATGAAAAATCTATTTTCAGCAAAATTCCTAGCCATATAATCCAAACCCATGCGAAACACTTGAATTAAACTACTCATAGATTAATGACATTTGCTATATTTAACTCTACTTTTCACAATCCTTTGGCTCCTGCATTCTAAATTTGGCATGCTACCCGCTGAAGATGTGATCTGAACTCTAATATCAGCACGAGAGTATGGAAAAAGTAGAGAACATATAAATAGTACAATTCTGCCACCTTTACTCATGCTGAATAGTAGCTTATTCTGGAAGAAGTCCTACCGAAATTAAAGGAACTACTTCCAGAGTAAGGTAACATTCCAAGTCAGTAAAGGTGATCTTACTGGGTTTGATAGTAGATGATCAGCAGTCTCCCCAAAATCAGTAGACAAAGGTAGGACACAGTGGCCTTAACAAATTAAAATTCTTTACAGGCTCTCAATAAGTACCATTAAAATCTATGTTCTAGGGTAAACCCTTGTGGTATGGAATTCAGTTTTTTCTTAAAAGCATTTTTTTAAAAAACTGCAGACTAGAGAGGCAGGCAGTTGTTAAACCAAAACATCCCCATAGGTTTGGAATGAAACTAAAGAATCAAAATCTTCCACATTGCAGAGCACTGATATATCCTCACCGCTCATCACCACCACCACCCCTTGCAGACTTATTTCATAAAAACGTCAGCTATTAAGTTAACATTATTTAAAGGGCTTTAGGTTGTAGTTACTGAATGCAACCTAAGCTATATCCATAAAGGTCTGACATTGATCCCTGGTTGTATAAAACATGATACAGAGAGCACTAAATAAATAATCTGTATACTGCTTCCAAAGCATCTCTATTTATCACTGCAGTAATGATAAGGATCTGATTTAAAGTGAACCCTGGTGAGGGTCAAATCCTAGCACAAGCTGTAATATGATCTGCAAGAGAGTGCTGATAACCTGAAACAATATGAAGAATCCCTGTCAGATAAATAAAATAAACTGGTTGTCCATTAAACAGCTGAGAATGAGGCTAGCAAAACCAAACACAGACAAAACAATTTCTTTTCAAGAAGCACAAACACGCTGCACCTGAAATGCAAGTCTCTGCCTAAAGCTAAGCAAATAATGTTGCAGAGAATAGCAGGGAATGTTCCTTATAAAAAAATGTCTACAGCCACTTACAGAGAGTTTAGCTGAGATGCTGCATCCCTCAGAGTGCCTAAGAATTTCCACAAGTTTGTAAATATTTAAACGGACTTTTTTTAGACATTACTCAATGACTAATGTGAACTTCATCACCGTGAGTTCTAAATGTAAGTCTCTTATCTTTGGTTCCCCAAAGGAAGGAAAAATAGTAATTATAGCAACCACCCGCTATGGATGGAACTGCTTCCTGACTCATGGAGCCTGCTTCTAATTCCTGTGCCCTGGCTGAGACAGGGGTACCATGGAAAAATTAGAATGTGATCACATCATTCAAGACTTCATCATGCATATGCAAAAGGAGGCAGAAATGAGATTGCAGGGGCAACTTTCATTCAGATATTTCCACAGTTTTGAATGTTTGACTTTGCAATTATAATGTTCTTTTAATGCTGTAATGTAGTTTACAGCCACAAATACTAAGAGTGAAAAGAAAAAGAAAGGATAAGGTCAAGGAATAGTATTTGAGTTCCTAGCTCGAAGTTACACAATCAATCCAATAAACCATGCTCTGCTGGGAGACACATGAAACCTCACAACTACATTTTGATATTTTCTGGTGGGCCCATGAACGACTTCAATTTTTATTTTGAGATTAGGGCCTAATGGTGCTGGGTGCTGTACAAACACATTGCGGGGGATGGTCCCTGCCCCAAAGACCTTGCAGTCTAAAAAGACAGAGCTGGCAAAGAATGAGAGGGGAAACTGAGGCACAGATCACTGATCAAATTATAGCTCTAGCTTACAAGCTTGAAGAGATTCCTCAGCCAGAATCTGACACACTGATGAAGAGCACGTTGCAAATTCTTTTTTAATGCTTCTAGTTAAATATTCAGTAAGAGACAGTCACTGTTAAAATTTCAAAAACTCAGTTTACACTTGATACTATCAATTAGAGTGGAAAGGTGGTATTATTGTGAATGACTGTGGATCTTATCTAGGTTCCACACATACCTCTCTTTACAAGGCTGAAAAGCCCATTACCTAATATTTGTTTCTTAGAGGGTGTGAATACACAGCATTTTGGAATGAATGGGAGCAAACCTCCCAGCCTGGATCAACAGCTAGCAGGGCTCGCGCTAGTTCTCTAAAAAGACCTTTACAGAAAGTGCTTTGAAGTTGCTGCTCGGACTGGAGCTCTGATTCTCAAGCCCACCTCCTGCTTTCTACGCTTTAGAGGTCACGCTTGTGTTCCAATTGTACAGACGCTCCCCAACTTATGCAAGGCATTCCGTTCCGGAATGCCTTGCGTAAATCGAATTTTGCATAAGTCAGAAACGTATCTCTGACCATTACGCAAAAACAAACAAAAACTGCCTATTTTTAGCTTACAGAACTTTTTCTGTTAGTGTAAATTTGCGTAAGTTGGGTCTTCTGTAACCTGGGGAATGTCTGCACAGCTATTTCCAGAGAGAACTAGTGTGGGCCCTGATAGCCTGAGTCTGTTGATCCAAGTTGGGAGGCTTGCTCCAAAAAGCTATGTAGACATACCCATAGACTAATCAAAGCACTGCTTAACCTTTTCTTTGTTCAGCTCTTTTGAGCTCACTGAATCTACCATTATAAAGCAGTAGATGTGGTATACCTCGACTTTAGTAAGACTTTTGACACTGTCTCGCATGAGCTTCTCATAAACAGACTAGGGAAATACAATCTAGATGGAGCTACTATAAGGTGGGTGGCATAACTGGTTAGAAAATCATTTCCAGAGAGTTCACAATCATGCTGGAAGAGCATAACAAGTGGGGTCCCACAAAGATCGGTTCTGGGCCCTGTTCTGTTCAATATCTTCATCAATGATTTAGATGATGGCATAGAGAGTTAACTTATAAAGTTTGCAGAGGATACCAAGCTGGGAGGGTTGCAAGTGCTTTGGGAATAGGATTAAAATTCAAAATGATCTGGACAAACTGGAGAAATGGTCTGGAGTAAATAGGCTGAAATTCAATAAGGACAAATGCGAAGTACTCCACTTAGAAAGGAACAATCAGCTGCACACATACAAAATGGGAAATGACTGCCTAGGAAGGAGTACTGAGGAAAGGGATCTGGGGGTCATAGTGGATCACAAGCTAAATATGAGTCAACAGTGTAACGCTGTTGTAAAAAAAGGAAACATCATTCTGGAATGTACTAGCAGGAGTATTGTAAGCAAGACAAGTAATTCTTCTGCTCTACTCTGCACTTGATTAGACCTCATCTGGAGTATTGTGTCCAGTCATGGGCGCCACATTTCAGAAAGATGTGGACAAGCTGGAGAAAGTCCAGAGAACAGCAACAAAAAATGATTAAACGTCTAGAAATCATGACCTATGCGGGAAAATTGAAAAAAAATTGGTTTGTTTAGTCTGGAGAAGAGAAGGCCAAGAGGGGACATAACAGTTTTCAAGTGCATAAAAGGTGGTTACAAGGAGGAGGGAGAAAAATTGTTCTCCTTAACCTCTGAGGGTAGGCCAAGAATCATCATCATCATCAGGATGTTCCTATTACCTCTCTAGTATTTAGGGCAGTGACGAAGCTCCTCTACTCCTGTCTGTTTCTGGCAAGTATTCCAGTGGTTCTCCAGCTGTGCCCCAGGTTTTTCAGCTCAGCTTCTACAGCTCTTTGCCATGTTGTTTTCCAGTGGCCCCATTTTCACTTGCCTTCAGATGTCCATCTTATTGCTACTCTGGCGATGGAATCAGTTTCCATTCAAAGTATGTGACCCAATCCACCTCCAATGCCTCCTGCCAATGATGGTGTTCAAGTCCTCAACAGATCTTGGTTTGAGATTGTTCTGGGCCAAAGGATATGGAGGATTTTTCTGAGGCAGGTTGTATGGAATGAAGATAGTTTGGACATGTCATACTTTCTCATTCCCCAGCATTTTGCACTATAAAGTAGTGTTGAAAATACGCAGCTCTGATACATCTTGAGTTTGATTTTGGTGTTATATTTTGATAATTTCCAGACTGTATTTAAGCTCCTGATGGTGTTCCTGGCTTCACTGATTCTGTTCCGGATGTTCTGGCTTGTTCCACCATTCTGGCTGATGGTGGTGCCCAAGTATGTGAATGTTTCTACACTGATGAGAACATCATCCTCTATCCACACTGGGGATGGTGAGGCAATATTAAAGGTCATGATAGCTGTCTTATTGTGGTTGATTTTCAGTCTAATTTGCTGGCTGAATGTGTTGAGTCAACCTGTTCTTTCTTGTGTATGGTGTTGGGTATATGATAGCAGAGAGCCATCATCTGCGAAGTCCAGGTCTTCAAGGGATGAGAAGAGTGTTCACTTAATGCCTCCTGGCATGTCTTCTGTTGTTTGCTGCATTACCCGGTCAGTGGCAATGTTGAAGAGGATTGCAGACATGAGACACCCCTCACATACTCCCCTTTTGACTTCAAAACTGAGCACACTTGTTTTTTTTCCAAATATAAACTAGAAATATCCATTGAACACATCTGTGTTTTCCATATTATTATTTATCATTCTTAAGGCTACGATCTGGTAACGGAGGTCACGGAAGTCATAGAATCTGTGACTTCCAGTGACCTCTGGGACTGCAGGGTCCCCCCGTCGCTTGTGGGGCTGGGAGCTGCAGGGTACCCGGTCACCACTGGAGGCCCCCACAGCTCCCAGCAGCGAGGGTACCCTCTGAGAGACATAAGTTACACAGACTTAAATTCCGGTGTGGGCAGTGCTATGACAGTGGATATCACAGCTACCACAGCTCACCGGGAGGTGAATTACTTAAGTCGGCTTAGAGCGGCTATACTAGATAGCTTGCATCGGTGCAGCTGTGCCGCTGTAAGCTCTCTAGTGTAGCCACAGCCTTAAACATTTACCAAAAGAAATCAGAGAAAGGCACAAACACAGATGAATCAATATTTGCTCTCAAATCTGAATGAATATTCCTGGGGATTTCTCTCTCCCGCACGCCACACTATTTACTTGGCTAAAGACAACAGTAAGTCCAGTTTGCATCAAGAGAGGGAAACCAGAGTGCTAAATAAGAAGAAAAATTGATGGTGGATTTTCAGAAGAAAGTGATAGGAAGCAAATAATGAAGGAAGGATTAGAAAAAACAAAAAGGTGTGAGGGGTGGAGGCCATTAAGAGGTTAAAGCAGCATCAGGGATAAGTCAATTAGAAAGGGTTTAGACAGCAGGCAAGGTATAGTATGAAATATGTGCAGGTTACAAGAATGTGAAGAGGGGATTAAGGTCAGTGAATGCTGGAAAAATACAAGAAGTTGTGTATATGCAACGAACACTTTTTTTTTTTTATAGTACAGCAGTGAGGCCTAATTTTCAACTTGCAAGTGCACAGATGCAATTGTATGCCAGCTTTACATGTATAGGATAGTACATATGAATATACACATATTTACACTGGGGATTTACATAGTGAGCATCTATGCCATGCCCTGGGCACTTTCACATAACAACTACAAGCACCAAAATCACACCATGGACTACTCTCCCAGAATGACACATATATAGCCAAATAAGACCCCATCATCATAAAAACTGCCTCATCCTAAAAGTGTCTGTAATTAAGTGTCAGGACTTTTCTGTTTACTCACCCAGTTAGCAGATATTAGATCCCTATGGCAGGTGCAGTTTGTTAACTCCATCCTGACCATAAGCGAGATGGGAAGGACTCTGGGTAGAAAAGCTCCACGGGAGGACACCTAAGAAGAGCCAAGCCTGAGGAAATGATTCGGGCTGGTCCTCTGTATTAATATTATTTATCTTGTGGATAAACCCTAAGCCCGGGAAGGAGTGAGTTTGACCTTAAAGAACATGTACAGACATCTGTTGTAGGAGATCACAGGTTCTCTGAACTCCTCCAACTGTGCCCTTCCCTGCTACATTTCTCTAGAGAGAAGATGATCTGGCAGCCCTCATGGGCAAAGGGGAAATAAAATCCAGGCCCAAGTGACCTTCCTAAAGAACTTCATATCAACTTATGTTATAGAGCTGGAGGGAAGGTTTTTCAAATTGTTTTGACCAAAAAAAATCCCCTTTTTCAAAAACCAGTATTTTTTTTTGCCAAGAATTGTCAACATTGAGGGGTTTGTAAATTTTTTCATCATTAAAAAAAACCCAACCAACTACTTTTGCCAAAATCTTGCCATAATCTAGGAATGGCTGACAGGGGATGGATCACTCAATAATTACCTTGTTGTGTTCATTTCCTCTGATGCATCAGGAACTGGCATTGTCATAAGATAGGATCCTGACCATTGGTCTGTCCCCACATGGCCATTCTTATGTTCTTAAAATGGCTCTCCACAAACAAAGCTCAATGTTTTTGTTAAAACAAGAAAATAATATTATATTAATATTGTGAACAATTTAACATAAGGGGTCCATTTTAAATCATGCAAAACTTAAAACAAAGTTTTGAAATTTCTCATTTTTAAAAAAATTGACTAGCTTTTTTATAAAAAAATGACTAGCATATTTCCATCTAAATGGCTTCTTTTGGCCATGTTTTGAATAGTACCTTTGTCTCCAAATAGTCCCTCTGAACATTTTAAACTGAGAAAAACTATAAAAATTGGGTACCATAGGATGAATTCTCCTCTTTCAAGTCCATGATAAAACTGTCACTGATGCTAGTGGAAACAAGGTTCTCTCCTAAAGCTTATGGCCTGATGCAAGGCTCATTAAAATCAACGGGACTCTTTCCATTCACTGCAATAGGTTTTGGGTCATCCCCCATATTCCATGCTCACCAAGGTGCTGTACAATCCTATATAATCAGTCTGGATATACAATGTGTAAAGCAAGGCAGAATGTTTTTCCTAATGGGAGCAATCTGGAAGAAGTTAAACATTACACAGATATGGTATGTTTATCTAAGTAACAATGCAAATCGAGGAGGATTAAAATTTAGAGAGAAGAAGAATCTGGTTAAATGTAATGATGGATGGTCTTGTTCTGAGCTGAGTGACTAATAAAGTAAAGGATATAATTTAAAACAATCTGCCTATTTTGATTTTGTGCATTTTATAGGTTGTTGTGTACATACATATTTTATGCCCTATTTTTCCTTTTATTTTAACCTGAAAAAAAATGATATAAATAAAAAAGAGTTTAATTCCCCAGTTCAATATTTATTTGATGTGAAAGTTTTTACATGATTACCCATTTTGGTGGCAACAAGTTTTCTGCTGAAACAGGATTTCATCTGGGCCCCTCTGCTGACCACAAATATATCACTTCATTCAGTAAAGATGAAAAGAGGGGTTTTGCATTTGCAGCTGAACCTTTTCAGATAATTCTGTGCTTACACAGTAAACTATACCAGACAATGTTACATTCTGAGCTAGATTCTGTCTAGATTTATGCTCTGAGAAAGTCAGATTTTTTTTATATCTCATTTAGACAAAAAAGTGTGCTTGAATGCTGCTCTTCACTGTAATTTATATATAACTGGTATTCTGCCACCTGGAGTTTTGGCCTAGCTTTTGCGAGCAAGGTCTGGTATGCAACTACGACAAACAGACACTAAAGTGAGAGAGCGCAGAGGACACAGAAAAAGCGAATGTGGCTGAAATAAACAAAAACTTCCAGACATAAAAGTTGGGGCATTAAAAACATATTAGGTGTGGAAATTAAAAATGCCCAGAGCAGCACTTGTGTAACAACCATCATAACCCAAGGCTTCACTGACCTTCATCCTTCTTCTGGGGGGAGGGAGGGAGGAAAGTAGGCAGGAAAGGTCACTTTTAATTAGCCTTATCCTTTTCCCTCCCTCAATTAGTCCCAAATAAAATCAAGTTAACAAGAAGATGATTACAGATACTTTTGCTGAATCTAATGTTTCATTTTCTTAAGATCCATTGGAACCTTCTGGTCAGAACTTTCAAATTCCTCTGAGGTTCACTTAAGGCTGCATGTTTTGCTCAGAAGAGAGATCCTACGGGCAAATTATACTTGAATAGAATCTTTGTAAAAGCCTGTTCTCTGGGTCCAAGAGTTTTCTGTAGATATATTTTGATTCCTGGCATACCTGGCTACTAGAGCTGGTTGGGAAATTCCCCCCACCCCCAAAAAAAGATTTCTTTTTCTATTTTCATCAAAAAGTAGATGAAAATTTCTGATTTCATGAAAATGCCTTCTTCCATCAAAAATGTTCTAATTCAAAACTTTTGACCAGCCATTACAGCAGGGGAGATACTGCAAAATATTTGGTAATATCTGGTTGACATAAGAACCACAGATTCACTACAGTATCCGTGACTCCATGCATTTACTTGTCACTCAAATTTATGCAAATTTGGCTATAGAAAGAGCTGTAAACAAGTCATACAAAGATCCATTTGAATATGTATTCCTGCAAGTGTTTGTGCAGTTATCTGGAAAGTTCTTGGTCGGTTTAGGAGGCATCCAGTAAGGGAAAAAACACAGTACCATGGGCCCACTCTGATACTTACCATGAATGGGAGCCTTACTCCAGGAACAGTCCTAATGATTTCAAGACACTACTCCTGGAATGAAATACAGCTCAACCTGAGTACTGCTATCAAAATCTGGTCCTATCTGACTGAAGTGATCCACGGTGAGACAAATAAATAATAATAATAATAGAATGGTGCAGGGTGGCCATGAATTAGGAATATTGAACACTAAACAATAGTCATGATAAATATTTCCCACACAATCCATAAAGGAACAAATATTCACAGGAACCATTCAAGTAATTCTGGAAAACAAATAAACCTTTAAAAATCTAAGTCTTTTGGGAGACAATTCACAAACAGAACAAATAGGTAAACTGACAGAATACACTGTTTGCTGTGAATACTTCCTCCAGCTTTATCCCCTGCAGACTGTGCCAGCAAAGTACAGCCCCACACAAGACTACATGCACCTGCATACCCGACAGAGTGAACAAAAGTTGTTGGTTCCTTTATGGGGTGCAGAATACTTCCCCAACACCAGCAAGCCCCTCTAAGCAGAACGGTCCAATATAGAGTGGGGGAGGATGATAGCTCCCCTTCTACTTTTGTGGATACTAGGGCTCCTGTTGAGTTGAGCAGGAAATGGATAGTGGCTAAAACTCCAGCCAGTTTATACCACAGCCACCTAAACAGGAAGAGATCCCTTTCTCCCTGCTTCCCTCAGCAAACACTACATAAGGGATTAGTATGACAAAAAGAATTTAGCTTTGTGTTGTATTATCAAGGTATACAGCATCAGTTTGTTTATTTGCTGTTCAGCAGACAAACACATACCAAATTCCACAGTCCTTGCACAGAGAAAATGCCTATTGACTGCAATGGGAGTTTTGCCCTAATAAGGACTTCAGGACCAGGGCCAATATGTTTGCAAGATGCACTGAATTTTTTTTTTCTTAAATCCTGTTATTTTAAAACTCTAGACTCCCCCCAGCCCTTATTCATCTTAGAAGTCCTAACCATAAAAGGTGACTAGTATTTAAAATACCTTTCAAATGTAAGTGCTACCTATAAACATTGTAGCATGAAATTTAACAACTACTAATCTCTGAATATCTCATTAAAGTAGGGTAAAGTTTTTAATTCTTCTTTTGTTTCTATGGTGGGAAATGTTTTGAATACCAAATATAAATAATATTTAAATAATACAGAATAATCTCCTTAATGGGGAGGTGGGATTCGTTGTACACACAGCTCCAAATCCATCCCAACATCTACTAAAGCACTACTTTGTAATTTCTATGCTGATGAAGAATCCCGTCTGTTTATACTGTCACACTACAAAAGTAAGTCAGTTGTGGATTAACTTCCATATGGTCATTTAATTGATTTAACAAACATAGCTAAGATACTTATGAAGTATTGAAAAAAGCACACACTAAGATCTGAGCACCTTCTGCATGTTTCCTGCACTGCGTTTGTTGGCACTTCCTGTGAGAGGAATACAGTCAGCAGGAGTTAAAAGGCATAGACGATATACAAAGAATCCCCCCACCCCTTGAAATCCATTACATAAAATACATACCATAGGCCCAGTACCACTTTTTTTTTTTAATTAAAATATCAAAAGTCTCTTCCTTTTACAGTTGAAAGATGACACTCTGGCTGAGATTTGAGCAGAATATTTTCAAGATTAATTGCCATGGTTTCACTTCCATTCCCATTTTTAATCTCTTAAAGAGGAAACCCTTCAACAACTGAAATCTGCTTTCTATACATCCTATGGAAATACAAGCTTTAAAGAAATATTTTACTGCCCCTCTGCTTCTTCTGGAGACCTGATCTCTACCTGACTGGCTGGCTTGAAGTTTTAATCTTTGAGTGAATACGATTGTGTTTCTTTGGCTGCCCTGTGTCACACGCTGAGACAGTGTCAATCTGTAGGAAATTTCTAGCCCATTTAAAGTTCTACATTTTATAACTACGGAGAGCAAAGCTATGGTCAGTTTCCTAACCTTTTACGGCTGAGAGTATTAGTCACCAATCCCTCTTACTGCCTACCTCCTGTGCAAGTGTTCAAAATCTATTCAACTTGCCAGAGCTAACTTCCTCATCAGAGAATGATACAAACTCAAAGGAGGACAAGTGTTGTTTATTGGCAATTACCATGAAAGTCCTTCCTGTAATTAACCCCAGCTTCATGGACACTACTATTTGCACATCAGCTTTCTCATAAACAGGGGCTCCACTTCTATTATTGTTGGGGAAGATGAGTCATTGGAGAAGAATGCTTATCTCAAGTCAGTTTTTAACTAGCTTTTGTCTGCATGAGATATTAGTCATTGGTACCTACGCGATTACAAGAAAGTCAGGGTTTGGGGCTTTTTCCCCCTCCCTTCCTCTCCTCCCCTTTTTCATGCATTCAGAATGCAACAGTAACAGCATCAAAGCTGAGAGACTTATAAAATTCTCCTTTCAGTTAAACATACGCTTTGCCTGTATGATCATTGAATCATAACGAAGAAGAATTCCAGCTTCTGCTTGGCTAACAGGAGGTCGAAAACTTTGAATAACCAGATACTTGGTCTCTAGGCCAGAAAGAGACAATGGTGAAGGATTTGTTTTAACATTTTTCAAGCATTCAAAGAAAGCTGAGCTACAAGTCACTCACTGCCTGCCTTGTCTGACATTTTCTGCAAAATGAAATCCCTGCTTACAAAGAAAAAGGAATATAAGAAAGCCCACCTCAAAGCAATGTGATAGTTTTTTCTTCACTTAGAAGTCCTTCATTTATAATTGAAAAGTTTGGACAGTAGGAAATGCCACTAAATACAAAACCACCCTGAACAGGGACAGATCTGTCAAATCATCCACGGAGTCAAAAGAAGGCTGCAATTCCTGTATCTCTTTTAGGCACCAGTTTTGCAAGGAGATGCATATAGGTGAGACCCCTCTGTCCACGCAGGGTCCCATGGACTTCAGTCCACGCAGGAACACAGATCTGCCTTCACTAATCTTATTTCAGGATCAAGGCTCTTGGCTCTGATTCAGCAAAGCACTTAAGCATGCACTTAAATGCTTTTCTGAACAGCGATGAAATTACTCATGTGCTTTGCTGAATTCGGGCCTTAATGAAGACTTATCGCAACAGAGCACAAAGCAACCTAGCACGGCTCCTGCAGCATGACTACACATCATATACAATACTGGAGAAGAAGAGAGAAAGAGTTTCAGCTTGAACCTAGGTGTTCTTCAGTTAAAATTGGATTGAAGGGAGTTTTCATTTGTGTAATTTTATTTACCTTGTTATTAGATGTAGCTCCACTGAAAAACAAAACCATTACTAACTGAGATTTAAAAATCGTGCCACACTAAATGTTTTGAATAGCTTCATTTTAGTCTCCTGGGTACCGATTCCAGGGAGTTAAATAAATTTCCGCAGAAGTTTGTATATAGTGTGAGGCAACAGAAAGGAATATTCTTATAGTTTAGATGCAATTTGAATGGCTATTTGGCGTTTTACTGTTATTTTTCTCTTGTGGGAGACAGATGAAAACAGCACTACAAACAGGGTTGAATTCTCTACATGCAAAAGGCTATTTTTTAATGCCTACATTATGGTGAGAATATATATTTTTACCCGAAGTCCTTGTTTTTTAAGGCTAAACCCCACATTTGACCAAACCCAAGATTCATTGCTATGCCGCTGACAAGATTTTTCCAGCACACTCAGTTAATTCTAACCAACTGCAGACATAAGTTGTGTAAAAGCTTCATTTCCCCCCCAGCCCAGTGGGAGTGGCAACTGAAATCTGGACCTTTGCCACATCAGTTGTGCGATTCAGATCCCAGTATTTATAGAAGCAAGATGGTCAGTGCACCAGCATACTAATGCATTCAGCCACCAGACTGGCCAATGTTAGCATTTTATAATTAAAGAAAAAATACAGATTGACAATAGAGGCTACAGTTAAAGGCGACATGATGACTACAGCATCACTTCTGAGCTTAATGTCTATTTAAAGTGTAGTTTGTTATCCCATTTTTAATTATTTTAGCTAATTTAGCCCTAGTTTTGTTTTTAGTTTTCTCGAGTAATCTACTAAAATAAAGGTAAATGTTTCTATTATGCTGCTTTATTCCACTTTTCTGTTTTGCATGTACCGATACTTCTCCTGGAGTATCAAATGCACAATTTTTTCCCCTCTGAATTAAAATCTTTCTGGTTAGTATGAAAAAGAAAATTAACTCCTTTGTTTCAGGAAAGCTAGCTTAAAAACATTACCAGGGCATGTGAAGCATTTCACAAGTTGAAAAACATATGATGCTCCATCAGATAGGTGGTTATTTTACTTAGACTTTTCTCTTAAGCACTTTCCTAGGGATATAAGCTTTTCCAAATAGAGGCTGAAATATTTTTTTAAAAATCTCAAAATCAAATGGTGTATCTGTTTAGTTTGCCACACTGAAATTAACAAAACACCAGCCTCCCAAAGAGAAAGGAAGTGCAATGATCGCATTGATTTTTTGAAGTCTGATACTATATAAAGCTTTTGCCGTGAAACATTTTTGAATTCAAAATTTACGGAGGGTAGGACAATAGAATTACAAATACTGGTATTTTTAAAAAATGCTATAATGAGGTATAAATGTGACACTTTTGAGTAGAATGTGTTATAATTATTTGAATATAAAAAGTAAGAGAGGTATTTATTAATTGTCTTGGAAGATGATTCCCTTTTGCATGGGAGGTATGGGAAGGGAATACCCTTTGCAGTTTTTAGGTACTGGAACTAATTACATGCAACGGAGTTGCTTTAGTTTTCCTCTCCTCCACCTTGCTTTTACGGTTTACTTTTCTATAGCAAAATGGTCCCTTGCTCTGTCAACAAGTTGTGAAGTCACTTGCTCAACCTTTTTCCTCTAATTTGGGCTGCTATTCTTCTTCTTCTTGGGTCCTGTTTAAATTTTTGCATTTCCTGATTTTTATCTTGGGAAAACAAAAGGCAGCTGCTCTAAATTACATAAAACAGCAAAGTGACTCTGCTAGGTAGTGATTTGCAGGTTCTCAACAGTGAGTTGTGTGAACTGAAAAGGGGAGTGTCACATTGCAGAACTCTTTTCTCTCTCCCTCTTTCTACAGCTGTATTTCTAATCAGCAGAAGATACATCTTGCTTGGAGTCAACCCTTCTTTCTCCCTGCACATTCTTAACCTTCTATCTTATACATGGATCACTGGTTAGCTTAGAAATGCAGAGACACAAAAGGGGGAGCTGACATGTGAGGTTGGATGGCAATAATGGCTGTTTATAAGCCTAATCCATCACATTTAGTGGACACCTCCATTTTTGTCCCTCTGAAAAGGTATAAATAATAAAATGGTATAGCTTCAGCTCAGAGGTGCCTTGGTAAATATTTTAACTATTTACAGGATTGCACCAATAACAAAAGCAGCATCTGTACCATCCATATAGAGGCCCCTGAATCATTAGAAGAGACCCCAGATGGTTCTTACAATTCACCAACAATAAAGTGCCTTCATGACACAGCTTTTGTTAACACGGTTTACATTTTTTTCCTATGATGGTCAATATTTCAAACTTATTCCTTTTTCTCTTAAGAGTGGCTGTGTA
This sequence comes from Dermatemys mawii, assembly GCA_007922305.1. NCBI lineage: Eukaryota > Metazoa > Chordata > Testudines > Dermatemydidae > Dermatemys > Dermatemys mawii. The sequence continues at coordinate 11,609,275 of ML677343.1, read as the reverse complement.
AATATCCCTTCTGCCTTAAAAAAAATAAATAGAAAGTTAATAAAGATCCACAAAGACACAGAACTCCTAACAGTTTGGAATCATTCATTCTAAATAACCCAAATATTTAGATTAGCGATGTTTTCTTTTTCACCCACATATTATCTGTAGCACTTCAAGGTTAGCTTTGTGTCAAAGCTCTCGATAAGCTCAAACTGCTACTTGGCTACTTGGGCAGTGTTTATGGTTTTTACTCGATTTTACTTCACGTACAACTGCATCACATCAGATCAACAGCATATCATGCATAGTAGTAAAACGCATGCCAAAAAAATTCAGCAGAGACAAAATTAATCTTGTGGGTTTTCCAGTTAAAAGCAGACAGGCCATCTCCGTTTGGGGATAAAATGATGGTTTTACTGTGCATCATGAAGTGAAACTGCTTTGAAGTGGTAATATACCACAATTTAAATAGTGCTCCAGATCACAGTTCGGATTTTTTAAAAAATGACTATTGACTTTGGATACCAAATTTAAGACGCCATGAAATAGCCTGGATTTTGAGAAAGTGCAGAATATTTACCATCTGAATACTCAGTGCCCTTTAAAGTGTCTCATGTTGGGCACCCAGAAATTGAGGCATTTCAAATTCGTCGCCACTTTTGAAAATGTTGGGCATGCATGTTGTAGATCAGATCCTGCTTTGAGGACTCGATTCTGCCAAAAGGTCATTAATGTTATTGACGCAAGCTATGCAATTGATTTTAATGAGACTACTCACAAAAGTAATGTTAGTCACTCTCTTTAGTAGCAGCAGGATCAGGCCCTAAGAAACAAATTCATTTTAGGTCATGAAGTTTATATAACTTTGATAAAACCTTTTGTTTCTGCTTAATCAAATATTTGGACAGACTGAGAAATCAATGGCTGAAAGTATGCAAAACCAAGCAACCCTGTGTGGGAAAATTAGCACAGGTAAGAAAGAAGGAGAAGAAATGTAAATCAGGTTTTTCTCCTCTTTCCCCTGCTTTTCAAGAAGGAAAGGAAAGATAATGTAAAACAGAGAGATTTTTAATCAAATGCAAACATCTCTCCAAACATACAAGATACTGTTACATGGAGTTCAAATACTTTCCATTCCAAAAACTATGCAAAATAGTACCCGAGAAACCAACCTATTTCAGAAGCAATCCCTAAATATTGGTTAATCCCATTTTGAAAATATGGTCAATAAAATTAACAGCCGTCTTATGAATGGAATATCACACCTCTAAATGAGCTCAAGCTGGTGTTGTTATTGTCCAGTGGAATGTGAGATTTACATTTCACAGCTCCTCACCAAAGTAATGAATGAATCTGATCTCGTAAACAAACAATTCCAGTTTCGTGTTGTTTCAATGGCCCTCCAACAACGTGCCTTTGCCACAAAGAAAAATATTTATCATGTTTGTGTTCGCCTCTGATTCTAAAGGGGACTATAATAAAAAGACACCATAAAAAACATTTTCACAGCTGAGTTCGCAATTTAATAAACAGATGCAGACAGCAGTCTTTGGAGACCAACAATTAAAAATAAATAAACAAGGCAGAGGTTCCCTCATATCACAATGGGAACAACACTTAAATAGGCCTCCAGCTACATGGAGAACAGACTAGGGTATGCACAGAGCTCTTGGATTTTTGTCCAGCATCTACCTTTGAAGTACGTTGTTTACCTGTTATCATAATGTTAAAGAAAAAGCTTCAGTCAGATCAAATGATTTCAAAATAAGACCAAAATACACCGCAGAGATACAAACTGCATAATTCTCTTATCATCACATATTGACACACTGGACAACAAATATTTTCAAGCACAGAATTCCCATTGGTCAGGGCGAAATAATTCACTATTCAATTCTATTCCTGACTCTCCATGTACTCAGAAAATTCCATCAGTGTTTCTTTCAAAGGAAAAGTTATTGTTTTATTTAAAGCTCTATGTCCAGAAAACAAAAAAAGGTATAGTTATAGCTTCAATTTACTGTAGATTCCAGGTAGCATAGCTCTGGTACCCATTAAAATCAATGCGAGTTTTGCCATTGACTTCAATAATAGCAATTAGGCCAAAGCTAATTGCTCTTAAAAATCTCATCTTTTGTGTAATACACTAAACTTATATTTCTGAAAAAATGTGTACTGTAGCTGGTTGCAACAATCTTCACTTTTTTAAAAAAAGTTTTATCAGCAGCCGAACACAATAAACCCCACTTGCACTATTTAGATCAAATTCAGCCCTCCTGTAAGTAGCTACATCAACAGATGCAGTTCCCACTCTGTTCCTAACATAGTCTATACCAGGCCTGCACAACATGTGGCCCGTGGGCCACATGTGGCCCGCACGGGCTCACTGTGCGACCCGCGGGGAGTGAGTAGGGGTGGGGTGGGGCAAGCCAAGCGGTGGGGGGGGGTGAAGCGGATGGGGGGGGGGGCAAGGGCAGGGCTTTTCAGCCCACATCTGGTTTCTTTGCAATAATACGGCCCTTGCTGCTCTCCGAGTTGTGCAGGCCTGGTCTATACACTTGATATGGTCCCTTGTTTTTATTGCTAATTAAAAAACAAAAAACAAACAAAAATCCCACATCCGCTAAGCTTTCTCCTCAGCTTGGCTCTTTCTGGTGTTTTTCCATGCAGGAATCTTTTGTCACTGGCCATTAGTTGCTGCCTCAGAGAGAAAATCAATTCCTTTTATAGTCATAGGATGGAGTTACCAGGTCCCACCTGATCTGACACCAGAGTAAATCAGCACAGGTATTTTCATAGCTGTACACAATCCCAGCAACTCTACTCAATCCTTTGTAGGAGCAGGTCATATGTTGGGCTAGTTTCTGCTTAATATTTTTTTCATCTATGTCCTAATAAGTATATCAATTAGTTCACTTAAAACCTCTCTCTTTTTGTTAACAAACTTTTTTCTTTTTTATCTAAAAACCATCTCAGTGCTGTGTCTGAACTGAAGTGATTGTTAACTCCACTAAAGCAATAAGCTGTGTCTCTTTAGAGGAGCAATAAACCTTGTTACTTCCCTGAGTGTTCCAAGAGAGACTGGACACTTCAGGGCAAATGATTTTGGGGAAATTTGGGGCTGGTGATGTGTTGGGGTGACTCTGCAAATAGTAACCAAGGCAGTTGGAGACCAGGGTGGGGCATTTGTATTGTAAGCAGGCTGCTGGGGTCAGAGTGCTGAACCAGGACTGCACAGTACACAGACACTCAGGAAACTACACTTGAGTCTACTGGCTATTGGTATCTGGGCTGTGAGCCACAGCAGCAGATCAGCTAAGATAGCTAAGTGCTATAGGACAAGCAATGACAACTTCAGACAGTCTGAATTGCACTCCAGAACATGACAATAACTGACATCTTATTAAGTTAAAATATTAATTGTAATTGTTTTAGTATGCAGATTCAAAACCATCTAGTAAACTAGTTCTCAGGTGATTATTTAGGCTCTGATCCAAAGTCCAGCCAAATCAATGAAAGTGTTTCCATTGACTTTAATGTGCTTTGGGTCCAGCTCTTACAGATGCAAATGTTTCATTCAACCACTGTGTTAGCACAGTCACTGTTAATTATTGAATACTTAAGAGCCAACCAAACTTTTCTAAGACCTAAGATGCAATTGCCAGTTTCTGCAGAAGAAGCTACTTTCTTATTATGCTTTTTACATGACTTTAGTGCTTCTACCAGGTGACAGATCTAGAGTATTAAGTTGTATATTTTGATGCAGGAGGCTTGAAACAGATCCTCAAAATTATTTAGTTACCTAACTCCCCATCAAGGCACCTAAGGATCTGGATCCTGGTCTTGTTCCTGTTGAAGTCTATGGAAAATCCCTGCTGTTGCAAATGAGAGCCTGAATAATGGCACTCAAGGTTCTTCACTGTTCCTCAGTCTGGAGAGTTTCCATCTGTGGTTTCTGTTGAGGCTGTCTACATTGGAGCCTACACTGGCAATTGGAGTGAGGTTTTTTGTTGTTCTTTTTAAAGGAAGTTTAATGGCCTGTGCCTTATCTCCAGAAGATGCAAATTTATCACAGCACCCTGTACACAAGCTGGGTCTCTTGCTCAAGCTGCATCAACTCACGTTTTTACTTGTGGCGGTCACCATTTCAATCGCTGAGATACTGGCCAGGAGTGCATGAATTACATCAATACTCCACCAATTGCAAATGGATGCATTAGATTCTGTTCCCTCCTTTGCCAGAAGATTTGGGCAAATCAAGTTCTTCATGCCTTAGTCTGCCTACTTCTAAATTGAGATTAATAAGAAGAATGGTAAGAATCAATGTTTTGTGAAGCTCATTTAGGAATGCTTGTAAAGCTCTTTGGGGTTCTACAGAAGTTCAGTTATTAATATTGTTAATTATGTGACATAAAGCTACTATATAGTGGTGACAAAGAGTCCTGTGGCACCTTAAAGACTATCTAAAATTTTAGAGCATAAGCTTTTGTGGGTTAATACCCACTTCGTCGGATGCATGCAGTGGAAGTATCCAGGGGCAGGTATAAATAGGTAGGCAAGAACCAGGTGGGAGAAAACAAGGTTAGTCCAATGAGGCTGACCCAGCTTGTTATCTCTAATCAGGGAGGGTGAGGTGTTCCTCTAGCAGCTGAACTGGAGGTGTGAATAGCGAGAGAAGAGAAGCTGCTTTTGTAGTTAGCTAGCCATTCAAAATCTCTATTCAGTCCCAAATTGATTGTGTCAAATTTGCAAATGAATTGCAGCTCTGCAGTCTCTCTTTGCAGTCTGGACTTGAAGTTTTTTTGCTGCAAAATGCTGACCTTTAAATCTTTTATGGTGTGTGCGGTGAGGTTGAAGTGCTCTCCTACAGGTTTTTGAATATTGCCATTCCTGATATCTGATTTGTGTCCATTTATCCTTTTTCGTAGGGACTGTCCAGTTTGGCCGATGTACATAGCAGAGGGACATTGCTGGCACATAATGGCGTATATTACATTGGTAGATGTGCAGGTGAATGAACCAGTGATGGTGTGGCTGGTCTGGTTTGGTCCTGTGATGGTGTTGCTGGTGTAGATGTGTGGGCAGAGTTGGCATCGAGGTTTATTGCATGGATTGGTTCCTGAGTCAGAGTTATTATAGCGCGGTGTGCTGTTGCTGGTGAGAATATGCTTGAGGTTGGCAGGTTGTCTGTAGGCCAGGACTGGCCTGCCTCCCAAGGCCTGTGAAAGTGCAATCCATGGACTACAGCAGTTTTTACACATATATTTTATAAATTTAATTTACTGGTTGTGAGCATATAAATGTTTTAAATTAAATGTTTGCAAACTCAACAGCCCCTGTGCTGTCCATTTTATTGCTTCGCTGTATTCTTGCGGCTGTATGCCTGCCAAGTTCATCTAATCAAATACAACTATCTAACTGCAGTCAAAGTAAGTGGGAGTATTTATGAACCAATCTGCTGCAGAAAATATGAAAGAATACAGACATTGCAATATTTACTAAACCCAGCTCAGAGGGATTCAGAAAGTGGCATTTCCCTGCTTTCTAAAACTGTGTGCTGCCCTTTTGTGACCTGCATAATTTCCTCTATACTTTGTTTAAAGAAGCATAAAGGCCAAATTATCTTTAAAAACATACTACATACAAAAATTAAGCTAAGATTGAAATTAGGAAATTCCAGAATAAATATTGCCTGTGCAACCTCATTTGAGCCTCCCTCCTCAACCTGCTCACCGGCTAGCCCTAGTCTCTCTCCAGTTCCTTGCCCCAGGCTCTTTGCCCAGCCACTCCAAGGCATTTGGGGCCAGTTTCTGATCTCACTCGCATCAGTGTTAAGCAGGAGTGACACCAGTGAATTACATGGCCATAAGTGAGACCAGAAACAGGCCCAAAGTACAATCAAATGGAAATATCAGACCCAGAGTCTAAAATATACTTTAATTTTATGGGATGCTGTCTTCAGCTATGCTTTAGAATTTAACAGGACTACTGGGCCAATTTCATCCTTGGTGTAACTTCAGTGGATTCTGCCAAGGATGTTTTGCCAAGGATGAATCTGGCCACTGTATAAGGTGATGGTCTCTTAAGTGGCTTCTGCCCCCATGGTGACACTTTCCAACTGTCAGCATGTTTTGGTGTGTTGCTTTTAGCAAATTATTACAGTGCAGTTAAAATGCGGAATGGGATCTTCTGACCCTTTTTGGCACCCTTTGATTTAAATGCTGTGGGACATCCTGCTAATTTACACAGAAGAGCTCAAGTTTCTGAGCAAGCTTGAGTAGCCTGAACTGACCAGTCAGAGGCCACAGTTTTTCTTCACAAAGGGAATAAAATTCTGCAGACTACAAAGGATTCAGTTCAACTGCTCAGCTCAGAAAACACCACGAAAAGAATCTACAAATATTAAATCGTCTGCACTTTATGGATCCAGAACCTCCTCTGGTGTAATTAGCATCAACTCATGGAAGATGACGGAACTACAGAGGATCTAACTCTAAATCTTATTTGTGATCAACACAAGTTTGGTTTATCTGTTTGTTAAATATTTCAGGCTCTATTCTGTAGTTCAAATATCCCTTTTACTAGAAAAAATAGTGGATAGCTTGCTCTTTGCTTCAAATCCATTAAGCAACTCATCTTATCAAAAGGAAAACAAAACTAATTCTCTTTGAGATGGAAAATATTAACAAATAAAGCAGGGAAAGAGGCAAAACAAGCATTTTAAAGACACATTATTTAGAAGCAGCTGAAACTGAAGTATTCAAGGATAAGAGAAATCTGGTAGATATTGAGTATGTTCAAGTACACAGCAGCTGCAAACAGTTCAACTTCAACCCTATCATTGTCAGCAAAAACAAATACAAATTTGCCCTGAAGCAAAATAACATTAGAAAAATCAGGAAGAGGATAGACAGACAGACAGTAAGTTATGGATATAAAACTCTTTGTACCCAAACCAATTAACCCTAACCTAAGGCAACCCTTTTTCTTCCAGCCCTTCATTTAAAGGTTTTACAATTTATAGCTGTGTTTCTCAGGGGAGGTCTAGCTCTGCTCTGATTTCACATTTCACAGCAGTCCATGTGTAATCCTGCTGTGTCACAAACCACACAATCTAGCTGAGATCAGGAAATCCACTTCTCACAAATTGGAATAAACTGGAGCTAAACTACAGCCAGAATCCACTTGTAATCCAACAGGATGACCAACTATGCTATAGGAAAGTGTTGCTTCTCATAAGTGGCTGTTTTCTGATATGATGTCCTTTGGAAAGCCAGGAACCTGAGATAGATATTTAAATTCTGAGCTGGAAATTTGGAGTTGAGCCTATATTCACCTTTTTTGCAGATGTAATTTCCATTACACATGCAGATCAAGAGGAGAAAATGCAATATGGTCTCCGGGCAGTTTGTTGGCAAAGAATGGGGTAAGGACAGGCCAGGATTGTCAGACCCTGTCAGCCAAGACAGCTGAAGTACCATCAAACCTTAGGGATAATTTGGATCTCTTGGTATCTGGGAAAGCGCCTGGTCCAAACTGGAAGCCCTAGCTTGGTATATGCAAGTTTCCAGCTTTGTAATAGAAAAGCAGCTGCATAAACATTACTGTTCCCTGCAAAAAAAATATTAAAAATAATTTATGCTCTCAAAGCAGAAACAGAATATATGCCTACAAAAATCTGAGCTCAAGATTGTGCTTCTCCCGTGCCATGGACTAGGTTTGTCAATCCTCGGGCCGATGGAGAAAAAAGTGAAAGAATTAAAGAAAAAAATGTAGCTTGTTTTCAAGTTTGTTAAAGATAAGAAACCATCTCTCTTTATTTGCATAAATTGACTCTGGTTCAAAGGATGGAAAATGATATACGCTGAGTTGAGTCATATTAAAAGAGTCACATTAATTTTTTAAAAAATAATGTACTCAACATCAGCAAAAATAATCAGATTTATTTGTAAGTAAAAGACATAAACAATCCTAGATATGTAAATCATTACAAGTATCTGATCACCCAGTTTCAGTTGTTTCGTCCTTTCCTCCCCATGCTGGGGGTTTCTCTCTCTCTCTATTCTCCCCCGACCTTTTTTTGGCCAGAACCTTTGCTTTTAAATTAAAAAAGTATAAAAATTGAGTTAGCTGTCTGATGCTTATCTGCTGTCTGTCTTGCACTGCTGTGATTTCAAGGAGCTTGATTCCAGCAAACCAGCTTCTCCCTCAAACAAGTATCTCCTGCTTTGCTTGTGTCCTGTGAAGGCTTTGAAACACCACTCACAATGCCTTGCAAATGCATTGAGTTTCTTCCCCTTCAAAATGGGAAGTGCTTGCAGATGAGCACACTGGAGAATGAGGCATGGAATTCAGCTCATTTTTGTCCCTGCACACTGATAACCAACTGAGGAGAGCTCACTGGGAAGTGAGTTGGAAGAGAATACGGGTGGGGGACCTTCCACATTTACGGGTTCAAGAGGAAAAGTCCAGCAGGAGGAAGCAAATGAATCAGCAACCCCATTTGAAAATCATGAGACTGTAAAATTTGCATTCTTTTTATTTGGCTTCTGGCTTTTGAGCCTTCCCATTGCACTCAGATCATGTTTCCAAGCTTTTCTCTGCAATTAGCAACTTGAAAACTTACTTTTTAAAAAATAAAAGCAGAGATTTTGTTAGAATCTCTTGACTCCAGGAGCTGGGGCTTTTAGAAAAGCATCAAATTATCACAAGATTTGACTACTCTAAAGAAGGAAACTGCTGGCCCCAATCCTGAGGAGTTCTCTGATGGTGGTCCCCTATATATATGTGGAACCTTGCTAAAGTCAATGGAGCTCTGTGTTTATGCAGGAAACCACTATGTGTGGAGTTCCTTGCAGGATTGCCATACGATCTGCCTATGAAACAGAGCTCACCCAGTATATGTTGCAATGTGTGAAAAGACATGACAAAACTGATCATAATTCCGTCACTATTTTAATGGGGGGAAATGACTCTGCAAAGAAAAAGGGACATTCTGGCATTCGAAGACAATCAAGTCAGGACATGGGATATTTCCTTGGAATTCAGGACAGTTGGTAACCTCAACATGAACACCTAAAACAGAGTTTCCTGAATGCTTTAGGCATCTGCTGTTAAAAAGTAAAAATAGAATCCTGAACAAAAATGACAAATGCATGTAAGGGCCTTTTGGAAAATATCTATAGATGATAATAGGGATGAAATGTGAAGTCTCTAAAATCCTGTGGAATGTAATAAAGATTTGTATCCCTCCTCTGGAATTCCTTAGGTTGGCTTAAAAATTAGAAGGGTTTACCTAAATTCTATAGGACCTTTATCTAAGGAAAACCAATATACTGCAAAATACATTCCTCTATTCCTGTTTAAGGCCGCAATCCTGGGAAAGGCTTTTGCACATGGTTGGCATTACATGTATTCCTATTAACTTCATACTATGTCCTAATTCTGCAAAGACATATGCTCATGCTTCAGTCTTTATTGTCAGAAATTTTGGTCAACTGTTTCTGCCCCCCCCCCTTTATTATTTGTAGTTTTACCATACTTTCTTTGCAGCTCCCATTTTGAAAGTCCTCTTAGAACACAGATCACTCATACAAACAAATCCTGGCCTCACTGAAGTCAATGGATGTTTCACTCTTTGTTTCAATGGGGCCAGGGTTCACACAAGGTTTATGCACATCAGCAGCCTTCTTTAACTTCACAGATTTTGAGGAGAAAAGATGTTCACCTGCTCCATAAATACAGAAACAGAAACATAACTACATGAACAAGGGAGCACAGATAAAATAAGGCGGGGTGGGGGGGAGATTTAGAATGTCTTGAGCCAGACAACTTTATGATGTTTTATATTGCATCCCATCACAGCTCCACAGTAAATAGGTGGAAGTACAAATTTCAGGATTATTTATCCTCCCCCTGCATCACCAGTACAAAACACCCGTGCTAAATACCTTTTGTTTTCCCATTATGAAAACTAGTTCTAAAATTGTCTTATTTATTGTCTTGTCCCCTGGTGGACAGGAGTAAAATATGTAGGGCGGCTCATTCAAGGACACAAAGATGTTTTGTTGAAATTGTATGATGCCTACAAAGTGCAGCTGTGCCTCTTAGTATCACTATATAAGTTTACGTCTGAATATATATTTTGAACATCTTAAAAGTGGGCATAAACCAACCCCCAAAAAGGAATCAACATTGTTTCCAAGTGTTTTTCTCATTATTTCAGATTAAGTAAATAAACTCACTTTAGGGAACAAAGTGGAAAGTTAGCATGTAAACTGTGGCCCGTACTATCACCAACTACCCTGCCAGCAACTCTCAGATGTAGATCACTAGGAAGCTGAAAATGAATTTGAAGAAGTCTGGGGGTAGAGATGTATATGTATGAGATATAGTGCCCATCCCAAAATGTGATTTTGCATCTGTTGCATATGTAGGTGTCTATTTTCTCACAATCTATGGTGAAACTCTCTGCCCTTTGAAAAAATCAAAGTAAATAAGGAAATTTAGAGTAAGCAGGTATAATTATATTGAAGTCAATAGAGTTCCAGGTGCGTACAATAGGGATGATTTTTCACCCTGAAAGAACTGGCAAGGAATTATGCATTTGGTTCCCAATGTGACTTAGAGCAGCTTGAGGAAAACTGCCTGTCCTCGCTGCCTGTGCTGGCTCAAACGTACCATTATGGCAACCAGGAATCTCCAAAGAAAACTGTGCTCTGACACTACCCTCATCCTCTATGACAGTCCCAACACACCCACTGTGCTGAGGGCTGAAAGGAGAAGGGTAGGACTGGCTCTGGTCATCCGGAGATACCCCTATATTGTAATGAGAAAATCCCTAACTGGCCATTTACAACAGCTTTACGGCTGCCCTATGTGACCAAAGCGGCCTCATTGTGGCTGCTGACCTTACCCTACTACTCAATATCAATAGTCCCTCACTCTCTGTCTTAACTTTTGCTGTGGACTTCTATGTAGCTGCATAACAGCGAATATGGTCTTCATTGGTTGCAGGTAGCATTCAGTCACAATTTCTATTTTGAAATGTTTTTGTACTTCTACTGGATGAGCAGGCTGATCTCATCTCTGGATCTCAGAGATTTCAGTCACTGATTTCCTATGGTTCCATTTTGCTGGGAATTCGTAAGATGAAGTGTGTAGTAGAACTTCTCTGATTCCCAAATGTGGACATTTTTCTTTATATTTTTGCTTTAAATACTTATTGTGGAGCTGGATGAAGATATTTTTAAACAGTTGACTGATTCTATAACAACATCCTTGAAGTCTGTGTGCTAAATACTGATAGGGTGCTGGGACAAGTCACAGTAAAAACATGTGCCCAAGCTGAGAAATATGTAACAGAAGCCAAGTACCACATTCCCATGGTAAGGACTTAAGCGCTAGGGGAAAATGTTCTCTCTGTTTATATTCCTCTCTACCTGACACTGAACCATATGTGAACCCAGTGCAGAATATTCCTGCTCAGATTAGGAATAACCTGAATAAAGTCGTTAGGATGGGGTGATATGCTGATTTATGGTATTAGCGTATCTGACTTTGAACCACGAAGCAGAGTTCCAGAATTTAGCCTCATGAATATAATGGACAGCTGCAAATTCCAGTTAGCCATTTCCCAAGTAAAACTGATTTAACATATAAAGATGGATTATTGTGACAACAATTTGATTAGAAAGTTGTTTATCAATTGATAAGAATTCATACCCACAGTGCCTGACTTACTGCAGTTCAGTGCCAAAAACCGCTCAGCTCACTAAACCTTACATAAAAAACAGTTATTGACACAGAGAGACAAGACTTTTATTGACACAGGCAGTAACACAAGACGTTTGTTGTTCCTCTGGTCTCTTTTGTCATTTGTTTTATGTGAACACCTCTACAACAACATTGTTCTCTGTAAAATTCTTTAGAACGTACATCAAAATGAAGCATCCCAATGCCTTGACTAATATGCTTTCTGCATCCCTTGCATGCATAGGTGAAGAAGAGGCTGGGGGGAAAGATGGCATAGAGAGCCTCTTTCATCCTACAATCCCTTAATAACACATACAACAGCAAAGTAGGATATATTCCTAGCCTGCTCCCCAGTCACATTTTATACAGCAGTATTAAAATTACACAGGTATACTACAGCATTAGGGAATGTAATCTGCCAGCCAGAAAGGGTAGACAGAGCATGGGATGGCTCCCTGCTCATGTGCTACTACCAGCATCATACGTGTTCTGAAGCAGCATAAGAGGTGACACATTCTACATTCCCCACGATCACTTTGAGCTTGCTCAGAGAACTCACATCTTTAATTTTCCTCTATTCCCCTACTTATTATGGCTTCTGGATGCTTCAGGATATTGGCCTGATTTTAAATAAATATCTATCTACTATCTTTTATCTACTAGCCAGCTATAGATATCTTGTCTATCTTTAACTACTGTTCCATCTTTTTTCCTTTAGGCAAAACATCCTATTGTCCTACTCAAACTTTATCTTCTGTTTCTCCTGCAGCATATTCTTTATCATTTTGAATTGTTTTGGTGTCTTTGTGCCTCAGCTATTTGCTCTACGCTCTTATTTCTGTATACGTTTATTTTTGTTCAGTTTCTTGACACAACTTTACTACACCAAGACCCAGTGTTGCTGCCATAAGTTAATGGCAAAACTGAGATCAGATGGGAGCAAAAATGTGCCCTTTGTTTGCATTGCCACCTTGTATTTCTCATTTAAAGCTTGTGTTTATGTTCTTTATCCAGTGAATTGAATCTATTCTTCATATGGAAACTGTAAATAAACAGTACAGTAGAAATGTGAAGAAATCTAAAATTGCAAAAAGGGTATATAGAAGGTGCCAAAAATAAAGTAGGTTGGCAGAAACTAATTTAGAAAATCTCATAAAAACACTGTGCTACAAATCTTGAAAATCAACAAAGACTGATATTTAAAACATGTTTAATCCATGTACAAATTTCTAGAATATATTGAGGAAAGTGTTAGTATAAAATTACTGACAACTGGAAATTATCTGCAGAATTTTATAACTAAGTACTTACAGATGGAAATATAAATTACTTCTCAGACAGCATAGCTAGTTTTATTAAACTTGTGTTTAATAAAGCATGAATGCAGTTTGTTTTTGCCAGGTTCAAAGAAACCATCATTATTCTGATTCCAGAAAAGATGTAGCATAAGTTTAGCTTTCAACACCAAATTTTGCAATTGGGCATTCAGTCTAATTATTCTGATGTGATATATATTTTGTTTAAAAAGCTTTATTTTTTAATTCACAATGTACAGCATTTGAAGTTGCTAAGAGATATAGTTCTTTAAGAACTGCAACTTTTAAAACTACCAAAGAAAAACCCACCATTTAAAATTCTGAAAGGAAAAATTTTAAATATTTCTTAAGCTCATCTTTTTTTTTTTTTTACATCAAAACCATTATTTATCACCTAACAACAACATTTGGCTAACTTATTAGCTGTTGAATAATAATCAGCAAGGGCAAGTTTGGAACTAGGAATCATGAACTTCAACCTTTTGCTAAGCAGAAAGAAAAGTTCCACATTTTTGGAGGTCCTATTTCAACTTTCCAGGAAAACCACTCTAGGGATGTTTCACCTACATCACTGATATGCTCAGTATTTAGGAAACCATTTGAATAGGCTATTGGTAAGGCTGTGAATTTGTCATCAAGGTCACAGAAGTCACAGATTCCGTGACTTCTTGTGGCCTTCATGATTTCTGCATCGGCTGGTGGGGCTGGGGCAGCCTCGGGCCACCGCCCCTCCCCAGCAGCAGCAGGAGTTTGGGTGTGAGAGGAGGCTCAGGGCTGAGGACTGGGGTCCAGGAGATGGCGAGGGCTCTAGGCAGCGCTTACGTGAGGGCGAGATCTCTCAGCTCCTAGGGGGCTCTGCATGCTGTCAGCCCCACCAATCTCTCTCCCTCCCCTTCCCCCAGCATCAGCGTTGGTCCCAGGCCTCATGCTGGTGCCCCCTAGCAGAAGTGGGGATCCATGGGTTCATGCGACTGCCCCACACACACCCTCAGTGACAGCGGGGGGTCCCAAGCTGTGTGCTGCCACCGGTCCCTCACAGCACCCAGGGAGCCCCTGGGCCTTCCCCTTCGCCCCTAGAGCACCTGTGGCACTCCTGGGTAGCTCCCCCTCCTCCTGAGCACCCGCAGCACTGCGAGCCGCCCCTCCCTCTCCCCCACCAAGATTTAGTCAGAGATATATAGGACAAGTCACGGACAGGTCACAGGTTGTGAATTTTAGTCTATTACCCTTGACCTGTACATGACTTTTACTAAAAATACCTGTGACTAAAACGTAGCCTTAGCTATGGGTAACATGGCCTAGGAAATAAGGCATCACAGTAAAGAATCACTGAAGTTAGAACTCTATTATTAATATTTGCAGGCTTGGGTTGCATGTTATTCCAAACATTTATATTGCTAGAGGATTCCATTATTTCCTCTCTTGAATGTAAAACCAATTTTTCTATTCTATTATACTATATATCTGCAAGAACTGGTGTATCATAAATAAGAAGGAAAGGTGGCAAAGTTATCTCTAAGTTACATTCTGTCATTTCTGCTCAGCTAAGATTTTTTCTTGGTGATCTTTCTGATTATATGCTTAGATTTTGCAATATTCTATAATTTCAGACTGACTTGCTTGCAAAATGTGGCAAATGCCATATATCTATATCAGATCTGGTTAAATTCAATTAATGGCCCTCACTGATGTTTCAATCACCCAATAAGAGAACAGGAACCATACACTGTGACTATTGGGAAACTACAAAAAAGAAAAATGAACAGGAACTAGTCAGAGTGGATAGTTTGCAAATAAACCCTTAGGCCACTTTAGTGAATACTTAAGAATCATGAAGGAAAATCCGGATGAATTAAAAACTGACTAGCCAAAAAAGCGGTAGATTTGTAATGAATATTTTTGCTAACCATTTGATCAGCTCCAACAGTATGTACACGCAATGACTGATATTTACTAAATAATTGTAGCCGAATGGACTAAAGCATGTAAGCACATGCACAACTTTAAGCATACATTTAAGAACTGAATGTTAAGTAATACTTATGTGTTTCACCTGATCAAGGCCCATATTCCATTTCCTAAATGGAACTGAAATTCACAACTACTTTTTGTTGCACTGACAGAAGCAATAATCTATTTCCCAATAGACTAACTTTTATAATCATTACAAAATTAGAATTAGATAATACAAGAAACTAGTTCAAAAGCCACCTCTAGAAACTGGGCAACAGAAGAAAACAATCAATATTTTAATTTAGTTGTTCTTTTTTGGCAGGAGCACATGACATTTGGAGTTTAGCCTTTCATAAAAGCCCATATCATTGTTTACCCTTTCTTCTTTCTATTCAAACATCCCTTATCTTCAAACAAAGTTACTTGGAACGTCATTTGCTTTTTAATCAAAAGTATCACAATGTTTTGAAAAAAGAGATTGAGATTTTTTTTCTATTTGCACTAACTCTAAAGCAAAATTTTGTATATGCATAGAATGCAAAACTGTTACATGAATTTCAATTATATATATTTAACCATAACTTTTTACTACAGTTCTCAATTGACTAAACTTTTTTGACAAAGAAAGAGGCAATGTCAGATTTTATATAGGCACAAAGGATATTGTTCCCCAGGCTATTTCAGTAAATACAGTCTACCAAAGAAATTACAAAGCAACTACTTGTTTTAATTATGGAAGAAATGCACTCCTGTGTAGTAGTGACTCAGAGCTAACTCAAACTCTCTGTGAAAAGTATACCTCACACATGAGCTAAAGCCCATAATAATGGAAGACATCCAAAAAAGTTGAAGTAGGGTGAGAGCTTTTACTGAGGGGGCTCTCCTGAAGCCGTTTCTTTTTGTCAAGGGAAATATTTCTCAATAAATATTTGTGATGTTCTCTAACTCCATACTTTTCCTCAGATATATTAATCAGACCCAATCTCTACAGCTCAGAAAAATCTGGGCTTGGATAGACTATTACTTATTTTTTATGTGCTTTAGTATAAATTCCTCAGCCTGTGAATGTCAACAGAATATTCCTTTTAGAAGTGCAATTGAAACAAACAAAAAGATCATTGTTACTTTCCTTTAGGCAGAGAGCTATCCCAACTCCAATATGCTTTGAAACACTTTTTAGTTTCCCTTTGTGATTACCCAATAGGATGTTAGATGTCTATTTACCTGATATGCTTGCACAAAGGCCACTGCTGTGCACAAATCCAGTTGGGGCAAGCAAATATACAGGCCTCAGATTGTCCTCCCAATCACACGGCTGTGCAAAACTAGGATTTGATTAATCAAACACTTATTACTGATTGCAGCACCACAAGGAATCCCACTGAAGGAGTTCCACAGCCTGATCCAAGCAGGCCACTTTGGAGAATTTGACTTTTTATCCTCACATGAGATTTTCATGTACCATAGCTGTCTGCATAAATCTTTCATCTGAGACTTCTTTCGATTTAAAAAGCCAACAGATTGGACTAAATTCTTACCTAATTGAGGGTCTTTTTTTCCTACTACTGAAGTCAAGGGACTTAACTGAGAATAGGATCTGGCCTTACTACTTTGCAAGTCAAATCCAAAGGTTAAAAAAGTCAGGTGTCCTCCCCTTAAAACCATATGATTGGCTTAAAAGTCATGAGGGTTTTTTTGGTTAAATGTCATATTTATTATTTGTCTTCAGGCTTTTGGATCTTCAGGATTCAGTTCAGGTCACATTTTTAAGCTTTCCTCAACTGTTAGGGCTAGAAACATCGTTGCTTCCTTTTATGAAAGCAGAGAATCTCATGAGATTATTTGTCTCCAAAACCTGGGGCTTTAGTAAAAACATCCAATATCATGAGACTTGTTATAAAATTCAGTGGATCTCCATGGATATAAATAGATGCAGAAATTAGTCCAATGAATTTATGTAGTTCTCAATAGAAAAAGTAACTTTTTACACTATTTTTACAGAATGATCTTTTTAGCGAGTTAATTCAGTTTCAAAATGTAATTTTCATTAAAATTCCCACATAGTGATATCCTGCTTCAGAGAAATGCAGTAAATTACATTCTGCTATTTAAAGCCAATTGCTAACTACGCATATAGATGTGTGCAATATATAACTATACTATAAGGATACATAAAGTATACACAAACAACCACAGGACATTCAATCCATTATTGTATGATTCTCAAACTACCTATCTGAAATAAGAATAACTATTCTGACAAACTCGATTTGCTTTCAAATAAATGCACTAGCTTTCACTTGTACGCGTCTTTCTAAAAAATAAATTGCCGCTAGGCCTGCTCACCCTTACACTTTCCCTGATGTATATCCATTTAGGAATATTATTTTTGACTGCTCTAACTCAATAGACCTATTTGCAGCTGGGTGAACTAGAGGGGGCCATTCAGTGTGAGAGTGAGGATGACTTGAACCCAAGACCTTGAGGATTGTTGTTGAGCACCTTAGCCACTGAGCCTCTGCACTTCACATGGGAGGTTACAACAGCAGCTCTCATACTTTTTATTCTTTGTCTCTGCGGCAGGACTATGTTCCTCTGTTTCAATCAGTCTGTTTCCTGTGACACTTTTTTACATTAAAATATTCTGTGGTGGGTAGGATGACCAGACAGTAAGTGTGAAAAATCGTGAAGGAGGTGGGAGGGAGGAGGTAAGAGGTGTCTATATAAAACAAAACTCCAAATATCTGGACTATCCCTATAAAATCGGGACATCTGGTCTCCATAGTGGTGGGACTGGTTGACTCAAATATCTGGTAATGGACTATTGAGCCTTTTACCTCTAGACTGGAATGTACAGAAAACACACAGGAATAAAGTTCCTCAAAATTCAACATTTCCGTTTCACAGGAAATTTCAACATTTCAAAATCTGTTTTCATTCCTATTTGAACAAACCATTCTGAACTGTTCTACGGCTAATGGAATTAAGCCTTCAGATCTGTCAATCTGGAATTTACGAACTCTAATCCATGAAAATTAATTAATATGCAAATGGGAGAAGTTGATCTGCTGCATTTAAAGTCCACCCAAACACTATGTTTAAAATCTGACAGTGAAATGGAACTTTAAGGCCTGTGTTTAATGTGCGTGGAAAAAGCCTTGTCTGCATAATGGTCAGAAAGTTCAACAATGAGGCAGATGTCTATCTCCCTGACCTTCAGCACCAGAGTCTTCATATCCAGAAAGCACTTACAGCCTCTTAAGATCCAGTAATAATTCTAGTTATTAACAGTTGACCTGAAGGGTTAAATAAGTAACTGAAGTTAACGAGTAAAGGTTTGTAACTGGAGTTAAAGAACAGGAGGATATATATTGTTCAGTAAACAAAACATTTACATTAGTCAAGCTGTTCAGACTAACAGGTATGTGATGAAGCAGTTTGCAGCTATCTAGCACATTTATATGTGGCACACCATTTTCTCTGAAGTGCCACATAAAAACAGCCAAGTGGATTTTCCCTATGTTCATTTTTGTACACAAATGTGTGGAAACAATCTTATGTGTGTGTGTTTGTGTGTGTTCAAACACAGTTAAGGGATTTAACGATGAGTACCTGATCATTTGGGAACTAATTTTGGGCCACTGAAATCAGTGGCAATTTTGTCACTGATTTCTGTGGGAACAGGACTGGAACCTTAGTTGGACAATTCACCATTTCACTACCAGAAGGAAATGTTTTTACATCCTCAGATTGAGCTCCCAGGAAAGATAACTAAGCATTTAGGTACCTACATAAGTAGAACTGGAGGTGTTTGGTTACCAGGCTTTTTTCTTCAGCACCCGAGGGCAAAGAGCAGCTGTTAATGACACACTTACCGGAAAGAAGGTTAAGACTGTTGACACTGAACTATTGGCAGTATTACACTTCAACACTTGCCCTGTCCTGACTCAATATATTTATGCCAGTTCATAGTTTGCTTCTCAGAGAGCTGAAATTTAGACATCTGTAGGCAAGAGGGGATCACCCAAAAAAATGAAATACATCTTTGTTTCTCTGATTTCAATAATACACGGAGCCCTGAGACTTGATTGTGTTAATTACAGGTGTTTCCAAGCCAACTATAGCTTGTGGGATATACGTGTAGCTCTACTGAGCACGTTAACAATATACAGAAAGTAGACACTCACAATAGTCTGAACATGAAGGAATGTTTAGAGTTCAAAGACAACAATTTATGTGAACTGAAATAATAATTAAAACGTAATAGAAACAAAAACTCGTTCTCCAAAGGAATAACTTCAATTCAAAATAAAAGATGATCACACTCCCATCTGCTCTTCTTATCAGCAGCATCTAACTTTCTTGCTGGAACAAAATGCCCTTTCTACCAAAGTATACAGCTAATCTTTAGCTACAAATAAATTGCAGAAACTGGGGGAGGAGAATAGTAACTATGTATATATGCTAGTCCTTTCAAACAAGCATGTGTTTTCATTTCATACTGTGCTTCCTTCTCATATGTCTGTGATTAAAAAATATTCACCAAAACAACACTAATCCCCTCCCCCCATATTTATAAAACCCCAAGCCCATCACCTTCGTCATCCTCCTACAGGAAGGAAATGGGCAGCATTAGCCACATAAAACAGTAAGTATGTCTAGCTGGAAAGAATCTAATGCCTTGCAAAAACGAGGCTGATGGAGCGTGTGCTCTGTTCTCCTCTTTAGAATGCATTACTGGATAAGCCTGAAAGACTATTTAGCCTCATTCATTTATACAACAGCTGACATGCAAGAAAACATACTGTTACATAGCCACAGCCACATATTATGGAGAGGAGGAGGTGCAATACCTTGGACATGCACCCCCACAGCACACAGGCACTGTAGGCAGGAGGGATGGGAGTATAGGGGGCATTGGCAAAAGCTAATTGCCTCCTCCCTCCCTGCCCAAAACAAACTTTTAGGAATCTGAAGTAGTCAGACCAAATTAGGGCAGCTTTGCAACCTTGTGCACAAGGTCACAATGCAACTCAAATTTGGTCTGGATGGAGAGGCAGCCCAGCCAAATTTGAGAGTGATGCTGTGATCTGTACACAAAAGATTGCAACTGCACTCAAATCTGGCCCATTTTGGATTGCTTGCCCCTTTGCCCCCATTTTTGCTGTCCTTTTGGTGCTCACACCACAAGCAGAAAACCTGAAAGCTTCAAGGCCCACAGGAGCTCCCAGTTTATACATCGTCTTTAAAGAAGGTGCAGCATTTACTCCCTTCTGCAGATGATCAGCGAAAAGTCTGCCACCTTCCCACTCCATTTTTGCACAGTCTAGTTCCTTTAGTCCTATGGATGAGATCCTCAGATAGGGTAAATTAGAATAGTTTCACTGAAGTCAACAGAGCTATGCCAGTTTACATCAGCAGAAGATCTAGCTCAAAGACTTGTGCAGAGATCTGACATAATCTGGTCTAAAAGAAATATTACAAAGTTGATGATAGAAAATTATTGCCCCATCGTGGATTGAAAAAGTGATTGACGGTGAAATATATTTTTCACTCTAAACTATAAAAGTCGTGCACAATTTTACACCCAACCCATCTTAAATCTACCAAAATGGCTAGGATGATTCAGGTCTCACAGGTCTCTGGGCTCACAGAGTTTTGGAATCTACCATATATTAACCAAATGAGCTGAATCAGAACCTATCACCTTCATCAGAAAGTTTATTTTTCACAATAAGATTAAGAAAAAGATGGGGCAGGGGGGAGGATAGTAAAAATTACATTAATAAATAACCATGGGACAGGCTGTAATTGGTAATATTTTTTCGGAAAGCTTAGCTCCAGTTGATGACCAGTGCTTGTCGATAGTGAAGGGGCCGAGCAAGGCAGCTGGCTTCAGCAAAATGTGATTGAGCACGCTCAATTCATGTGAGCATGCTCAGTACAAGCCAAGCAGCAAATCTGGCGGGCACGTGACTCCGCAAGCTCCTCCACAATGCATGGCCTACAGAACATTTGGTACGAGTTAACATTGGAAAGTATTAGAATTCAGTGGTGTGAAAATGCTTAAAGATTTTCTCCTCTCTGCATGACGCGGTAAGAAAAACAAAGAAAGCAGGAAATGCCTTGGAAGTTAAGTTATAGAAGTAACTGCACTAGTGACATTTTAATACTAGAATAGAATATTTCTGGGAGAATCTGACACTTGATGGACAGCCACTACAAAACAATCATACAAAGTTTATGCTTCAAATACAGAGCAGAAAGCAGCCAGCCAGACAGGCAGTGTTTAGAAGTCTTCTGGGAGTCTACCATAGACAGTGATACCATGATTACAGAGCCCTTTTCTTAGCACTGGCAATACAATTTGGAATCATGGATAAAAAGAGAGCTGAAAAGAATCCTGTTGAAAACCTTGGTAAACAAATATGATGAAACTTGTGTCTCTATCATGGTGTTCAGCCAATGTGGTCGCCCCATCTCAAAAACGATATATTGGAATTGAGAAAAACTCAGAAAAGGGCAACAAAAATTATTAGGGTTATGAAACAGGTTCTGTATGAGGAGAGATGAATAAGACTGGGACTTTTCACCTTAGGAAAGAGACAGCTAAAGGGAGATATGATTGAGGTCTATAAAATCATGACTGGTATAGAGAAAGTAAATAAGTAAGTGTTGTTTACTACTTGTCATAACACAAGAACTAGGGATCACCAAATGAAATTAATAGGCAGCAGGTTTAAAACAAATAAAAGGAAGTATTTCTTCATGCAACGCACAGTCAACCTGTGGAACTCCTTGACGGAGGATGTTGTAAAGGCCAAGACCATAACAGATTCAAAACAGAACTAGATAAATTCATGGAGGATAGGTCCATCAATGGCTATTAGCCAGGATGGGCAGGAATGGTGTCCTTGGCCTCTCTTTGGCAGAAGCTGGGAATGAGCGACAGAGCATGGATTACTTGATTATCTCCTCTGTTCATTCGCTCTAGGGCACCTGGTACTAGTCACTGTCAGAAGACAGGATACTGGGCTAGATGGACTCTTGGTCTGACCCAATAGAGCCGTTCTTATCTACAGGGTTGCAGATTGCCCTGAAACTATTGTTTCCCACCTATCAACACACAAAGGTTGTATGGTTACTACAAAAGACAAAGCCTATTGATAAGGAATTTGGCTAACAGTTATGTCATGCCAGTCTCCACAATGACTGACAAACTACTGAGACAGGTGTGTAACAGAATGGATGGATAAACCAATGAAAAGGTGTGGCTGAACTTGCAAATGAAGTTTGGAGAGTGCAATTGGGCAAACCTGCTACTCTGACAGAACAATTTGAAGGGATTACTTTACAGATAACAATAGAGATTAACAGAAAAGCATTTTTCCATTGGAACAACCACAACTGATTCTTTAGGCACTGTTTGACTAGCAAGCATTTAGCAGTGCTGTTATGCAATTTCTGTATAATTTGAACAGTATTTCAGGATTTTCTCTGCAGGGCAAACATGGGAAGAGCACAGATAAGCATTAATGGGGGAGTGGGGAAAGGGAGGACATTGAGTGTTTCTAACTCCCAGAAAGGGTGTGGGTTTGAATTTTGAATGGAGATTTAAGTCAAATAAAATATTACTTTATCAAAACCAGGCCAACAATGCCCAGGCCCCACTCCTCGACTGCAGACAAGAAATGCTAGGCACAACTTGAGAGGTTCCCTTTAGTCAGCATCTCCCCACCCCCAAACCTAGACCATCTGTGCATAGGTTCAGTTCCCAGTGTAAGTTAGAGCAGCCATCAGTTAAGGGATCATTACAGCAGTCTGGGATTGCAAAGGTTCATGGAGGCTCCAGCCACACCCCTTTATCCTCAGCCACCCTCTCTCTCTGTCATTAAACTTTTGATGTAAAGTTGTTCTGAAAGATCTGCATGTGATCAGTTCTCTGTTTCTTTAAAGGGTGAACAGAGGAGTTATTCATCTCCAAAATGAAAAATCCACAATGTTTTATAACTACTTCTGTGAAGGTAATTCTTTCCTAAATAAAGGGCACTATCGTGTGTAATGGTTCTCTTGCAAGATAACTATCCATCCATCCATATAATGTCTGGATGTAGTGAATTCTTGGTAAAACAAACCCATGCAAGTACATTTGTATGTTAAAAAATATCCAGCCGTTTCTATCTATCCTGTGGTGTTACATAATTGTGTTCTCAATAAAATTCACTATTGTAAATGACAAATGGAAGCAGTAATTTATGGGTCATAAATTAATCTTTAACCAAAAGCTCAAACTTACATTGACACACAGAACACTTAAGAACAACCTGAACAATTCATTTGCCAGGCTATCACTTTGGACTTGCAAACACTTTATGCATTTGGCTTGCAAAAAATGAGCATCTGCTAAAAGAGAATCTGGTCTCTCATGAAGGAATGCTTGATTAGCCCTTTCACCTGACTCCATTTTTAATCCTAATGCTTCTGGAGGTTTAAGAGATTAATAGAACAATTTGTTATTGTTTGTTATTTCTGTTTTACTCCATTAACTGAGTTTACTGCTATTATCATTATTACTTCAAGCAGCATGAGTACACATATATTTTATCAATAAACCTGTTCTTGACAATCAAGTACAGTGTAGTGTTATAATGCCATGAGCCATAAAAAAGCAACATTCATTGCAGCAGAACTTTGTGTTAGAAACTAGAACATAGAAGCCTCGCACATAGCAGGCAATTTTAACCACAACCTATTTAAGACAGGATTATTTGCATTAGAGTAACCTAAAAATTAAGAAACTATTCCTTTGTTGTTCAGACCAACATCTTTCACTTACATAGGGTATTTCTGCATATGAAAACTAGTACTGAACTACCTTTTGCCTTCTCCTAGGTGTCTGACTCATGCTATATCCTTAAGTTAGCCATCACACTCAATGAATAAAAGCTAGTACCTGGTTTCCGCACTTCTCAGTGGAAAGATAGGCTGCTTGCTGGGGGAAGGAAGTGATTAACACAAAATAATAATGAATGACCACTCAATTCACTGTGATTGCAACCACAAGGTCATTGTTTGTATACTTTGAATTTAGATCTAGCCCATCTAAAGAGCTGCACTTAATTCTAGCCTACTGTGATTATATTATACAAATAGCTTGTGCAGGAATCAACGGGATGAAATAAAAATATACCACAGACAACTGTCTAATGTACAGCACACACTGCGTGCAATTCACCTCGGTGAAAACAATTTGTGATGTAACATTTTTAAAATGGAATTGTTTCAGAATGAAAATCATGTTACAAGGTTTTATTTTCAGTGGCTATTTTGAAGTAATTAGCCACATGTTTAAAAACCATGTATACCTTGAAGGTTACTTAAAATTAAAGCTCAGTCTAGTTGACAAAATATCACCTAGCTCTCTGCTGCCCCTCTCTCCACACACACAACAGTCTTACTTCCATCATCTCTAGTGGAGTTAAGCATCTTTCATTAAAGATGATCTGATTCACTGGAACATGGCATATTTCATAAAGCTGGTCCATATTTTTGAATATGATTTTTTTAGGAAATTTTATATCAATTTTATTAAAATAAATGGGGGAATGAAAATATTTTGGGGGGAGGAAGGTTCGGAACAAGATTCGCAGCTGGTTGAAATTTATCACATTTCAAAATGATGAAATTCTTCAACATTTAAAAATGTTTACCCACCCTCCCCCAAAATAAATAAAATGGAAAATATTTGTAAGTTTTTGTGATTCCCCCCCCTTCTGCCTTCTATCAGCTCTACAATTTCAACAGTTCACTTTTATATTAGATAAGAAAGCTTATCATCCTGTCTGCCGCTGTTTCACTTTCATTTCTGAACAACATACCAAGCAGCATAGCATGCCTCTCAGGACGCCGACTCTGGAAAAAGTATGATGTCAGAGAAAGAAACGCCTTAGATTATTTATTCTTGGTCTGGAACCGTCTCACTGAGATGCAGTTGCTGAGATTCCAGAGATAACATTCTCCCTACAGCCCAGTGGCCACCATTGCAGCTGCTGTAATACTATTTGGCTGCAAATACTTAGATGAAAAATAGGACACACTAATGGTTTCAGTTTTGCAGATTTCACAATTGGCCACTTTCCAGCAAAAGCTTCAGCCACTATAGTAACAGTGCTGCCAACTCCAAAGACGCAAAAGTTGTGTGTCAGACTGCCTCAAAAAAACACTAATCACAAGACTGGGCCAAAAATCACTTTTTAAAAGATTATATTGTTGTTTTGTTTTTCGTTTGATTTTTGAACTCTCCCCATGCGCAGGAAGCATGTGACAATTCATATCACCAACTCTCCCGGACGTAGAGAGTTAGGCGATTTCACTCCCCAGTTCTGCAAGCCCACATAAATCCTGCCCCTCAGCCTCCTCATCAGTTCTGCTCCCCAATCTACCTACCTCCCAGCCCCCACATCAAATCTGTTCATCCCCATGACATAGGTTTCCCCTGAATTCACCACTTGCACACTATTGTAATCACCTATGTACGAAGTATGCCTTGTGAGGTATCATTTGAAAACATAATTTGCTGGTAATTACTGTCCTGATAAAATATATATAGCAAAATTGCACGCAAAATTATAAGATTCCACTGTATGGTGTTACTAAAACATGTTCCAAGTCTGCGGAGTGCCCAAACCAGGTCCTCAGAGACAAAGGGCAAGCTGACACCTCTGCCAGGTGGAAACCTGGCAAGGTCAGTGGGCTATTACCTGCTAAGTGGCTGTTCACTGTCAGGAAAAAGGGCATGGGAGAAAATCTACTTCTTAGCAAAGAAACAGCATGGGATTCCCATGCACACAGTCAGTCTGGCACCATACGCCCAGCTGAAAATACTTCTCGAAGGGAGGACAGGACTATAAAAAGAAGGACTCCAATGGACTCCACCCATCTATCCTATCCATTGATTTGCCGAAAGAGAAGGAACAAAGGAAGCAACTACTGCACAGAAGAAGAGATCCTGGCCTAAGAAGTTCAGCCAGTAAAAATATTCAGAGGATGTGGTGAGAATTTCTTTTTGCTTTGAATGTAACATAGTTTGTTAAGTTAGGCATTAGCTGCATTTTATCTTTATTCTTCTTACAACCAGTTCTGACTATTATGCCTCATTACTTGTATTCGCTTAAAATCACTCTCTTTATAGTTAATAAACTTGTTTTATTGTTTTATCCAATTCAGTGCGTTTGAACTGAACTATATAAAAAAAACTCCATTTGGGGTAAGAAGATTTGTGCTTATTTTTATTAATGAAATGATGGACTCTATATAAGCTTGTATTGTACAGGAGAGGGCTGGCCAGTATAGGACATACATTTCCTGCAGTGTAATTCAGGTTGGTAAGAGCTGAGATGTGACTGGCAGGCTGCAGGTACAGACAAGCCAAACTGGGAGTGACTTATACATTAACTGGCAGCTACAGCAACAAAGCAGACTAAAGGGCACCTCAGGCCACAGGGCAGGAGTGGCACAACTACTCTCCAGTCTAGACTGTACTCTGGGTATATCACACAACCGCCGCCTCGCCAGCTTCCCTTCTGCTCCTCCTGTAGCTCCAGGAGTTCTTCATTCCCTCTCCCAGGACTGGAAAGCTGCAGCAGGGTCCTCTTCTCCCACTTCCAGATTTTTGGGGGGGGCAGTTGAAGGGGTTCTTCACCTCCCTCTCCCCCTTCCCAGGCTGGGTGTTGCAGGGTGGGAGAGAAACAGGGGAACTGTCCTGTGCTCACAGGAGGAGTATGGGGGAGGAGAGAAAGGAGAATGGAGTTGGCTCCTGAGGAAGCCCTGACTGGCTGCTCATCCCCAGATGGCAGGGAAGGCAACCAATCAGAGAGCTTCTCTCACACCCGCACCAAGCAGGGCTGAAATCTCGTAGCTTGATGGAGCTTCTTGTGTTACAAGAACTTACAAGACTAGCTCCAGCCCTGGCTCACATCCATTGACCCATGGAAAAATTACAGGGGTGAATGAGTTTTAAACAATTGGTTTAGTAGCTTAATGTTGCTAAACCCATATCAGGAAGTGGGCCATTGTTCTATGGCCACTCCTATGAAAGGATTACTGACAAGCACTAGAGACTCCACTATCAACTTACTTTTCTATCCTGCTCTAATATGAAACCATTTCTCAAGTGTCAGATTTTCCAGCAAAAGTTCTTAGTTGCTGTCATAACATCATAAACACAAACCTTACAGGTTTCACCACAAAGTATGCCGTCCCTTTTGAACTGCTGTACAGTTTCATCTGTTACCAGGATGAAGGATAAAACTGCACAGTATGAAGATTTTCCCCCAACACAGATCCAGTATAAAGTGGGAAATGAATAAATGCACCCTTTTCTTTATGTAAAGCTATAGCCATCCACAAGTGGAATTCTATTGACATATTAAAATGAGCTGGATGTGAATAACTTGGCTTAACACAAATAAAACAAAATTGGGGTCCTGATTTTCAGAAGTGCTGAGGACAACTGGATTTGAAATCACTAGGAACTGAAGATGCTCAGCACTTCTGAAAAATCAGGCCTTAAGTGCAATTAAAAATTGTTATATTTATTAATCATTGCTGCATAGTTCAAATAGGTATGATAACAATAATGACATAAAATCTCATGGAACTATTTTTGTTTTTATCACTATATTCTTCCAAAGTATCTATTAAATTTACAGTATTGATAAAATCTCCAGAAGTTCTCCCAATTAATAAAAGAGGGTATTATTAATCTCTCACAAGAGGAAGTGAAAAAACTAAGAGAGAGGTGATTGGAAAGTAAGAAGACATCTGGATTTCTCCTTGACAGATGTTTGCTGTGGAAACAATCTGTTAAAATTTAATGAGCATTTACATTATTAAGAATGTTCTCTGCCATCATTTCACACTAGCCAAACTTAAGATTTTAAAGCTTTTTGAGTATTGAATTCAAAGTTATTGTGCAGAGAAAACAGGTAAAAATGGCTTATAGAGATAGTACAAAAGCTGTGGAGGGAAGGGACTCAGAGATCTTAATAGGAGATATCCCCTTCCCCCCCCCCCCATGCTTCTTTATTACTAAATGGCTGGTTTCAGTTCTCATGAAAGGATGAAAACAAGCCAAGAAGGTATAAAACATTTTAAAAACATTTTAAAAACATTACTTTTTAACAACGCTGAGAAACAGAATGGTACTATTTTAATATCCATATGTTATGAAGTCCATTTTTTATTTAGGAAAATCTATTTTAAATTAAACATCATAAGGCCACAAGCCATAACAAACAACATTTTTACCATATGTTCTGAATTATTACAAAGAAAACTGTTACCCTTCCTCCCGCTCCTTTGGACTGCCTTAATATACATGTGTATTTGTGTCTGTCTGTTCAAGCTGAATGATGGAAACCACTACACGCCATTGTGTTAACTAATGGAAACATACCAGAAAGGATGTGTTCCCTTGGGGCACTTTTTATCCCACAACTTTCACCAGCCCATTTTCCATATAATCCCCTTCTTGCAGAAGCTCCCCACAGCAAACCCCCAGTGATGATGACTATCAGTCCAGACGATGTGGAAAGTTGCTATAATTTCTTTCATCTGTTGTTTTCCTGTGTTCATGTGCTATACGGTTTGATGGCAAGTTCCCTATACCAGGTGCTAAGAAATGGAAACTCATTCTGTGTGTGCGCCTCTGTGTGTGCATGTGTGTATGTGCACGCAGACAGACATGAGAGCACTGACCTGCTCAATGTTGGCAGGAGCATTACAGACTCTCTCCCTCTAAACTATTAGCAATGCCAATAATTATTTTTGAAGACCAAATTTTGCTCTGCAGCCTTTGCAGTGCAGAATATAACTGAAATATCAATGCATGGGGACACTGTTGGAGTTTTAACAAATCTGGAAATACTAATAATGGAACTGCTTTTGGATTTCTTTGCATTTTTTTAAGTACATGTTGAAGTTTTGAGGGCTGCGCGAATGGTTACTACAGGTGCTCATATCCATGACTGCACGCATCTAATATTTTACAAGACTGCAGTGTTAAAGTGCAGATGGTAAACATCACTCACATTGGGTAGCCCTACAAGTGGCATTTAGCTGCTATAGAACTTTCAGAAAGAGAAAATAATTTCAATAAATTATGGCTTTTCCATAACAACTAAACATACAGCAAACACGCTATATATTAGCTCTGCCACTGTTTCATTTAACACAACTCCTAATACTCTCTCTAGAAGTTCAATTTAGTACAGATAGAAAGCCACAGTGTTTAAGGTGGAATTCCAGATATATTTATTTATTTTAAAGAGGCTGGAAGTGAAATTTATAGTAGGAGTGTCTGATGCCAGTTCTGGTGCTGGATAATTAAAATTAACATGCAAAAGGGCAACTAACAAAAGTCTGAAAAGCCAAAACATGCAAGACATTTAAAGTAAAACTTAGTGGAATTTGCGCAAAGACATTTCTGGATTCCTCTGAATTTCATATAAACAAATAGGGCAAATGTGTTATTTTATGAAATTTACATTACAATTAAATATGTTTTTATGTTCAGTGTGGGGAGAGGGTGAAAAATTATTGAGAATCCTATCTTGCTCGAACATGCTGTAGAATACATATTAGGCTACTGTATTGATATCAGTGGCTACTTATGTGAAAGCAACCTTGATTTCTTGGGAAAACCTGGAACATGTTGATAAATTACAGAGAGTAAGTAAGGCCTCAACCAGCCTTTCATCCTTAATTAGGGTGACCAGATAGCAAGTGTGAAAAATCAGGGGACAGGGGATGGGGTAATTGGAGCATATATAAGAAAAAGCTCCAAAGATCAGGTCTGCCCCTATAAAATTGGGACATCTGGTCACCCTATCCCTAATCTTATCTATTTGTTTTACCTACGACTCTTGTCTAAAAGAGTTGGAACAGAAGATGACAACTGAAACTTCCTTTGTTTCGTCATTTGCTGTGTCACTGATTTACTGTGAGACTTCAGATAATTTGCTTAGCCCCTTAATGTCTCAGTTATTCTCCTGTAAAATGGTAGCATTACAGGAGTGTTGTGAACTTTAATTTACCAGTAAAAATGGACAGATAATTTGTAGTGACTCATTTAACTGAATTTGTCTCTTTTCTATTATTTACTGTCCGTCAATTTACAATTTTCTTTCAAAATACTTGCAGATTTTCCCCCTTCCCCTCCAAAAAAATTATTCATTTTTAGATTGTTTGCAGTAGTCCTTTGCATCAGATACTTGAAAATCGGAGCATTGATGGTTACTTTTGACAGGACACAATTTTGATGGTTCTCTCTTAGAATCAGGTTTCTGGTGCAAAATCAAATTCATTTACAAATTCAAAATTTACTTCCTGTGAGTATTCTCAAATATCTGCATGAACTTTGCTGTTTATATGACTATTTCTTCCACTATGCATGTTTGCTAGAATATTCATAGAACTGGTGTGCAAAACTGGCATGCATACTTCAAAGACAATTCATTTAAAAAATAAAAAACACTATTTGCAGAATTCATCCATCTCTGTTAATTAAATATTCATAAAAGTATGAGAGACTCTGTTCAAGTGCAATACATACTATTAATGTTAAAAATAATCAGGTTTTAAATATCTAGACCGGGGCCAGATTGTTGCAATGTCCCCTTCATACTACTCATACTACTAAAGATCCAGATTTGAGACCATTACTCATATTGAGTAATACCTTAATTCATGAGTAATTCAACTGATGTCAAAGTTTACACAGAGTAAAGTACTAGTTAATATAAATAAGAATGGCAGTATCAGCCCCTAACCTAAAGGCTTAGTAACAATGGGACAAATCTGGAAGATTTTACTATGTCAACTCTTAGGCAAACTCCTGACTAAAGATCAAGTTAAAATTGAGGACTATGATCCCAGGAGAATTCCCTAGTGAAGTCACCACAAAGCATGTTGCCTCTTTTTAGATCAACAGGAGCTCTGTTTAAAGTCTGATGGCACAATCAGGCCTTGAATGTCGACTCTAAGGCCAGGTCTACCCCGAGGGAGGGGGTTGACCTAAGATATGCAACTTCAGCTACACAAATAGCCTAGCTAAAGTTGACATATCCTAGGTCGACTTACCTCGGTGTCCTCATGTTGGCGAGTTGACCCCCACCATTCCCCTGTCAACTCCGCTTCCGCTTCTCGTGGTGGTGGAGTTCCAGCGTCAACGGGGAGAGTGCTTGGGGATCAATTTATTGCGTCTACACTAGACGCGATAAATTGATCCCCAATAGATGGATCAGCACGTAGTGATCAAGCAGGTAGTGTAGACGTGGCCTAAGATATGCCCATGAAGAGTATATTTATTACCCAGTTCAGCCAAGACATCTATTTTCTTGGCAAGGAAAGTCCAACAGTCAAATGGTTATTCTTATTATTGCTCTCTGGAGCATGTAAAAAAAAATTAAGAGGAAAAAAATCTAGTCACACTAACCAGGAAATCTTCCTTATCTTGCTCTCTATAGTTTGGTGTCTAGTAACATGAACTTCTCATAGATGATTATTAAATGTAACCAAGCCATCTTCCCATACCAACGTTTCTCTAAGCCAAACATATTTTAACCTCACTCAGCCCCTTCCAACAAATAAGCTGTTTTGAAAATGATTTCCAGGGCAATGCCTGTTGCCATAGAGATGACATTAAATGAAAAGGACAAAAAATATAGAGGGTGATAAACTGCATGCTTGGATGACACACTTGACTTCCAAGCTTGTGTTCAAACGAGGCATACATGCCAAGATTTTTATGAAAGACGAAATTAAAATGTTTCACTATCAAGCTGTAACTGACAAGGTATTGTGTGGTGGCTGTTAACATAATGCTCCATATATTTATTGTTTGTCATTTTTCTGGCCTTGACAAAGGTCTCTTAGAGTTGTAAATCATACTATTAAATCTGTCCCTGGAAATGGAGGCTGTTTTGGAAAAGAAAAGGAAAACATGCAACTGAATCCCTACGTATGAGTTTCTTGTGCATGACGGGTAACCTTAACTATCACATAAGGGATGACACTCAGAGTTTGGCATGTTTACAAGTGTCAGATTTTTGGCTTGTGACCTAATATGGAAAAAAAAATCTTTTTTCCCCTAGAAGAAGACTGTTTACCTCTACAATTTACTGTACATTTCATATGGATTAATTTAAATGCTCATAGTTTAATTCACAAATTTTAGAATATTTATTTTCTCAGAACACATGCATCTATTCAGAAAACTAATTTTTTTCTCCTTATTTCTCTTATGCAGTGAGCGAGGATGCTTGGTAACCAAATCATTCAAAAATTCTCTGTTATTTTTCTATATATTGAGCTACAACATACTATACATTCTGTCTTCCGCCTACCAAAAACGGAGTTAGAGAAACAGCTGATGAGGTGACCAAATGTAATCTGAAAATACACAAAACAAGAGAGAGATTTATTTGAAAGAAGTAACTACGCCCAGGGAAGTTTAAAAAGAATTGCACCTGAGGTTGCTGGGCGGGGGGAGGAAAACCTCTTAATGTTGTCAAATCTTAAAGTTGCAAGAAAAACTTAATGCATTTTTACTTAGAGTTACAGTACATGGTAAACCTGAAAACCTAGAAACTGAAAGAACGATGGGTAGATGGTCATTGTTAATATGTAGTGAACTTCCATTGACTTTGGTGGCAATTCCGATCTTGTTAGCATAACTCTAAACTTTCTAAGGTGCACATAAAAATGTTGGGCCTGATACAATAAACCATCTGTATACTGAATGTCAATGAAGTAAATATGACAAAGAGTCCTGTGGCACCTTAAAGACTAACAAAAGTATTGAAGCGTAAGCTTTCGTGAGCTAGTACCCACTTTGTTGGATGGAAATGGGATTTCTCTACATAGCGGGGCTTATAGAATTGGGCCCTACACCTGACCGAGTTCTGTAATAAGAACTGTTCTGTTCTTTACAATGTGGAAATGTAGCACAGCACCTCAAATTCCATTTAAAGGACCAGTGGGCAGTAAAGGTTGATCCCGGGTATAACTGGGGACCATTCAAGTCCCTCGCATAAATAAAAGCACAAAAAGGTTGTTCTAATTTGCAGCCAGCTACCCATAACCTCAAGGAGTTGATCCAGCAGCCAGGGACAGTTAGAGTCCAGAGGTGCTCTAGCTGTGCCTCCTGCATTATGAGTGTGCATTGTACTCCTGCTATACCAGTTCTACACAACTCAAAGTGCTCACTAGAAAGCATCCTTCATCTGCAGTCTGGTTTCCAGAGCAGAGGATGAGTTTTGGATAAAGTTCAGAAAAATGTCTGATGAACTTTGAGTACTTATCCACATAATCTGCCAATCCTTTCAAGTTTGTTCCTCAAACCAATCTCCATTCCTCATTTTAGACTACAGTCAATTTCCCCTTGTCCTCAAGTCGTGAATGTACACATAATGTTTAATATACTGTATCCCTCTCTCTGTTTCTCTGTTCATTTATCATGCATTTGACTCTCTGGACCAGGTTGAGCTCTCTGGTACAACAATGAACTCCAGGCCTTTTAGAATAAAGGCCATCTAACTGGACAAATACTGGTGAACAAAAATAACCCATATCTCTATTTATGGTGAGGCCTAGTCTTCTACCAGGCTGCCTTTGATGTCCAAGGATACCATATATTATTCTATAATTCCTGAAGGCACCACAGATTTTCATTAATTCTTCAGGTACCTCATTTACCACACCTCTATCTAATCATGCCTCTACTCTTTCCCTTTGCTGCCGTCTGCCACTTAGCACTGCTCTAAAATTCATGAATCCACAATAACGTTTTAGCCACTCACTAACTTTATAACTCTCTCTATTCACTGCTTTCTACCTGTTAAAATGTCACCTTAACCCTCTTCACATGAGGGCAAAATTCTCATGAGAAAGGAAGGTTGAGTGTTTCTCTCCACTCAACAAAGATTGAGGATAAATGAAATGGTAAAGATGGCTTTATGCTGTTAAATGTAAGATTTAATAAAATGTTAACTACCCATGATTTAATTGAGATGAGTCCCCAGATACTGTATGTACCCTGGGTAGACCATAATGCTAGACTGATTCTGGCATAATTACAATAAGTAGCTGACTATTCGGTAAAGCAGGAGCCTTTTGCAGCAGGCTGCCCAATAATAATCATAAAAGTATTCTGAACTATGGTTTATAAAACTGGATTGAATTGGCTGAGTTCAAATAAGAGATAAGCTGCTCATTGCAGCACAAACTTCAACCAATCAATGCATTTTGCTGCTTGCTTTTAAAAGGATGTCCTTCAGGAGTAAACAAGAAGAAAAAAGAGGTGTAGATTACTAAACTCAGGTACATTGTTTTCATATAAAATTAGATGTTCATATTTCATACATAATTCTCTTTATAGAAA
The DNA here is from genome assembly GCA_007922305.1 of Dermatemys mawii. Lineage (NCBI taxonomy): Eukaryota > Metazoa > Chordata > Testudines > Dermatemydidae > Dermatemys > Dermatemys mawii. The sequence continues at coordinate 11,574,829 of ML677343.1, read as the reverse complement.
ACTATTTTCAGCGTTGTATAATTTTCAATAGTTTTCAATTGCTGTAATATGATCAGACAATCACCTGCATTTATTTTCCTTTCCCAGGCCATTTTAAAAGGTTTGTAAAAGATCTTTTGTTTTTTTTATGTTAATCTTCAAAATTCTCTGAGATATAATCCTGAAGTCACCTTAAGTGCAATTACTACTAAGTTTTCATTTTTAACACAAAAAGCAAATAAAAGCCACCAATGTAAATCCCTTGCTGCCAATGTGTTCTATATAGATAACATTTTTCAGACTTGTTTCCTTGTTTAAATCATAATAGGTAGTTGATTTAAAACTTCTTGTAGGATCACGTTAAGAGAGGTGAGCATGGCAAGATCTATTATGTTTAATAACATGTTACAGGCATTCTAATATGTCCGCTTTTTCTCCTAACCTCTGTTATCTAGAGAAACATTATTGTTTTCATGTACTATTATATATAAAACAATGCATCTAATACAAATGTGTGTTATGCCAATTGTATCTCAGAAGGGATTCCTTAATACTATTATCTTACAAATATATAACAACTAATGTATCTAATAAGTTATTCTGTGCATTATTGTATCTACTGTAAATCTGTAAGGGTATAGTCACTTAAAGGTTGAAACTATCAGTCATCCAGCTGAAGGGTCTGTGTCATCTCAACATAGCAAATAAGTCCATTTAAGACCGAGGCCAGTCAGATTTCTAAATGGTTTCTTCATCTCCAGAAGAGTTTCTTCTCCAAAAATGTGTGGTGATATGAAGATGTGACAAATATGGATATTATTTTGTGCCTTACTTATACTTAAAATATGTGAGTCTGAAAGATACATTAGAAGCCCTTGGAACAGAAAAAGGTGAGTTGACTACGTAGTCTAAAAAGGGTTATCAATGATATCTAGGAATGAATTTGAAATGATCACTGCAGTTATAGAAGTCTGACACAGAAATGTCATCTAGTCATCCAATTAACTCCCCTGCCAATACAAGATATTTTTGCTACTCTTATCTAGACCTGCAATGCTTTACAGACTTAAGGCAAAGCATTAAACTATTCACTATTTGGTCTTAACATAGATATTGTCTATGGAGGAGTTTTACTCTGTGCAAAGGTGCAGCACCAGGTCTATGTATTACTTAAGTCTCATTTAAATCCTCAGCTACTTGATAATTACTGTAAATGAAATTAATGTAAGTCTAACTGTTAAAACAAATATACATGTCAGGATGACTAAAGTTGCATTACACTTCCTTTGCTGTAGACCTAATAGAGGTCGATCATTCTGAAACAGCTTCTGAAATCTCACTTCTTTTGTAGTCTAATTGGTTACATCAGTAAATTGCTGGCTGAGTGCTTTAAAAGGATGCAGAACAGGAATACAACTACAGCTTTATGGGAAGTGAGGTGTGAGACCATTAAATGTTTTCAGTGCATCTGAATGTTTTTAATCCTACTGACCAATTAACTAGAATGTATCTTGGAGCAAGTAAAAATAGTGGTCTTGTTGCTGACTATCACAAAATATGTGATCCATGCTATAAAAGCCATGTACATTAATTGATAATTAAGTTTATTTTAACATGATGAAATTAACAAACACTAGAATGTTACCTACAAAAACTGTTTATTTGATAGTGATATTTGCAAGTTTTTTGTGAGCCATGGAAATAGAGAGAGTAAGGATTAGTGAAACAGTGCTAAAGGGAAGGATCTGAACCATTATCCAAAAAAGGTTGAGTTAATTTTAAATATACACCCACCAACCCACAGAGACAAAGACACACATACATTTTTACATTACTGCACTTTTTGGGTTCTGCCATGACTGAAAGAATCCAGATAAGAGGAAAACCCTGGCCAAACCAAAAAAATGGAAATCTCGTGAGAAAGCTGGACTTTACCAAACTTCCAGGCCAATTTCCATCTAACAAAGGTTCTGTTCTTTGGACATTATGTAAACCTAAGAGATTCATAGTTAGTGTAAATTGCCATAGCTTCCACGCCTTCAGCGCTGTGACAATTTACACCAATTGAGGATCTCCCATCAAACTTCTAAAACATTTAGAGCTTGCATGTTGCAAGTACAGAGTACGGTACTGACATCTATCTGAAGCATGGTTAGCAAATTCAGTTTGGTTTGATGACCTGCCTTGTTGATCCCACTTACTGTTGATGCTAGTTTCTAATTTGATTGTGAGGTCATGCTAACAACATTATATCAGGGTTCTGTTCCCAGCTCTGTGGCCTGTTGGGTGACCTTGGTCAAGTCACTGCATCTCCATGCCTCAGTTTCCCCAGCTGTAAAACAGGATAATGGTGTTTAGCTCCCTTTCTAAAATCCTGAGCTCTACTGATTCAAGTGCTATATAAAAGATAGATATAATAATAATTATAATCAAAATGAAAACAAACTCAGTTTTAACATGGCTTGCTAAAATAAGGTTAAAGCTATAGTAGCAGCTGAAATATGCACCACATTTGAAGACTCAGATCTGCCAAGACATGGAGGGACCAAATTGGAAGTCTATGTGAAACCAACTTCCAACCATGTGTCTGCACTCTAAGACTACTCCAATTCATGCATTGTCAGCTGGCAAGCAAAATCACTCCAGTTTTTGTTGTTGTTGCTGCTTTAAAGGACTATTAACAAAGGGAGCAGTTTTATGTGGCTATTTTACTGGACAAGGAACAAGTCAAGGGACTGCTTGAGAGATATGTGCTGAAGTGATTTGGTCTCCATTCTTCATAGGTCTAAGCCAGACTGTTTTATTATTGTTCATTAAGTAGTTTACACAGTTAAATTAGAGATGGGTCACTGTCAACCCTGGCAAAGAGAGGCCCTACTTGTAAAATTTGGATTTGAACTTCTTCAAAGTTCATGGAAGAGAAGACAACAGTGTATCTGTTGCTCTGGTTTAGGGTCATGTCTATTTAAAAATCCATATACATATTTACTGTTTTGTAAACACCTGTAATATTTCTTGGGATTTATTAACCTAAACTGGAAGATACTCACATGTGTTCTTAGATGAGTACGAGTCTATTCTTAAGGTATGTATTGTGGCAAATTGCTGGCACCGTTATGATGAGTCCCGCACTTTCTCTTCTTGTGGGGGGTTCAGGGAGCTATTTCTTGCCCCTGAATAGGGTATTAACTGTCCCACTAGTATCCTAGAGGAGGGGGAGTGGAGAGGGAGGGACCCAGGCCCGCCCTCTACTCGGGGTCCCAGCCCAGGGGCCCTGAGGATAGCAGTAAAACTACCTGAGCTATTCCTTCCCCTGGGCTACTTCCCTCTCCTACCCTTTAGTTTGTGGGGCTTCCTCCCCTCTCTCTACACAGGTCAAGTGTCTCTTTACCTAGGGTCTGGGTGGTCTTGGTTCCAAACTCTCCTCCAAACTGCTCACTGCTCCAACTCCTTCAAACTGCTCACTGCTCTAACTCCTCCAAACTGCTCACTGCTCCAACTCCTCCCCTGTCTGCCTGAAGCAGGGGGTTTTATTAGGTTCTTAGCAGGGCCTTAATTGATTGCAGGTGTTCCAATCAACCTACAACCTTCCTTAGTCCACAGGGAGCCACGCCTCAATTAGCTCTGAGCTTACATATCTACCCTGAAGCACTCTACCGCAGCTCCCTGACCTTCCTCTATCACAGTATTAATAAATATTATGAACATTTGTTTGAGTTTACATATGAACAATTTATCTACCTTTTGGGCTCAGATGCTCCCACATTAAAATCCCTCTGAAATTTCTAGAAAAATAATAATGTAAACCTTGTCTTATTAAATTTCCATACAGGTTTTCCGGGCATTTGGTTTAGCTTCCACACACTTGACGTAAACCATTGTAAGTACTGGAACTTATTCAGCAAAGCCAAGGTCTAGAGAAGTCGAAGAGAGATTAAAACTAGAGGAAAGCAAGTGTCAGACTCTGATAGAATCTCTTCTGAGGCTGAATATTCACCGTCAGATTTTGGAGTAAACAGAGCAGCATTGCACCATTTCCTCGTGTCTCTGTCCTACAGAGCTGATCAGGTCAATGAGTCACTTTTCATTGTAATGGTGCTCACAAATTTTAATTTAAACACCAGCTTGACATCTGTGTAATTTTTGGAATCAAACAGTAAATTTCGGGGGAACGGTTTCAAGAATTAGAATTTTCAAGAATAGCATCTGGACCCAAATTTTGCAAATGAATCCCATCTTTATATTGGGATAAACCAACATCCAGGCTGTAGGCATATCTGAATTTTGGGAAATTTGCCTCTGGATCAAAAGTCTGTAACTTGGGCCCATGTCTACCAGAAAGGGAATTCCTCTTAATCTGCTCCTGTGTCATATTGATCTTTGGGAATTTGGAAGCCACTGACGGAAACAAGAGAATTTTGCTAGCAATGAAATCTCTAAATATTTTCAAATAGTTTTTTTAATTTTAAATTACGTATTAGATATGTGCTCAATACCATTTACAGTTTGTATATCTTTTTCAGGATATATATGACACATATGGTTTATTTAAATGTATTATTTTAGTTTTATATAGAGTATGGTTATAGCATAAAGATTATAATATCATTGGGCAATGTTAAATTACAGGGCACAAATATGACACTATTTGCTATGCATTACAAATTTCAGCTACATAGACATCTATTGAACAAATACTATATAGTACAACAACATACATATATAGCATATATATTCTGGATACATCATGGTAGACTGGTAATTGTGCATATTAGGTCCAAAAGTAATTACCATTAAACCTACACTCTCATTTTGGAAACTGAAATAATCAGGTATGTGCTGTGTAATTACATGGTGATTCAACATGCAAATATCATGTTACCATCAAGCACTTACAGTATCATGTAAATAAAGAGAACTTGGCTGATTATGTGCGCTCTGACTTGAAAAAATACTTATACTTATTCAAAAGTTTTGAATTATTTTCTAAATGATTTTTACAAACAAAAATCATGAGCAAATGCAAGAACAAAAACTATAAGCCTATCCTCAACTCATATAATCCGCTAAAGAGGAGAGTGACACACAAATTCTATGGGGATCACAAAGTCCTTAGACCAAAAGAAAAAAGACAGTTACATCTTCACAGAAAAATTAGAGAAAACCCCACAAAAATAGCACTTCACTATTCCTTAATACAGCACACAAGACAATGTCTTGTGCTCCATCTGCTGACTCTATTTTATTAATTCCTGGTAATGTATTCCAAGAGCTACTGTGACAGCAGAATCTGTGCTGCCAATAATGCCCAAACAAAGAAGCTAGTGACACAAAAGGATCTTAAACCTGCTTCAGTCAGTCAACTGAGCATCCCCTCAGCAGGTGGAAAACTAAGCAGCAGCAGCTGGCCATAACTGCCTTCTTTCCACCTGCTGCCCCACAATGGGTACAGAAGACATGTCAGTTGAGGAGGAACTTAGAGTTGCCTTTAGGCTGCCCCACAATTGGGAGAAAAGGAAAGATGGGTTACAGCAACCTATTCCCCTCTACTTCCCTCGCCACATCTGCACTGAACAGTACAATTTTAACATCAGGTTTTAAACATTATGGTCTGGGATCACTGGGCAGATAGCAATTCTGTTCTTCGTAAAACATGAAAAAGGATAAAATAGGTAGATTTTTTAAAAAAATGTATGGAATGAGTGCCTGTCCTAATTGCTATCTTCCAACAAAATTAGTCTGGTAATTTCCATTTTTCTTTTGTCCCTGGGGCTACTTTTCCTCCCAGCTCCATGTTACGGGAATACTACATCTCTGATCCTGCAAACATTAAAACATGTGACTAAACTTTATGTATGTGAGTAGCCCCACAGAGTTCAATATAGCTACTCACATGTGTGAAGTTGTACTTAAGTGCATAAATGTTGGCAGAATTGGGGCCTAAACGATGGCAATACGATTAACTTTTATACAGGCAAAGAGCAAATCATTGCTATTAATTTACATATTGTTAGTATTAGGATGGTAGAGATAATTGCTTTATTCAATTATCAGCAGCCACATATGTTGCAGAAATTTAAAAATCAGCCATGCCTGAAAACTAGGAGGCTATAATACAAAGAGTAACTGAGTCTTAGTTACAGGCGTACAGTCAGCGTGCCATATTTTCCCAAATTATTCACCATGCAGGACAGCTGAGTTTGGAAATGAATGATTGCTTCCTGTATTAGTGGAAATTGACTGAATTACAGTAATAATTTATATTACATCTTCAGGAATGTCAGTCACTACACACTCCTCTCAGCCAAATGCTAGTCAAGCCATTATGAAGGAGTCCATTCCCATCTGCAAAACAGAGGTAGAGAGTATCAAAGCATAAAAATAGAAGAGGAAAACCCGATGACATCCTGTAGCATTTTCTCCTCATCTTAACTTGCTGCATTAGAACCTTCACTTACTTCTACTGACAACTGTGAGAACACGAGTATGCACGTGCACATATACAGGGAGTCAGGGAATAGGGAAGGGGCCTAGAATCAAGGTGGAGGTATAAAATAAAATAATATAAAAAGTCCATCATCATAATGTACCCAGGCACTGCATGTGTTTTCCTTATATGCAATAATGTTGTTGCTGTTACATAAAAATTCTGCAAATAGCAGAATGGAACCAATTAGCATTAGAACATGAATGAAGGGATTATAGGCAGAAGCCTACATAACACTGGTTGCTCCAAAGTCATGTATGGTGACCAGTTATACACGGGTGCACATTTGCAAACTGACAAGAGAATTCATTTCTCTGTTTCTAATTATGCATGTGTTCACTGCCCAGCTCTATAGGTGTCCATGATGCTACTGTAAAACAAATATAAACAGCAGCAGACACATGGGAGTTTAATTTCCATATTTATTCCAGGATAAATTTATTTTTCCTCACAGACAAAAAACAAATGGAAAATTTATTTTGGCAAAGAATTATTTTAAGGGGATTTAATATTTGTGAACAGGGCTGGATTTTGAGAAAGGGGCATGATATCTAGTAATTAGGCAAGCACAGTTACTATATGCCAGGCAACAACAGTGCAAGCTTCTCCATTTTGCCCTGATAACATGCGTCAGTGGTGATCTAGAAAGAACAGTCTTCACTACCATTCAGATCTCAGCCTTCTATGGCAACAAGGGTATTTATTGCTTAGTGCCAATTATGACGGTGGTTTCTGTCTACTAGGAATTGGAAAGAGATTGAAAATTCACTTGGCACAGTTTGATGTACAAAGGTTGGATGGAAACAGATTTCAGTTACCATAGATATAAGCTTGTGAAATAGATGTGAAAGGATCTATCTCACTATCTCCCAATCGAGATAGGCTTTGACATGTCAATTTTGAGCAGATGTAATTTCTATGTTCCTTTATTCCCTCAGTATACTGAGTTTGTATTAGCCCACTCTGTTCTGTTGGGAGTTACCAAATTTAATTTGATTGGTAGATGCCCAGAGTTGCGTCATTCTCAACACTAGCTCTAGGGTTCACATTAAACTCCTCCAAGAGAAACGGATTATGATGACAAATAAATATAGGTACTGTTCATAGCTTCTAGATCTATTAAACAGTACATCAAATCTTCTCAGATGATGGAAGAACAAATATACTTCTCCTTTTTACAATGAATTGTAATACTCATAGCAATAATTTAAGAGAATTACAATTCAATACAAAATTTATCAAATATTACACCAAGTGTTTCAAATGAAGGTCTGAACTAAAATTACTAACTCTGTATACATTGTTTACCTGCAAAATGACATCCATGGATCAAGCTATATATTTTCTACAGTCAGTAAGAAGGAAATAAAGCCTCTTTTTTTTAAAAAAAAGGATTAAGGTATTTGAGGTGATTTACTGGACCACCATAGGTTTCTGAATTGGAGTGATCTTTGGCCACCAAGACCACTAATGAGTAATGTCGGAGCCTTTTGGAGACTGGAACATACACGCCTACACTCTGTCTCCTACGCAGAAAACCGGTCCCCTGTAAATTTTATGACTTCAGTGTCAAAAGTCTTCCATCCAAATAGCAGTAAATATTCTAATGAAGTCTGGAAGCAAAGCTATTTGTAATTGCTCGGGGCTGAGAATTAAGATAGCCTGTTTCTAGTTAGTCAGTCATTAGAAAGATCTAACATCCATGGTAAATGGTTTCCTGTTCTGAGTACTTAAATCTAGTTTTAGTAAACACAACTTCCTGAACATTTATTTAGTTTCAACGATATACCAACTGGTCAGATTTTTGTTTTGGTTTTTTTATGGTGGCCACTGACTCTTCTCAGAGCATCACCTGAATACAGTTATTTCAAACATATGTCTTTAGTAAACCAAGGGGCCTAATCTGGTAACCACTTGCAGATGTTTATTTGCAGGATTGGGCCCCAATTACACAACAACAAAATACAGCATAGTAAAAGTATGATCAACATATTGTGGGCATCTAGTTGTGAAACATCCCCCATCACTTACTGAGAGTGTTTAAGAAGGATGTGGCAAGGATAGCCTTTTTAACCTTTTACCTCTCAGGATCAATTTCATTTGTCATTCTTAAATTATGGTACTAAATCAAAATTACAGCTGTGAAGAAACTCATTGATACCGGTTTGAAGGCATTTGTGCAAACATTTTGTTCAATTTGAAATCTCCTTGGATCTCAACCTATGAAATTCACTTTGAGTTTCAGCTCCAGGTATAAACATAATTGAAAACCAACAGCAGACCAAATCTCTGAGTTATATCTGGTTTCAGCATAAAATCAATCATACGCAAGTCCCACCATACTGTGTCCTAGTACTCCTGAAAGTTTAATCTGTATAGCAAACTTTTTAGACAAACCTGGCTGAGTTTTGATTTTGTACTGAAATATGGTGAGTTTGGCGTTTCCATAGCATTAAAATATATAATGTTCCCCAGAGGAAGATGTTTCTGGTTCTACACAGAGAAATATATACACTTTTATCGACCAAACATTGGACAACATTTTTATTAATCAAAATGTAAATTAAAATGTATTACTTGGATCAGTTCTTGCTAAAAATAACTTAAGTTTGCTTTTCGGGATACAGAGCAGCAATGGGATTAAATGAACATTGTACATTCAATGTATATCAGCAAGTTTTCAAAAGTGATTGGTGATTTTGGCAGCTCACCCAGAAAAGCTTAATGGGTCCTGATTTTCAGAAAATGCTGTGACCGAACCTTTTAAAATCAGGCACCTTAAAGTTGTCTCAATGTGAGCAGACAAAAATTGAGGCACAAAAAATCTCCAGTCACTACTGAAAATCTTGTCCATCACTTCACTTTTAAAGCACTTGGTGATCCTTGGGGAAGAAAGACACTATTATAAATAAGAGATCATTAATCAGAGAAATAACTTGTTGAAGAATTTCATATGAAATTGGTGTTGTTTAAGAGTGAAATGCCCCCTGGTTTAGAAATAGGCTAGCAATAAAAATACATAGGATTCCTAGCAACGCTAGGTTTGAAAATTATGCTCAGTCTAACTTTGGTCCCAGGGAAAAATCCAGTCAAAATTTTCCCCTAATTTTCTGTAATGTTTTTAGATTGGGATTTTCTTTTAATTGCTTAGGCTCCTCAGAAAACACCTCTTAAGCTCACATGATACTCAATATAAGAAACGTTAAAACAGTCTTTTTACACACTTATTTCCTTATCAAGAAATCTTCTACAAATATTTTTAATTAAGCTTCAGTAAGCTATTTGATAAAAAAACAGAACACCTTAGGTGAGAAACCATTGAGCTTATTTTCTTATTTCTGACATCAACTGTCCCAACTTTTCCCAAAATAAACTGTAATGGGTTGTATCTTCATATGTTTCAGGTCAACAAATCTGAATGTTATATTACTGATGTGCTCTGAATAGTTCAGTAGGCCATGTTCTCAGGCTTAGATTTCACATTGCTACACACAGCACTCATAATTTGATAAAGAAAAGATCAGAAATACAATAACAGTCCTCACTATTTATATTTCTACACTTCCTCAAATAAAGATGGTGTATTTAAATGTGTATTTGATGGAATAAATGTCCCATTTTTATGTTCTTTGACAAAAGCTATGAATTATTAATTTGTCATTTTATTCACTGAACAACTGTAATTGCAAGTAAATGTCTGAAGTTAGTAAAAAAAAATAATAAGGAAAAAAATCTTTATAAGAATTAATGAAACATTTCCATAAATTCTTTTGAAATAATTATAAAGCCTCATAATTCTTTATGAAATTGCACCTCAATATTCAATGCACTCAATGTTATTATTTTAAAATCACTCATCTTACTATGAAAAATAAAGGCTTTTAGTTGCTCTTCAACCTGCTTTAAAATGAAAGCCCTAATTCAGTAAAGTAATTCAACATTCTACTAATGAAGCATGAGTAGTTCGTTGAAGTCATTTGCACTCTGATGGCAACTTCATAGGACCCTAGTATCAAGAAATTGGCATATCTAATTATCATACATTCCAAGTATTTGGAAAGTTAATCTGGTTTTATGTTGCTGAGGTTGCTGATAATGTTATCTATTGGCAACAGATCTGAAAGCCTTATATCCCTATATATTCACACATATGAGAGTGGGTTCAGCAGTTCACTCGACTGCCATCTAGGCTTGGGGTTCAAGCAGCTGATACCAGTCTCTCTCAGAAATAAACCTAACAGGAGTTCCCAGACTACAGTCACAAAACAAACAGTGTCTTAATGAGACTCCACAGTTAATTTCCTATATTGCACTAACAAAGAGAAGCTGAGGATAGTGGCCCAAAGCAGGCACTGGAAAACATTTTAAGGGAGGAGCAGAACATTTTCTCTGATTAGACAGAGGATGGAAATGGGCAGTCAAATGTATCTTAGTGATATTCAGAAACATTTGGTTACCTTGGACGAATGGACAGGTTATTTTATTCTGTTTACCCATGACTAGTTTCCAGCCTGTAAACACCTGTAGGGTTATCATATCTCCTCTTTCCCATTGGTTAGCCAGGCTACCTGTCTATATACAAGGACTTGAATTTTGTTGCTCTTTTCTGGACTTTCTGTAGTTTGTCTATATCTTTCAAAAAGGAGATATACATAACAAAATGCAACATTGTTTCATTAGAGACCTATACAGAAGTTAACCATCTCCCTGCTCCGTGACCTGATGGCTCTGAATATGTAGCCCAAAATCACATCAGCTTGTTTTTGTTGCTTAATCACTCTGTAATTTCATCTTTAGTTATATGGATGCGATTATTGTCTTTTGGTATCACAACCTCTGAGCTTTTATCCTCTGAGCTTTGCTTTATTGTATGATTGTACCTATATATCAGTTGAAATACCAACATTTTAGTTAAAATATATCTAGTATTAGGGTCAAGATTTTGAAACGGGCTAGTGTTGGGTGTTGTGGTTTCAGGGTACCCATCCTGAGACACTTTAAGGGGGCAGGTACTCAGCATTTTCTATAAAATCAGACTATTCAATGTTGTATATATACATTCTGTGGATTATAATGTATTAAATTATGTTTGCTTTCTCTGTTTGTGTTTGAAATCTAATAAAGAATTCATTATAAAATGGAGAAATAGATTCAAAGCTATCTCCAGAAAACCCAGGAATTTCTCACTCTGGCACCAACAGAATTATCAACATATCACAAATATCTAGCACATGAACAGCTGACTACTTATTCTTAGTCCTCCATTTTTAGACTTCTCTACCTGACTCTGAGTTAACATAATGAGATTATAAGAGGAGTGATGACAGTTGGGATACTCCAGCAGGGGATCAGTAGTGAGTTCTTTGCGGGAAATGGATATTAAATATATATGTGCTAGTAGTAAAATCTGAGAAAGGATCATTTGGGTAGAGAACATCTTGCAAATTAAACAATGCTTTATTGATTAAGCAAATGTTTGCAATTCCTGTGTGAATAATCTTTTGCTGGAACTATGAAAAACTATATAAATCATAACAGAAATTAGAATTTGTACAGCTTGCATCCTCAGACACTCACTTTAAAACTGGCCGTCAGTTTGGACAGTGGTTTATATGAATGCATATTTTGTCATTCACTAAATACACAAATTTCATGGGCCTCTGTTTATAAATTCAGTCACATCAGATGCATCTACAAGGAAGATACAATGTCTTCCATCAACATGGTCATCTCTACAATCACAATGAGTGAACACACTAACTCAGTACCAGATGACTATTAGTCACAGGAATAGACAGCACTAGAAGGGTAAACAATGCCTTCATTTTAGTTTATGATTCTGCGGTTTATGTTCCAGGAGCTTTCCATTTTTGTCTCATGTAGTCACATCAACCCACAGAACCAAATAGGGAGATATATTTTCATATAAAAACACTGCCTCATGGCCTTTACTGTTATTTCAGGATGAGTAATATTGAAGAATATGATTAAGTAACTGCTACAGGGACCATATATGTGACTTTCCTAATGAATATGGTTACTCCTAGGTCGAAGAGACATCTTTATTTAAGGACCCTTCCTCACTCTTACCCTAAAGTCATCATAAATCTCCCTAACATATATGACAATCACTTGTTGGTATATGAATCATGGGGCATGACATCAGCCAAATATTAAATTACTATCCATAAAAGCTATGCTTAATTGCTAATTCTGATTTTTTTAAAACTTCTTTCCATTCTTTTTCAGACTATCATTTTCCTTAAGTGCTCTCCAATTATATGGGAAAGAAAATAACGACAGAATTTCCAGAGTATTATTTGCAATTGTGCCTACAGTTTTTTATATTATTTGTATTCCAGTATACTACTCTAGGCTTTAATTTGTCCTTTGAGTCTCTGCATATAAGAAACTAATTGGTTGCATGTTTCCAGGGTATACTGAAAATGAACTCAGACTGGAACCAAATCAGAATCTCTTTGAGAGGTAGGAACTTGGGGAGAAGGTGTACAATTAAAACCACACCTTGTTATATTTCTGAAACTATTTTTCTACTGTGATAGCCAAAATCTTGTTTACAGCAGGTATTTGTTAATGTTCAGCTGGAGATGACACAAATCTCTCTATACACATTGTCCCCCTACCAATAAGGTCATAGTATAAGGGAAAGCTTTGGCTAGACTGGCTGAACAGGCACTAAACAGACATGCCCAAGGGTTTAGCCAGCCGCTGAGGAAAGCCCCTCTTTCCACCTTGGCTACCTCATCCTCCAAATGGAGTGGTGGTGTGCAGGAGTAATGGCAGAGGCTCAGCCTTTGCTCCCATTATGCTATTTGAAAATTTCAAAAATACCTCATTGGCCTTAGGGGCTGGTAGGGGGCACAACAAGCTCTATGTAGGCAAGGGAGCCCTACCAAGGAGGCAGTGTGGCTTAGTGGATAGAGCACTGGATTGGGACTCTGGTGTCATGGGTTCTGTTTCCAGCATTGCCATTAACCAGTTGTGTGACCTTGGGCAAGTCACTTCAGCTCTTTGTGGCTCTGTTTCTCCATCTGTACAATGGGGATAAATGATGCTTATCTACTTTCCAAAGCATTTTGTGATCTGCTTATGAAAAGCGTTATATAAGTGCTAGTTATTGTCTAGCAACCCTTCCTAGTGTGTTTTAGGCTGGTTTATTGGGGTTTTAGGCTGTCTCTCTCAATGGGAAGGAAGTTGGCCACTACAAATCAGTGATGAAAGTATAGCATTTTCATAGCATTTGAAAGCTTGATTAAAGAATCCTGTGTATTTATCTTGTTTCATATGGAATGGTGGTGGTAATAATAGCCCAATTTTCAGGATCCCAACTCAATACACAGGGCCTGGAAGCAATGGTTAAGACCACAGCTTTAAAAGGTTCAAATTGGCTTCAGAAAAAAACAAAAACAAAAAAAAACAACAACCTGGCTACCACAAAGGTTCAACATCTCTCAGCATGAAAGCTCATTGTAGGGTCCAAGTTCAGACTTCATATAAATGAATGTAATGCCATGGACTCCCAAAGGTCTTTAGCTTGTTTATATAAGCCAGAAATCTGCACAAGAAGTCATGGTATTTTCCAGTGTCCCCTATAAAGAGTGATGCATCCACTTTACTTCACTATATAGAATCAAATATCTCTTGATAGGAGGACAACTTCTTTTCTAGAAAAAAGAATCTCCACTGGAAAACTAATGGTTTCACAATATTGTTTGGACTATTCACATATACACTTAACACATTCTTAAATAAAATATAATAATGGACAAGAAAGGTTATGTTGTATTTAAACATGTCAGCAACTGGCACCATTGCCTACTGTTAGAGTTCAAGGACAATCAATGCTATGCTATAGTCATTAATATAAATTAATCAATAGGCAGAAACTTTAATATAAGGTTAATTATGAGTGCCTCTTTGCATGAAACTAAAGATATTGAAAATGTTGACAGTGGGGAAGTGTCCTTGGACCAAAACTCATGCATAAATCAATAATCTATTATGATTTTTATTTTGCAGAAGAAGTGCTATTATTTCAAAAGGTCCCAAAAATCAATTTAGCATTTGGTATTTCTGTGTAATCATGACATCCTAATTAAAATATCCAATCTGAATGGTACAAAAGATTATGTTTAATCTCTAATCAATGAGTTCTGTATGCAGAAATTATAGATGCATAAAACTTTTTTAAAAATGCACTTCACTACTTTTTCATAGATTTCATATTCTTTTATACTCCTAGTAGCCTTTTTGTACCTGCTGAAAAAGCACACATAGAATAGTTCATTATAAAAAAACCCAGATAAAGTAGTACATCAGGTCACGAGAGAAAAATGTCTGGGTTTGGTTCTTTTCATTGGTACTGTATTTATATTTGTTATCATTACAGGTAATACTTAATAGGTATATTTTGAGTTTAGAGAGACCCAGCCAAAAGATTTTATTCTGAAGTCTTTGTAGGATTAGGATGCATGCAGTGAAGAAATTCTTTCAATAACAACTCAGTTACCTAACATGAGGGATCCTATACTTTAGAGGAAATTTTACCTAATATTTCCTCATATCTCCGATCACTTTTTCATTTTCCAGCTACTCTGTTATCTGCATTATTGATTTTGTGGATACAGTCACTGAATGACAAGAAAAAAAGCTGAATTTCATTTTGCTTGCAGAGTAAAATACCCCACGTGCCACCCAGTACATTTCTTTATGAGAGCTCATCAGTGCAGCGGATAGATGCTCAATTATCTGTGTGTCAGATGATTATCTGAGAACTTAATTTAATCTCCATTATACCCCCCTTCATATTTTAATTAAATATGCTATCAGAATGTTAACATCTTTGAACTTGATATTTCTTCAGTTAATTTCCCACTAAGAAGTGCTAGAGAGTAACAGATGTCACAATTATGCAATTATTAAGCATATTTACGAGTCATTTTCTCAAGGGTGTGTGGTGGGACTGGGAGCATTGGAAAATTAATCTAGTGGCAATGTCCTTCTGTTGTGATCTATACCACTACAATCTGCTATGGTCCTCCTTGTGTGTGACACAAGCATTTTTGTACTGATATAAAGGAGGTTAATATATTAGCAGATTATGCTTCAACTTAGATTTCCTATGCTAAAATTATCCGAGGATTTATAAGTGCATGGCCACAATGTGCTTATTCTATGGCACGGCAGATCATTCTAAAGCTCTTTTGACCAAGGTGTCAGGAATTCAAATAATAAAATATTACCTACTTTCGACCACCATAGTAAAATACTTCCTTAGGACTTGCAGATGATGAGCTTCTCATTTTCAACTGGAGTTAAGGGTATGCAGCACCTCCCTGGATCCATGATTACATCCTAAGATATCACACCAGGCAGCTTTTCCACTGAATTGTACTGTGTGTTATTTTTCTCCCAATTGGGGGGAATCATTCCATTTCCAACCTACAACAATCACAATTTAACATGAGATTTAAAAAAATCTCTCACTTCTGCTGGTACACTAGTAAAATGGCAGCGTGGTCAATCAGCAGAACACACAGCTCAAGATTCCTTTCCTTATAATAACGTCCATACTGGGTCAGACCAAAGGTTGCGACAGTTGCCAATGCCAAGTGCCCCGGACGGGATGAACAGAACAGGCAATCATCAAGTGATCCATCCTGTAGCCCATTCCCAGCTTCTGGCAAACAGAGGCTAGGGACACTATCCCTGTCCATCCTGGGTAGCAGCCATTGCTAGACCTGTCCTCCATGAGTTTATCTACATCTTTTTTGAACTACATATGGCAATTGTAAACTAAAATATGTACCAATAAGCCACATCTAAATACACCAAGAACTTTAAAATCATACAGATTTTCTAACTACATTTAGTGATTCAAATTTAAATTAATTGTATGTTCAGATTTTATGCTTTATAATAGTGATGATGATTAATGGCAATCTGGACATGCAATTGCCTCTTCTCAACTTCCCCCTCCCTCCATGCTGTTCTGTCCACAAGTCTGTTAATTTTGTGTTCCCACATTTTATATCTGCTATTCGCTCATGATTTTGGCCTCTACTTCTCCCACATGCTCTTTAGGACCCCTTGCACAATCTATTCCACAGCAGCTTTTCCGTATCTCGTAATCCCAAATAGTAAGATTTCCCTGTGCCTCATATTAAGCACATTTGAAAGCATGATAGGTAACTTTGTTACGTCATGACTTGGTGTTACCTACACTAGTCTCATTAAGGGCCTGAATACAAAGCCCACTGAGGTCAATAAGAGTTTTTCCATTGATTTCAATGGGTTTTACATGAGTTTCTCAAGAGACTATCTTCTGTAACTGAAAGTGCTGAAAAATTCTTACAGGCGGACTTCAAAAAGTACATGCCACTTTTTATTATAAAAACAAATTTTTTAAAAAATTTATTGGAAGAAGCTTTATACACACACAA
The DNA here is from genome assembly GCA_007922305.1 of Dermatemys mawii. NCBI lineage: Eukaryota > Metazoa > Chordata > Testudines > Dermatemydidae > Dermatemys > Dermatemys mawii. The sequence continues at coordinate 11,557,900 of ML677343.1, read as the reverse complement.
ACACACACACACTGTAAAATAAAATAGACAAGCTGTATGGATTGCAGTAAGTGCATGGAAATTACCCATATTCTAGAATAGCAAGAATAAAAATACGAGCGGTCTTTAAACATGTAGGGTTCCTTAGTGTGCCTGACAGGTCTTAAAGTGCTTAGCTGGACATTTTACTGTCAATCAGATTGTAAACTCTCTGCGTCCAGGACCACCTTTGTACAATGCCTCGCACAATGGGGGCCTGGTTCAATATAAATAATGAACAATAATAATATGTTAAGTTTTCAATCATGTCTTTGTGGTCACTATAATTATTATACCCAAGCTGGAAATTTGAACTCCTGAGTTCTACTCATAACTCTGCTACTGTCTTACTAAGTAATGCTGGGCAAACTACTATACTCTAAACTTCCAAAAATGGCATTCCTTGGGACATACATATTCACTGAAGGTTTAAAAAGAAATCAGATGGGCCTACCTACCTTCCTACTGTACCTCTCAGAAGTTGAAAGAGATTTATTAATGTTTATAAACCACTTAGAGCTCTTTGGTAGAAAGGTGGCACACACGTGCAAAGTACTGGTATATTTTAGTCCCCTAACACAAAAGGGTTACAAAAATATCCTTTTCATAATAAATAATAATAATACAACTGATTTACATTCAGATAAAGCATCTGTGTATTTAATCTTCTGCTTAAAACATAAGCCAGATCCGACCCTCACAGCAAAAAGTGGTTGGAAATCTTAAATAGGCAGCTGTAGATTTCTGAGTAATGGTAAAATCCTGTGTGGCATAGAGTGGAAATAGTGGGTGTGATGGGGAAATGAGAACCCAGATTAATCCTAGAATCAGAGATACAGAAAGGTACCATAGACCCACCGTGCCCCCACCTCCTAGCTGCGCTGACTGACCCCATAATCTGGGGAACTAAAAATGCTATGAATAAATTGCCTTAGTCTTCTTTTCCAGCATATTGGTTGACTTCTGTATGCAAGAGGGTTTTATCTATCAGAAATGACTATTTTTACACACACTTCCCTTGGGGTGTAGTACAGTATAATCTACACTTATGTGCTTTTTCATGTAATGAGCTTGTAGCCAAAATGTGAGACCAGCTATGAGAAAATTAAATAGAACAAGAGCTGCCATGTGCTCCACAATTAAAGGAAACACTAAGTAGCAGCCATGTGAATTAAACAGGACAGTGTGTGATGCCAAATACCAAATGTGCAACCAAAATATCTGCCAAGCCTCCCTTATTTGTTACGATTTTTCCATATTTAGGTTAATGCATGTAATTATGTATCCTGCAGTGGTAACAAGACTATGCTCAAGACCTTTCACAGCATATGTTGTTGGCACAAATATCTTCTTTGTGGGGGAAAAAAAACTTGGCCAAGATTACATTTGTTGATTTTATATTGGCGTCCTGACTGTGCCTAACAGCTGGCCCTAAACGTAATGAAACCATGTTGGATTTATTCAATTAAACAACTATGCAGATTCTTCAAGCATATATATGTATGGATCTCCTATCTCTCTGTATATTTTTAATCAGCTTTAATATTTGATGCTTCCCCTCCCCCGTCTGTTAGTTTTGCTTTTTCCTGACATTTGCAATGGGAGTGTGGGCCAAAATGACTTTATTTTGTTTTGTTTTTAGTTTGATTGCTGTCCCAATTCATTTAAACTGCATAGACAGAAAGCCAGTTTAAAACACCACTGATCATATGCGGATATACTTTTGATGGTGCTTTAACTTCCTGGGTGAAATTAACCCACACTGTCCTCTTTTCTCCACTTGATATTTTTTCCACCAACGTATTCAAAAGTACTTTTATTTTTTTTAAAAAGCATTTGAATATTTAAGGATATGCTGAAGAAAACTAGTCACTTGCTGCTGCCAAACATCCTACTCCCTGAGTGATTCTTAAGTTAGCACCTCTAAAACATTTCCCTCTATAGGTGCAGTATGAGGCTTGATTCTGATCTCACTCATTTGGTGCATGAGCCATAATTCTCAGATGTGACAGCGCAGCCTACAGTCAGATTATCATACCATACTGGGACCTCTCCAGTGGCATGAGGATCCTGAGGTGGTGTAGAGCTGATGTAATGAGCCTAGTGATCTCTGGCTGCCATAACAGTTCCTTTAGGCTACTGGTAGCCCATGCAAATTAGAACAACCTTCAGGCTATTCTAAAAAACACAGGGGACCAGTGTAACATCAATTATTTTTATTGGCATTTGCATCTTGTAAGACAAAGTTTGGACAGAATACAAAAGAATTTTGAGCCAATTATAACTACATTAGCATTTTGAGCTACTAAAGGACTTAAGAATATAGGATGAGTTATCTGAGTCAAATATATAGGGTGAAATCCTGGCCTCACTGGGAGTTTTGCCATTGACTTCAGTAGGGCCAGGATTTTACCCAATAAAACCGAACATTGATTTACTTGTTCTCTCACTCATAGTTTAATGGTGAAAGCCTGGATACATATGGAAAAATCTATCAGCAAGACTTTATAGTACAAATTAGCTAGTCCTGGGGTCAGATGCCCAAGCTAATAAGCCATATGAGCTATAAAAATGGGGTTACTACTAGAATTGCGGGAATAATTTGTAAAAAATAATTTATTCAAAAAATTCTTCCCTATGTTTCTTTATCAATTTCCTGTGAAAAAATGTGATTTTGTCCAATTTATCTATTACTCAGAACTGATCATGAAGACCTAGATTGCAAGATGGATTGTTGGAGTGTACAGGAAATGTAGGATGTTCCTCCATGTTGTGATGCAAAAATCTTAGAACACGGGACTTCTTAGAGGCTGAAGAAAGTGCTGCATGCCCCATTTTAAAAACAGCAATCTTCCCTTTCAGATGGTACAAAGCTCTATTTATCAATCAAGTCCACATTTCTATAGCATCTGTGTGCTTAGTACAATATTTCAGATGCTTTGCTTGGAGGGCAGGGAGATAAGTGACCTCCCAGCATTAGGGTAAAGCAGAGGATTCAGGGGTATATACTGTAGTCTGCTAATGAGATGGAGGAGAGTGTCCACTCCTTATTTGCTCCTTCATCACCTATGGAGATATTCATATATTTTAAGATGAGAAGAGAGTATGATGATTGTTTAAATCTGACCTCCTCCACAACAGAGCCTAAAGAACCTCACAGAGTAATTTCTGCATCAAGCCCATAATTCTGTTTGAACTGTAGCACATCTCTGAGAAAGATACTCAGCCTTCATGTTTATAGCCATATGATAATTTATCATCTACCTTTGAGGATTGCCACCTCTGCACACTAATTCATCTCCTCTGGAAGTATTCTAACATTCCAATATAACATTTCAATAACTTGAAATATCAGACTGTTAAATAGACACAGGCACAGAAAACATGGTCATAAAAGCTGTGACTGGAGCCCCAGGGGAACCAACTGAGATCATTCAATTAGGGTAACCTGCAAAAAATGGGGCAGACAATCCCCAAAGCTGGTGGATATTCCAATATTTAGATTTACCAAATCAGCACAAAATAGCTTCTATAATACCTCACTGGTTACTCATAAGCCAACAACACAGTTGCCTTAGAGTAACCCAGCCTCAGGCCTCCACCTACGCACTCAAGTCAAAATTATGAGGATTACTGAAAATCTTATTCATCATATAAAAAAGTTATACCAATCCCAAATGATCAGACTCATTACCTCCCAGATTAATGAGTATTCCAGATCTTACCCAAATACATGCTTACAGCCAATTCTTATGATCTAAACTAAAATTTATTTAAAAAGAAAAGAGAATTGGTTAAAAGATCAATATATGTACAGATATGAGTACAATCCTGAGATTCAGAGCAGAAATGGTGAGCTTTGTAGTTGCAAATAGTTCTTTCAGAAACAGTTAACAGATTATACTCTAATGTTTATATTAAGGGTGGTCCAGACAGAACTGGGATCTCAGCCTTATGGTTTAGGCTTCCCCTGCATGAAGCCTCAAGCAAGTCTGAGATGACAGGATCAAACCCCAAGCCATTTTTATATAGTTTCAGGAGTCCTTATGCAAACAACAGGCACTCATAAGGACTTTGAAGTGGACCCATTCCCTAATCATTGTTGACCTTTACCAATATATATGTAAATACACAAAACCACAAACATTATCTACCCATATGTTTTTAAGGGTTGAAGTTGAGTAATTTATCCTGCCGGGTGCTTAACCCTTTCTGGTCCTGTATCAGAGAAATGTTTACTTTTTTCCTCCAAAAAGTGGAATTAAAATAGAATTTCCATTATGCTGACATCTCCAACCCCCAGCTCCCATCCCTTTCCCTGAAACACCCAGTCAAAGACCAGCAGAGGCTAGATTCACCTGTGTACCATTTATAGTTTTCTAAAGTTTAAAGTTCGCTATCTTGTACTTCTGCTCCTGTAGGGATAGATAAGGGAATTTTATACCATTGTAAAGGAGAGATTCCAGACCCGCAAGGCTTTCAGATATCAGACTTTAAAGCTATGACATGGTTAAGTATTGAGAAGTTCTTTTACACAACATTTAGAGGTTTTTATGGCTCCCACTGAGCATAATATACTTTCACTTGTGGCAACGAAGGCACCTGGTTTTACAGAGGGATATGAAAAATAGTGCTAATAAATTTGATAAAAACTCACTAAAACATTCCCAAAATAGCTTTTCTCTAAAATCTGTGACATATGCAGAATACATGATAGCAATGGCATGATGAGCAGTTGTTTGGGATGTCTCATGGCTTAGTCACCTGAGAACAATATACCCTTTCATACCACACTAGGTATTCTGTATTTTATTTTATTTTATATAAAGGATGGCCTGCCAGCAATCCACTTCCAAAGAGAATTGCAGAGCCTCTCCAAACTATTCGAGGAATGCAGAGCCCCAGGCCTCAAAGAATCTATGCTACTGGTGCCACACTTGCCTCTATAGAAGTTTATCTACCTCAAGAATGAGGTGGACAACTTCTGAGAGCGCAACACAACAGCCTGTGCGCACTGGGGCTAAAGTAGTGGCCCAACTTGATGCTTTATGTATAGCTGTTTATTGGCAGTTTGCTGTAAAACATTTCAGATTAAATAGGGCATTATCCAAAGCCCACTAAAACGAATAAGACTCTTTCTACTGACTTTAACAATCTTTAGATTAGACACTTGGAACCAGATTCTTACCTATTGTGGATCCACTGACTTCAGTAGAGCCATCCTGATTTACACCATCTAAAATTCAATCTTGTCCTTCATATTTATATTGTTGTAAATGGTGCATGTTTTTATAAATTTAAACAAAACAAATATAGCTGTTTCCCCATATTTATGAACATAGTACATAGAACATAGCGTTTTGGTGCTTTTAGAAATTGAGATATAAATCACTTGGAGACAGAGTCTCAGCTGATGAAGATCTACATAGCTCCCTTTATTGCGATTTACACCCGACAAGGATCTGGCCCTTGGTCCTTTGTTTTTTCTAATTGCAAAAGGTACCTGTTCACAGAATGTATACATTTTTGCTTAAAAAACTCATTCTTTACCTAAGAGCATGATTTAGCAAACATTTTAATTTTTTTTAGTGCTCTGAGTCTGAACAATGACCCCTCAGATTTACTTGTTTATTAAAAAAAATGTATAAAGTCTGAAAACTTATTTGCCAAGTTTCAGCCTAGTGCAAATAAAAACAGTTCACTTAAATACTCTTTAAAAAGAGTTTTATAATAGAAACATGACTAGAGTAGGCCCTTAACTACACTGGTGCTGCCAGGTGACACTATACTGCAGTGTTTGTTTCACGAAAAACACACAACAGGGTGTGTGGCCATAAAGGTGTATACACATGCCATGGGCACATTGGGAAGCAAAGGACGAAAATTCCCTGTGCCTTCTCCACCACAGAAGTGTGCACTGTAGATCTTTATGACTGTACCTTTGAAGTGCTGTTATTCCCTACATAAACCCTATTATAGAGCAGTATGTGGCAACATGATATAAAATTAATTTTACTATATCTAGTTAATGCTATATTGCCTTATATTACAGATAAATGTTTTAGATCTTTTCACAAAGTTTGATAGATAATTTTATTTTTATTACACGGATTAGGTTTGGCTTTGAAAAAGCCTAATGATTTTTTTTTAAACCACCCTAGTTTCTGCTAGTCACCTTCACTGGGAACATTTATAAAGACGGGCTACATATTAAATGAATTGAAATAAAAGGAACTGCCCCTTTAAATTATTTTCTATTATCTTTCCACCAATCTTATGTTTACAATGGAAGCAGTTACAGAAATAATTTGACACAATCAGGATCTAATTATTGAAGAAGACAATTATATAAGAAATAAATTCAGTCCATTTGAAAACATGGCTAAAAAGTGGTTTTACAAAATATTTTAACAGAATTATGAATTCTTCAGAGCATACAAATGCCTTTGTGAAATGTAATGTAATGCAATAATCATTAACTCCTCCAGTCTCTATTCTTCTCTTTACAATAAAATAAAATTGTGAATATTTCAAGTAAACATCCATACCTTTTGTATAGAGATAGACACACAAATTCTGACCTTCTGTTCTTAATTTAATTCAGCAGTTGACTACACATGGTCAGAAATAAAAATCTGGAGATTTCCATTGGCTTTAAAATATGATACAACATTTTAGCAGCAATTACTATTCCCATGACACCTAACCAAGTTTAACAATGCATAGTAGCAAGCAAGTTACTGATGCTTCTTGTCATGAGAATATTAAAAACAGGATAGAAGATTATGTAATTCATTCTTTCTACAAACTAAACAAGCTGGCAATGAAATGAACTGATTCAAAAATGTTTTTTGCAGTTTTGATCTAAACATGAAGACCATATGGAGACTGTCACACATGCTCAATTTAATTGCCTCTTCAATGTCACATCCAGAACTGCCTATACTGGAAAGTAAGCCATCTCCAGACTCTCAACTTGTGCATGGTGAGACAAACTCCTTACTCACATTAGCAAGCAGTTATTTAAAGAGTGGCCAAATTGACTTCTTTGAGACTACTTATAGTAGTAAAGGTATCAGATCTGTAGCATAGTCTGCAGCCAGCTTCCTTTGTGTAATGTAAAACTAGATAATATCTTTTAAAAGAAATCACTGGTTATGATTAAAACTTCAACATTTGCCAACAGTTTTTCTTTGTTTTTTAAAAACAGAAACAATGTAGGTCTTTAAGAGCCTGTGTCCAGAAGGCAATAGACTATCACAGCTATAGTAGAATAATTATTACTACTTAGAGTAATCATTCCATACCAAAGTCCCTTTTATTCCGGAATAGAGAGCCAACCTGGGGGAGTTATATCAAGTTTGTCCAGAGACCCAGAATTACAGAAAAGGATGAATACCCTCTTCTGTGAATCAGGCATCTTCAAGGAGTCACCATTTGGGAATTCAAAACTTGAGACAATATCATGTCACTTTTGAAAAGGTTGACCAATTATTGTCTTTTATTCAAGCTGACAATTCTTAATCTAGTATTCAAAAGATTCTGAATTTTAAAGTCCTTATCTACATGAGGGTCTTTTTTAATATTCTAATGTCATGCAACCTACAGAAAGATTTCACAAAGAACCTTATATTCGTCTCCATATCTATAGTTTGCTAATAGTCAATATCCAGGGGGCTGATTCTGTGGTTTTTCTTAAAAACACTTGAGATTCTGAAAGTGCTCAGCTAGTGCTATTTCTAAGCAAGACAAGGTGGGCGAGGTAATCTCTTTTATTGGACCAACTTTTGTTGTAAAAGAGACAAACTTTTGAGCTTACAAAGAGCTCTTCTTCAGGTGAGGGATAGCTCAATGGTTTGAGCCTTGGCCTGCTAAACCCAGGGCTGTGAGTTCAATCCTTAAAGTGGTCATTTAGGGATATGGGGCAAAAATCTGTTGGGGATTTAATTGGGGGTCCTGCTTTGAGCAAGGGGTTGGCCTAGAGCAGTGGTCTTCAAACTGGGGTGTGCATGACCCCGGTGCTGCCACCAAGCCCGTCCAGGAGACCGCTGAACTCCTGGGCGTGCTATTTTTAGACCACCGAAATGCAGCCATCGCCGGAAACGTCCGCTTTTTGCGGCGGCATTTCGACAGACATATCCACCCCGGGGGGGCTGCCAGACTTTTTCCTCAGCGGCAAGGGGCCGCGGGAGAAAAAGTTTGAAGATCCCTGGCCTAGATGATCTCTTGAGATCCCTTTCAACCTTGATAATCTAAGGTGTAAGATTGAAAGTGTGCCTTTTTCACCAACAGAAGTTTGTCCAATAAAAGAGATTACTTCTCCCACCTAGTTTCTCTAATATCCTGGGTCCGAACAAGGCTACGATAACATTGCAAACAACTATTTCAAAGCAGGCATTTACAAACACTTGAGGGATGTTGCTTGTGGAGGTTGGAACTTAAACTAGCAAGTACATCTTGCAAAGTTGGCTTCACTACTCCCACTCCTGCAAACTGAATCCCAGTGCCAAACAAACCCTGCAAGGCTTTGGATGTAACAACAGCAGCGAGAAACAATGTCATTTCTTCCGTGTTTCTTCCAGAAATGGCCATTTTCTATGGAAAGTAAATAGCTGACATCTAGTATTAAATACTATTTTCATTAGTATTTATATAGTTATTTTTATAAAGTGATAAAAATATTTTTATAAGATTGCAGATCAAGGCAGTATGCAGCAGACCACAGATCACTTTACTACAAAAAGCTTTCAAATATATTTGGGATATACGAGTCTCCAGATGTTGTACTGATTTGCCATTAATAGGTATATTTTGGATAAGTCAGCTACTTACAGAGTTATTTATCAGAAAGCAACTTCAAATAACACATTGTATTCAGTCTTGTGTTATTTACTCTGAAGGTGTAGCATTTTGTAGATGCACTGAATTCATACCTCTTCTAGATCCCAGGTAAATTTTGCCTTTGGCGAAAATATCACAATATCTTTGTTGTGATACCTTACAACATGTGTGATCTTTTACATATACATGTTAGCATCTTACTAACTTTGGTTCTGATTCTGATCCCCTAAACTATATTGACAAACAGTAACTTTTTGAGTGCTCTTATGTAAGTCAGTGGGACCACTGAGAGAGGCAGGTACTACTGAACAAGAGGAAGCAAATCAAAATTTAGTCCTTTCAATCTAGAAACTCTAACCAATACGAAAAACCCTTAAGCCTTAAGAACTTATTTTTCTTCTTTTATTAGCACCAGAGAGAAAAACTTGCTTCAAGCATTCCTTCCATCTTTGTTCAAAAAAAATTGGGCGGGGGGGAGAGAACTAAACCTAAGCAATTCAAGCATCTCTATTTCCTTGGGTCAATCCTTGAACTCCATAAGAATATGCTGAATATGACTCAATAAAACAAGTGAAAAATTCTTCCATTTACTCTTGGTGAATAACCCCTACTTGTATTGATTTCAGTTACCGGACTTGTGGAATGAGATATTACACATTGTGACTAAGGGCAGCAGAATTTAGCCCTGAGTAAGGATCTCCAGATTTGGTCCAACTCTCAATGAGCAAATTTGTAACAACACATATATGTCTACATAAATTAGCCATACTGTAAATCAAATATGTCATATGTATATGCACACATATTTTGTATGTCTATATTGTTTTTTATTTCAATTATTTGATTCAAACTATAATTTTTTTTTATGAAACTGAACCCTACTATAAAAAACACACTACAAATTAACAGTGGACATGCCATTAAAATGCTAACTAGAGATTGGCACAGAACACCTAAGGAATTCATAAGGGTGTTTACAGCTGAGGAATTTACAAGGGAACTTATAGCTGGGAGGAAACTCAGTGATAAGCACACCATGCTTAGTGCCGTCTGCACTGCATATAAAATTAGATTCTCTCACTTCATTAATGTGTTTAGATGAATACCTGATAACTCTTTAGGTTACCTGACCGTTATAAGTAATAATTTTGTTTAAAATGGGGACAGCTGCATTAATATAAATGCCAAAAGGGAAAATTACCATAAGAGATAAATTACTACAACTGATAAGTGAATATAGCACTTCTAAAGCACCTAGCACCTAAGATAGATTTACACACATCTAGTAAAACTTTATTTTGTCTCATAAATGTATATGTAAATACCATACACCTTTTTAATCCAGGTCTGATTTTCTATATTTTTGTTTTTCTCAATTTATTTCTTCATTGTAGGCTACAAGGCTCTAATCATCCAACTTTGTTTGTAGGTGCACTTCAAAAGCTTTCTTTTAGAATCTTACATTTGATTTCTGGGATGTATTTTCTTGCTAACTTTTAACATATGTACCCTGTAGGCATGATTCACACAAGTCTCTGGAATTCTAAGGAAATGATGATCAGTCACGGAAATGTGTAAAGATTCAAGAACTCTGGCAATTTTCACTTCAAATGTTGTCAGCAAGTTACTATTAAAAAAGTACTTTTTCTCACCACTTCACTGTAAAAGAAAAAAAAAATCCTTAATAAAGCATAGCTTTGAGAAAAGTAGCACATTTAATGAACACCACCTCCTGAAGGTATATTTCCTCAAAGTTGATAACTGAATCAGTTGCATTCAGAGAAACGCTAACTAGAGACGAGATGCTCAGAACTGTTTGGAAAAAGTTTATACCTTGATTCAAGAAGGAGGGTGGCGGCAGGGAGTAGCTAACCAACCAATAGTCAAAACATATGGTTGAACATTCATGGTCCTAATTAAACAGAGAAATTAGGTTTCACAGTAGCCTAAATGTCAACATTACTTTTTGTTTAATGTCATCTTTTGGGAAGGCCAAGTCAGATGTCTAATATACACATAGATATTTGTTTAAGTAATTCATGGGTTGCTTTTCAAAACTTGAAAAGTGCTCCTCAGTCAAGAGCCGGTAAAAATTAAAAGTAATGAGCTCATTTCAGTAAAAATTTATGAGACTGGTTTCATGCTGGCAAAACGGGTCCTGCAGGCAGTGTCCCTCCACCTGCTTGCTAGAAAAAAAATCCTTTATTTCAAAATATTTTACAAATCTTTTAACAGGATATTAAAGATACAGCTGCATCTGTATAGGAAAGTTGTAAAGACTCTTGTGTGTCTTTGACATTATCAGTACCAGCCGTTTTACAATGCTAAGGAAAATGTTAAAAAAAAATCAGGAGTCATTATTATGTTAATTGAAACCTCTCATGAACATGTATTAATTATGCTGAAAATGAGTGGTGTCACAATGTCAGTGAAATATTTTTGAACTTTGTTATGAAACTATAGTTAATGCAGCAAGGATAAAACACAAAATTAAACAGAATGAAAGTGTTTAATAAAAAGGATCTAACTCAAGCTTCCAATAGTGAAGCTGTCACTTGTCTTGCCACACTGGACCCAATTCAACTTTGGATCTCTTGAGTCAATGTAAATAAACTAGCGATGATTTGGGCCCATCATGCTTATGATAAGATCAAATGCATTTATGGTATCCAAAATGATCTATAGTTAATGGAGACCTGATGCCATATCACAGAATGATCATGCTTTTCTTGCAGTGTTTTCAAACACTTGGGAGGGTGGGTAGGAAGGGGGTTTTCAGAATGGAGATTTGGGATCAACTTTGAAGGACATCTGAAAATGCACCCATAAATTTGCAAACACATCTATTACAATAAAAAAACCTCACAGATTCACATACAAAACAATAATTACATATTCCAATAAAAACCCCTATCATTATCAGATGGATACTCTAACAAATCACATAGATACATTTGTGAAGGCCATTTTGAAAATGCGGTCCTGCAAGAACACACACACAGAAAAGAGATGAATAAATGACTGAGAAATTCTTAATTCTCTTGGTTTGCTTTTTGATACTAAGAATATTTAACAATTCATAATTATATGTAGTGCATATTGAAATTAAGGCGGTTGAGTGCCCAGTTCCAGATCTGTAACACAGAATTTAACTATCCTGAAAAGATCAGAATAGGAACCAGCATGACCGCAAATACTGACCTGGAAGTTCACTGTGAATGTTACATGTGGTGAGAGATTATGGACAGTAAGCGCCCAGTAAAAGTGACCTCTTACAATCAGTGAGCCTAATTGTGCACTCATTTACAGCCAGAGAATGGTGTGTGCGTCCGTGCGCGCGCATGTGCGTGTCTCACTGAAGAATGGGACCTTATGTATTTTGAAATGCTTGATGTGGCATAATATCTGAATGGAGTACAATTTGAACTGACATATCTTGGTGAGCCCAGTTGGCTATATACACCAGACCACATTGTTTTATATATTCTAGAATGGAAGTGACTTACAAAATCTTCTAATACTGCTGAATAGAAATGCTTAACAGCTTAGAATGACCAGATACTGCACAGCAAATTTGAAAGAGTTTCACACTAATATTTTATCTAAAACTATGTTGCTTTCTTTTTTAAAACTGGTGTTTATGTTTTTTCCTACCACTGTCTCAGGTGCAAGGCCTAGCATGGTGGAAGGTGACTTCCGGTGCTAAATCAACACTGACATCATGTGCCACTCAGAATGTCAAAGCAGATACTGGCTTTCTCTACTTGCAAACGCTTCCCTAGGCAGCTTCAGACATCTGCGACACTCATTCACTGAAGTGGGGTGATTTAGCTCTCACATGTCCATAGAGAGTGAATAAATGTATCTAACATCCATGCTACTCATCTTGACAGTTCACATTTCTTAATTAGTGATAAATCTGTGATAATTCCTTGCTTTGTTGAATGTGTTTGAAGAATGGGGCAATGTGATCAGCTAGACTGATTAATGCTAGATTGGAACTGTGGAGAAGACCCATCTATAGAGTTGCAGACTTTCAGGACATGTTTTCTACCAGTCAAATTCTATATACTGTTACCAATAAGAGTGGTGGTGAAGGAGGGATGTCATCAAAATGAGGCTTCTGCAGTTCCAATAATTACTGTAGATCCATACACGAAGGAAGAATGCACTGATGCTTAATCACAGTGAACCCAATGAGTACGCATATGGATATCATATGTACAGCCTTAATAATTACATTGTAAATCAGCATGACATGGAAATTTAAGTGCTACTCTTAAACTTTTCCAGAAAAATTCAGGAGCATAAGCTGAAACAGCAGGAGGACAGACATAATTTATACATGTCTATGTAGAATTATACTGTATGTTAACAGAGCGTATTCTGTAAAAAGCAGTGTCTTAGACACAGCTCTTCACATTATAACCACACTACTAGTTATAAACAGACAAGCTATTCTTAAATAAACATGCACATAAAATTTGTGTGTTTTCTTCCCCATCTTGCACCAGTTTTTTCCATATTTATATTTCTATATTTATAATATTACCATTCCAAATATGGACTGTTCCTACCTTACATGTCTAACTGAATTTATCTATGGCATGTGCAGCCATCAAATTTCATTTAAAGTTGGCTAAAAGAGGTGAGGAGTAACATTTGCAAGGGAAACGGTATGGAGATTTTTGTCCTTATCCTGTGCTTTGCCTTTGCTCTTGTGGATTTGGATATTTGAATATTCAGATGTTGTAAGTACAAGAGTATTAGTGTCCAGACCCAGGGAGCTGCTAGGTTCTGACTTTTTCCAGAAATCTGGCCATGAATGTGCCAGGATGTTCTTCATTTCTCTGTAGGTTTTTCCAACATATGTATATTTTTTTTTATATAGGTTCAAATGTTAGTGCATTGGAAGATTATATTCACAAAAATGCAGCATGATAGTAAAAAGAGAAACATCTTTGTTAAAAGTAAGATGCAACATCAACTGCACAAGTTATAAATCCACTTTCTTTTAGTAAAATGTGAACTTGGCACTACGCATTCTGTTTTTTCTTCTCTGAGGTGTTGACGACACCCTCAGCACCATCTTCAAAAGCACCGTATGCCTTTGTGTGGTATAAAACCAGTAGGCTTCCAATTTTGCCATCAATCATATTTAATAGCATATGCTATTAATGTAATTTTGTTATTGAAGATTCCAAATCTATTCAGTGGATTGCATAAGACAATTATGTTTTTTGTTATATGCATGCAATCAGATATCTTTTTAAATCAGAGCAATTAAACATGGTCATTATAAATGGTAGATTATAAAATAACAGGTGATATGGCATTCTTTTGCTTTGAAATAAAATAATGAGATTTATATGAGATCTGCTTAATGGAAAGCATTTCTGAGCTTAGGTAGTATCACGTATCCTTTTTATTTGTGCACTACCTAGATTTTGCAGCAATCTGATTAACAAACACCTCCCAGCACTGTAGAATCTGAAGATCTGTAATAGACTTTTGCCAGCAGTGAGGAAGTTCTCCAAGTTGTTCTATAAAAGCCTCAAAACTGTTGTTCTATAAAAGCCTCAAAACTACTTGCAGCTTTTTACCAGCAATTTGAAAGGTTCTAGACTCAATATCATGTGGGTTAATAAACCTTTTCATTCCAATGTTTTCTATTGTTACATGTTAAAAACTGTTTTTGAGGAATGATGTAGCAGCCTTGATGACCTTATAAGAACTACAACGTGAATACTAAATTGAGAACACAGCAAACTTATAGGCCACAAGATACTATTGGAAGAAAGTTATGTAAAGCATCTGGATTATTTTCATTAGACGTTTTTAAGTGGTCAAGTGGAATTTAGTGCTGTTGAAAAAATAGAATAGTTATTGGCTTTTCTTATTATATTTCACGTGTACACTCAAACACACTCTTATTTTTATCATTATATACTAAATATCATATACGCTCCTACTTACTTTTTAATGGTGACCATCTATTATTACTTTAGGTCACAGCTGGAGACAGTTCCATTAGCTGTGTGTGCATGAAGCAGTGTGGGCCAGTGAATTTCACGTTTACTGAACACCACATACATGCCAGCTAGGACTTGAAAATGGTATGCAATAAAAGCCATGCTACAACTTAACTGCTTTCCAGAATATGTAATACCTAACATTATTAGATGAATAATTTGATCCCTTAAATATCTGAAGATAATTACTAATCGCCAATGACTGGCTGTCTAGATATTTTAGATATTTGTTTTGTGGTGACCCTTACAGTTCATAATTAAAGACTTAAAGGAAGGCTTCAGGAGATTTGGCTGGTCAGACTAGAAATTATACGTGTAGCATGTTGTGTATAACACTACCACAAGCAAAAAATAATTTTAAAGTGACAATATTATTCAATAGAAGGCATTTTAATATACATTTCAAATTCATATTTCCTAAAATGCTCAGTGTTGAAGAATGGAAAAAAAGAAAAATGTGAAAGCACAATGGCATTTAATTGTTGCTTGTTTAGCAACCATCAGTGCTTCTAGGAAGAAAAGCAAAACTTAAGACCAAAACTGTGCTCCCATACTTAGGGGACAGATTCGGAAGTTCCCATCATTGAGTTCTCTGCTTTCATTCATTGGGAGGTGTGGGCAGGGTCTACCCCAAAGAAGACAGTGATGGTCTGTTCCAAAAACACCATACATCCAGAGAAGTCACAGAGGACACTGACTCATCTATGTAGTGTCGTGTGTATCTGTGTGAAACTCGGGGTCCTTTCTTGGGTCTTTCGCAACATTACTCCAGCGTTACCAGAGTAATAGGCAAACTCCCCTCCAGAACCCTCTTTCAAGTAGCGGTAACCCACAAAGAAGTGTGCTGCCAAGACATGAGGCTGTGATAAGTTTCTCTGGAGAATACTGTGCAGTCACTGAAGGGATGGAATGATGTGTATCTTGACACTAGCCCTCACACCTACCTCCTCCAGTCAGCTCACTAACTCACTGCCCCTAGATGGATCCTGGACATGCAGAGAACTTGATAGAGTTTGAAGACTGGGGGAAATTGATTGAGCTGAAGCTTCACTTCCAAGAAATCAACACCTGGAGAGTCCTCTCCACACATAGTGAAGAGGGGTACAGTCAGACCCATAGTTGGGTGCACTGGTCGTGTTCTTCTAATGCCAGTTCTATCATCACTCCTGTCTCTCAAAATCATTTAATTCTAATTTGGGAAAAAAAAAAAAGAGTGGACTAATTTTAGCATAAAACTATAGCGAGATCATTTATACTTTAAAATGTTCACAAGAAAAAGTGCACACAGAACTGCTGTGTGTGAAAGGAAAAGGAACCAGTAATAATGGGCACTATCTTTTACAAAAAGTTTGCTGCAACTCACAATACATATTCTAAATATTCATCTTGGCAGTGAACCTTTGATGGAGGCTGAAATTTAGAATACTAGGTCTCTGTGCAGTAATAAATCGTATTATTTTTAATAAAAAGCTAGTTTGTTTTTTTTAAAAGTATGAGAGAGCACAGCAAATACATAAATCAACGTGATACAACAGGAAGATAGTGGGGTAGCAGTAAAGGTGAGAAACCATAGTCCTTTCTATGCAAGGATTTCTAAACACTTAAGAATCATTACTACTCTCAGCACATTTATTGATGGATATACTGGTAAATTAAATCCACTGTACATGTCAATTTAACAAGCCCAAGTCCGGTCTGTGAACGGAATCCACAATCCCGAGCTACCCCCACCTCTAATTACTAGAACCCTCTTATAACACAAAAATGCAGTGTTTATTGTCACAGAAAAAATCCAAACTATTTGCTCTTCCTATATAATAAATTTAGGATATCAAGAACGTGAAACAAAAAGCAAATGAACCAATCACATACATTAATGGCTATTTCAAATCAATTTAACCTGAATTATAATACATTTTCTTAATGACAAATCAATGTAAAAAATAATGAAAGAACTAAGGATTCTGTCTGTTTCTCCAAAGTCTTACTTGTTATGTATAGTTGTATTATATTGGAACTATTTATTGGGTCAAAAAAGCTATACTAAAAATAGGATTCCAAAACTCTCATGCTTTTCAGTACAAAGTAAGTATACAGAACCTTCTCCTCCCACAAATTTCGAGAGGCGTGAGAGAAGGAACTGCTTAAGATGCTTCATTCAACTCTGGTCTTCTCCCCACCAAATATAGCAGGTTAGGTTATTTAGCTTTGCTTGAATTAAAGACTGCAAACTGAATAAACACTATACATGAACTCATTTGGGTGGCTACTACTGGTATAATTTTGTTAGCGCGTCTTCTAAGTTCTTTCCCCTTTGAGACTACACAGCTAGATTCAGAGCTCAAGCTCCTTACCTCATAGGACAAGCAAAAGTGTATGGGCCTAATTCTCATTTACCTTAAAGCTACTGTTCAATGATCTGGCAGTATAAGTCTTAAAGCAGGCACAAATTACATTTACATATTATTAATATTTATTTCTATTACATTAGTACCATCATACTAGCTGCTGAACAAATATATAACAAAGAGACAGTCCTTGCCCCAAAGAGCTTCAATTTTTAAGTGTAAAATGAGACAACGGGTGGATATAATAGACAGACACATAGAACAAAAGGTAACAATGGTCACAGCACACCAGCTACCTAACGATCTTTTGTAGATGCCATTTCAAAGAAGAGTTTTAAGGTGAAATTTGAAGAAGACAACGAGTTGGCTCTGCTGATATTTACACAGCACTCCTTCCATGAAAAAGGGATGAACTGGAATAAGGTGGAGAAAGTGTTTCATGTTTGTTTATTTTTTAAATTGGCAACAGTTGCAAAATGAAGGTAGGTGATGGTATTTCAATACTGTCCAAGAGAGGGTGAAGTGGAGATGAGCCATAAAGGACCTTAAAAGTAGACACAAGTAGTTTGCATCTGATGCATAACTGGGAAAGTGGGTGGGGGACTTATATGAATGAGGATATGAGCCAGGAAAATTATGCTTACAGCAGCATTTTGAATGAATATAAGTGTAAAATGGGGATGTCAAGGACAGAATAGAGAATGTTGCAGTGGTGAGACATGAGATGACCAGGACCTGACAAGAGATTTATAATTACATATGATGCATTTCTTTTTTAAACTTTGTTGCTACATTGCTACAACGATATATACCAGGTACCCAAGGAATATATTATTGCTGGTTGCAACCAGGAAGAACTATGGTGTTGATAAAACTGATTCAAATGTTGCTAAAACATATATTTGTACACTTAGCCATTGGAAAATTTTAGTTCATAAGAATGCTTTTCAAGTAAGCTCCTAATACGCAAAGAAAGATCATTGAAACTCTCAGAGATATACACAAAGACATGTTTACACAGAGGCAAAAATGGATCTGTCTAAATTTCTGACTTTGTTCATGCCAAAATAATATATAAAGGGCAGTCAATCACCTAAAGAAAAATATTTGCCCAAAGAACATTAATTATTTTTATTTATTTTGAATTAAATCATAATTAAAAGGTGCCCAGCATCTTAATACACAAATTATATACTGTTTTACCATCATACACAATGACCAGACTAGAGGGAGGCTGAAACACGATCTAGGAGATCTGTAGTCCCATTGAAATCAACAAGTTTATGAGCAGCATTTGGACCACTTTTGGTTGGTGTCTTGACAATTGATTCTTGTGATAAATATTTTTTTACAAAAATGAGCTTTCTTCTGTGTCTTTAAGGGGCTGATGGGCACTGTTTAGTGCTAAACATAACTCATGGCAGCATTTTCAACACCAATCTCTGCTTACGTATTGTACCTCAAACCTAATTTGCAATACCCATATGCTAAGGTTAGCAAGATAATTTCACTTGTGACCCAAGACAGACTTTTGAACCCATGTCTCCAGAGGTAAAGAACCAGAGTATTAAATTTGAATCATTCAAAGCTTCCTTGCCAACATCATAAATGTTTTTAATAAGATCGACAGCACTGTTGTGGAAACTGTTCAAAAAGAACCCAAACAATTCCTTGAACGTTTAAAACCTGATAAAATATTTACAGTACCAGAAGATTGTTAAAAATCAATAAGCTCCTCCCTTTAACTTGATAGCATCAAATTATATTAACCGTAACCTATGAAAATGAATGACAATCTTGACTATTGGAAACATTTTCCATGACAAATGCATGTTTAAAAGATTAACTGTTTCAAGTATCTTTACTATGTACATACATGTCCATTGTAAATAGGAAGAAAATACAACAGCACTGAAAAAGCAAAGAGTTTTTATCCTCACCATTTTTTTAAAAAGAAAAGATTCTGTGGCATTTGAAAAAGGATACACTTTTTTCTGCTCTTCTTATCTTTAGAATTCCAAGGACCAAATCCCACTATAGAAGACCCAAATGAATTCAATGGGAATTTTAGGTGACTATCTTAACTAGGATGACCAGATGTCCCAATTTTTTAGGGACAGTCCCGATATTCAGAGCTTTTTCTTATTCTATTATCTCTTACTCCTTGTCCCAATTTTTCACACTTTGTCTGGTCACCCTAATCCTAACATAGGATTAGGCCCTACTTGTCAGTTCTGCCCTAAAATATACACAATGCAACTCCTAGGCAAAACTCCAGTCCTAAGTGGGTTTCAGTCTTCAATTTTTATTATTATTTTTTTATATTACAGAAGCATTTGGAGGGCCCCAACCAAGATCAAGGCTCCATTATGTTAGGCACCTTAGAAACGGTGCTCACTCATTTTGTGACCTTGAGTAAGTCATTAACCTCCTTGTGCCTCAATCTCCCCAGCTGTAGAATTAGTTGTATAAAAATAGATGCTGTCTCAAAGGTGAGCTCTCCTGGGCAAATATATTAAATAAACAAATACTTTAAATTTTACTGGCAACTAACTCTTCTGTATCTCCTTTAAGCCAGTAGTCACAGTATTTTGATTGTCTAGTATAGTTCTAAAACTTGAGTATGGATAAGGATTCTTGTGAAGAGAGACTAGTGGCTAGCCATCCTTTTATACACAGCACAGCAAAGCAAGCAAGCAACTGCTCTTCATGAGTAACACTCTTTCACTCTAGTCTAGTATTATGCACTTGGTTACTATTTACCATCTGCACGATGTATGTTAATAGCTAGTTGCTAGTATTCAAACATACAAAAAAACCACATCCATCTGCCATGTAGTTCAGCAACACATAACTCACACCCACCTTTTAGACAAAACAACTGCTGTTTACTCACAGGCTGACAATGAAATTAAATGATTGATGACATGTGCAGCTACCATCTAACACTCAACCAAATGCGCTCTTAGCATTTAGTCTTCACCGGTTCCTGGCATAAAACAAAATGGGCTTTTTTCAAAGTAATTATTTGTAAAGAGAAAAAATGTTTGACACTTTAGCCAAAGCTCACCACTCTGGTGTCTTCAAGTAACCACCAGTAAAATGGTGCCGTTGTTTCTCTTTCCCAGGCCTTATTTTCAGTCATCTACTGAGGTGAATTACATTTTCTTCATATGTTTGTAAGATGAACACAATAAAATTCTGGTTGGCACATGATATAGTTTGCAAATAATTTAGCAAATGTCTCAGTGCACTATAAACTCATGCTTTTAAATGGTTCCGTTTCTAGCAGTAAAATAAAAATCCTCCATTATAGTAATAATTACTATAAGCCTATTCT
The DNA here is from genome assembly GCA_007922305.1 of Dermatemys mawii. Lineage (NCBI taxonomy): Eukaryota > Metazoa > Chordata > Testudines > Dermatemydidae > Dermatemys > Dermatemys mawii. The sequence goes on along the minus strand of ML677343.1, from coordinate 11,537,321 downwards.
TGATACAAACCAACCAACATTCTTACTGCTTGGAATTAAATAACGTCTCTCTAAGATTTCAATCCATCCTTGGAAAGCAATCAAAGGCCTCTCTTCCATAAGATTGTTATTTATAAAAAAGCATTTGATTGTTGCATTGAAGTATGCACTCTAAGTGTAAAAAGGTGTTTATGGGGTTTAGTACAGTATAGTTAATACCCAAGCAATACTAAGCCCTTTTATAATAGAGAACCCTAACTGAGAGGATATATATTGTACTTTTCTTCAAGCATACAACATACACTTGCATTGACTGGTGGTCTATAATATAAATCTTAGCTGAATTAGCTTCAAGCTCACAGCTCTGTCCTGCCTCCATTAAGAACAGTAACACTTTTGTATTTTATTCAAAATAAACAGCAGTGTTTGAGAAATGCGTGCCTACAGTATTTCGGTACAATGTATTGTAACAGCAGCACTGTATTTACACTATGCTCCAAAAATCATTAAACATATGTTGTGTAGTAGGAATGCCTTTTTACTTAAATATCTGTGACCAAACAGAAAGTGCATAGGAGTGCAGAGAGACTCACAAGAACAACCCTCCCCATGGAGAAAGAGAGAGCGTAAAATTGATATACGGTTAAGACAGTGAAGTTACACAAAGGAGTTTCAGTGGGTGAAGGAGGGGGAAAAGAAAGTTGTTCCAAAAACTGATTGCATAAGCAGCCAAATTGGGAACAATTCACGCAAGATTTGACCCACAGCGGGATTTTCAAAAGTGCCTAAATGACATGGGAGCCCAACTCCCATTAAAAGTCAATCTGAGCTAAACTCAAAAGTCATTTAGGGACTTTTAAAATGCCACCCTGGGCCAAAGCTTGCATGAATTGTTCCCCTTCAGTACTTATAAAATTACTTAACTTTTGCAAACAATCATCATACACTTACACTAGCTCAGCTGTTTAAGTGTGTAGGCAATAGGGCAAGGATTTCCTACCACTACAGCCCTGATTCTACTAAGCATTTAAGCGCATGCCTCACTTTAATAATGAGCAGTCCCACTGGATCCATTGGGACTATGTACATATTTAAGATTTAACACATACAGTATTTAACTGCTTTGCTGAATCAGAGCCTATTTCAGAAAAGACCAACCATTCCTTCACACAGTTAACTTGCAATTTTTATCCTTTGCATCTATGTGCATTTTGTAGCAAATATGTATATATGAGAGACTAAGATAGTACTAATTTATTGCTGTAGACCACAAAATAGGAAAACACACACATTCAAATAAAATGAAAAAAACCTGATGAAAGAGAATATTTGCTCCAACCACTGTTGTGTCCTGTCTCTCACAAACACTTCAAGCCATTCAAGTTCATTCACTGAGCCAACCTGAGTTACAGAAGCACTGTAACTGTTTCATGACAGCTTACTGCAGTCTGTACACAGGCAAAACTCCCACTTACTGTTCTTCAGAGAACACTGCATAAGTAACAAAGAATGTCTGTACTGAATGGCACTAGATGCTTCCGGGAAGTAGTGCAGAGTATATGTATATTTATACTTCTTATTGCAGAAACCAGACCAAACAAATGTAAAATACAATATATATATATTAATATTTGGATGAACAGAGAGCCAGATAAAAATCGATAGGCATAAACTGGTTCACCATCCAACAATTAAGTCAAAGTGAAAAATAGAGTTAACACCTAATTACAAAAAAAAAAAACCCATGAAGTATGTTATAAAGTCAAGTGTTTGCACAGAAACATTTTTGCTAGAAAGCAAAGTGGTAGCTCATTTGCATGTTTCTTTTTGTTAGCACACCAAAGAGTCAAACTGCTAAAATTAAGATAGCAAGTTGTTTGAAAACCTCATTTTTAAGCAGAATAAATTAGGTTGAAAGCAGAGATTTTATATATTCCTGATATTTGTTTTATGCACCTGAAGTGCATCCTGTCTGAAAAACAGTTCTAATCCATTAAATGTTCATTTTGATTTGCCATGGACTCTTCTGATTTGGGACTTGATCATCAAGGTGATAAACATTGTGGCTCTGATCCAGCAAAGCCCTTAAGCGCATTGTTTACTTTAAATATTTAGGTAAGCAAGTGCCTTGATGGGTAGGGTCCAGAGTATCCAGCACCTTACCTAAAACAAGCCCATGCCCAAAACAAAAGGTAAGTCCTCAAAGTAAACTGCTTCCACGCTTTTACAAATAATTATATTTCCTCGGCACACACAGGTGTCAATCGTTTACACCACTCCACCGTGGTGTGAGAAGGCCAAACAAGAGGTGAACAATGAACCTCCCCTGTTACCCGCACAAATTCCTTTATACCTTCCACACTATAGGGACACACATCTTTACCCAGTTCCTAGGGCTTAAGGTGCAACCCTGTTAATTTATACAGCCACCCTTACCCAATTTCTAGGGCTCAGGGCACATTTTTTAAATACATTTTAAATACATTTTAGATGGAATGTGAGTATGTGACTCCAGGCCTACAGCTAATGGCTGCTGCTTCTTCAGTCTGGCTGCAGAAAGTGGCTTTGGTTTAGGCCTTCCAGCATGGCTACAGAAAAGCCATATAATTACACCCCTGCTCAAAAGTGAAAATGTGTGAATACTATGATGTGATTCATCTGGCTGAATTTTCAAAGCAGTGCCAGGGAGTTAGCTACACATCTTCCATTAACCTGAATGGCAGACAGGTGGCTCAGTCTCCTCCTCTGCTTTAAAAACCTGAACCACAGTTCTTCTCAGAGACATTCAATGTTTTTTAGAAGCATTAAGACTCAATCCCCTCCCCCTTTTAAAGACGGACCCTGCAGTATCCCTGCAGGCATGACTTTCACTAGCACCTAAGAGAGCTTTGCCTGCACAAGGACTACATGATTTGGCTCCTTCTACGTAACTGCTAGAGATGGGTGATTAGGCAGATATGGATTTTGAATTACATTTGTATGTGATGTGTGTGGGGGGGGTTCCCCTTATAGTTAGGGAATGCACAAGTCATACCCTGCCCCTACTATTTTCTAATAAATGCTGTTGGATCAGGTCTTCACAGGGCTATTGCGTAAAACTAATTAAGATGTTAAAAAGCCTCCTTTACAACCTTCCTGTCCTCAGCACCTATATAGCATCCTGGAAGTACCTCTTGGGGAGGTGAAGAGGCTGACAGAACTTCCAGGTTAGCCTTTGAACATTTCTATTCCTCCACAAACACTGACAACCCTCAGTTTATTTACACTAGCCCATTGCACTCTGGGGTGGCTTTTGGTCTCATAACTAAGGGGGTCTGTACCAGAGCAGTAGCAGGAACCATCTGTGCTGAAGGATGTGGGCCAAGAAAGGCAAACTCTTCATTGGCCTGGAAGATTTCTGTAAAGTGTATGGGCCTATCATTAGAGCCCTGCCAAATTCATGGGTCCATTGTGGTCAATTTCATGGTCATAAGATTTTTAAAACAGTAAAATTCATGATTTCAGCTATTTAAATCTTAAATTTCATAGCGTTGTATTTGTAGGACTCTTGACCCAAAAATGAGTTGGGGAGGGGGAGGGTTGCAAGGTTATCAAAGGGAAGGCTGCAATACTGCTACCTTTTACTTCTGTGCTGCTGCTAATGGCAACTGGCATGGCATGGTATTGCCACCCTTATGTCTGTGCTGCTGCCTGCAGAGCTGGGCCCTCAGTCTGCAGCTGCCATTCTCTGGCCGCCCAGCTCTGAAGGCAGCAGCACAGAAGTAAGGGTGACCCTCCCTGTAGCTTCCTTTTTGGTCAGGACCTCCAATTTGAAAAACACTGAAGAAGATGCTGTTCTGACCAAATGTAGGTCCCTTCTTGGCAGATTTTCCACTGCTGGAGACCCAAACCAAACACAAGGTGTCACATAAGACAAAAGATAAAGTGACTAAAATAAAAGGGAGTAGGAAACAAGTAAGGATTAAACAAGAGTAAAACAGGAGGGGAAAATCAGATGTGCCTCAATCTTAAAAGGAAATGAAAGACAGTTGAATGACAGGAAAGAAACTGTGGTCAAGATAGATAGAGCCCTGCAAATCTGCAGATATCCATGGATGATGTTTGCGGATCGCAGATCAGATGCAGATACAAATTTTGTATCCATGCAGGGCTCTAAAGATAGGCACTATCTGTGCCATTACAGCTTAAATAACATTATAAGATGATGACTTGAATTTCAAAATACCTATTAACTTAAAAGCAGCAGCGCAGTTGCAAAAATTCCAATCACTAGCATAGAGGAGTTTGTGAAGGAGTTATATAAACCTGTTCTTCTCAACATAAAGGACAGGATGCCTGCCTTGACTGTGAAATAAGCACACACAAGACAGTTGGGGTGGAGGGGGAGGTTGGGACTAGGGAGGGATGGAGGGGGAGGAAAAGAAAGGGAAGGAATATAGCAGAAAATTGATGATGAGGGAACTGTAGCTTGGGGTGGGGGAATTAAAGTTTCCTACTTGAAATGGCTTTTCTAGCGACATTTATGATGTTTGGTGCTATTCCAAAAATGCAACCATTTATCTGTGGGGAGCAGAGAAGGCAAGTAGGTTCAAACACACTTTTTCTGAGGGTCTCACACCCACTTGCTTTCCTTTGAATCTGCCACAGCCAAGAATATGGTCCCATTTTTCCAACCTTTTGTATACAACTATGCACATCTGCAGCACTGCATACTAATAATAATGCAGTGAAGCCGGGGTACTGAGGAAGTGAACATGGCACATATTTACCGTAACTTGATATTCAACATTTACATCAACTGACCACAATGTCCTTTAACACACTGATGTTCCCCAGTGATGCTTGGGGAAGAACATGCTAATGAGTGCATTACCAAAGGTTGGCCTCAAGAGAAATCTATGCCATCTCAGGGAGTTTTATTAGGTCTTAATATTGGACTTTGAGGCATATACTCTTGAAAACTTACTAATACACAAATAAGGATGGTAAATCCTTGAACTCCTGCCAACAATGTATTAAAACCTAATAAATCATATCAGAAAAAAATCTGATCATATAGAGACTGAAGATTACACTATGTGACAAACCTGAGTTGAATGGCAATTACTAACAAGTGAAGTCTAATTACATTTACAAAAAAAAGTCTGCAAACAGTTAAAAATTGTTTTGCAAAGACTTAGAATAAATGGACCAAATGACTTCACATGATTATATATACCCAATGCAGTGATATTGTACACAACTTAAGCCACATGTTTGTACAGGAGAATATATTAAACTCCATCTGTTTAACCATTTTTAATGTTATAAATTAAGAAAACATCAAAAATGTCAGGAAACAGCGAGCACTTCTTTGTTGTCTTTCAGCTTTATATTTATTAGACAAGTTTGTTATCAAACTATTCCTCCAGACATGAAAAGAACAGCAGGCCTTCTGAAAGGCCAGATGGCTGCTGTGCTTTCGAAACATGTTCTGGAAGGGTTATATAGTTTACATTTTTCTTTTTCGTAAAGAATCATGTGGGATGCGGCATGGTTCTCACAGAAACAAATCTGCTGCAAAAGAGCCAAAGGGTGGGGGGAACTACTAGATGATATAAAAGAAAATTATCATTGTCATTCAATCTAGAAGACCTTCTTCCAAGGAAGGGGAAAAAAACAATTTAGCTGCAGGAAATCAGAAAAGAACTAAAGAGGAAGAGAAATAGAGGAGTAATGCTTTTAGAGTTGGTCAAAACATTTTTGATTAACTAAAATTTTGTTGAAATATACTTTTTTAAAGCAGTAACATCTCACAGACACAGCAGTTTCAGTGAAATCTTTGTCAAATTGGAGGGAAAAGAAGGGAATGTCTCTTTCACACTACAACCTGGTGGTTAGGGCACTGTCCTGGAATTTTACAAAGACAACTAGTCATTGCTATTTTATAAAATGCAGATGTGATAAATTGTGTCTGATAAATTGCTATTACCATGCAATTCTGGCCACTTCACATGCCACTCTGCACATTTATCTATCTCACCCATTTCAAACTGCTGAGCAGCTTTGGTCTCTATTTTATTTCCCCTCCCTGTAGTTTGTAGATAAATGTTTTTTCCCCCCACTCCCACTGCCCATCACGTAATATTTCCCCATCAAAAATCAAATGGCCGAAGATTCCAGGCATATTCAGTCCTTCAGAAGCATAAGGTTGGATATATCAAAATGTACCACTTTCCACTGGGATCATTAGCTCTGGGATGTGTCCTGCTCATGGAAGCCCCAAGATACCAAACTTCAAAGTTTTGACATCTTGATATATAGAAAATCTCCTTCAAGTGGTTTTGTGATGATTTTAAAATCCACTGGTTATATTTTTCCCCTCTCTGCAAAACTGGACTCACCTCTTCTGCCTCTGAGATTTCTAGTACTGCTTTCAGTTCTTGAGTTCACTAGTCTTTGCACAAAGACTGCTTGTGCTGGCCAGGTTCACACAGGATGAATGGGACAGCTCCTGGCACATCCTCACAAGATTGGGCACAGCCTAGTACATTATACATCATTTTAAATTAACACAATATTTTGAAGTACATAGATACAATCACTGCGAAAGAACATGTGATATTGTGTGGTGGGTAAAAGGTGTATTGGCACACATTTGGGATGGCTGTTTTGTTCCCAAAGAATGAAGCCCTATTTGGGTTATATTGGACTTTTCAAATGAGTGCCAAGAAAATATGAATAACCTCATAAGCCATCATGTATTTCACTTATCCCACAATCAGACAAGCTATTTTAATTACTATGGCTGATAATTTAAGCCTCAGCCTTCAAGAGGCAGCTTTTAACTGCGTTGCCCAGGAAGAGCTCCAGAAAAGAAGGAACTGCGACACAGAGAATCACAACTTCTTCCCTGCTTCCCTTTTGCTTGTGGGGTAAATTAATTTTGCAACACTGCCCTGCTTTGCATCTTCAGTATAAAAAGCAGTATAATGGAATCAATGACACTAAGAGTTAGACATCAGAAAACAAAAACCCCTTCTTTTCACGGCTCATATGCATCAGATACAAGAATCAGAATGACTGAATTAATCAGTGTTTTAATACCTTCATATTACTGGTGTACCCCATGGAGGTGGAATCCATTTTTAAACAATCTACTCTCTTTTTTAAGTGGGATTCAGTGTTGGGTGGGTAGGGGGGTGGATCTTTCCGGTGACTCCAAGACTAATATTCCAGGCAAACATGTTCTTAGTGTTCTCAGCAGACTATATAAAAGATTAGAAGAGCCTTAACAAGAAAAGCTTTGGTAGAATAATGAGAAATAACCAAAATGATAACAAGACACTTTAATGCAATGTTTATCAACTGATATGATGCATTCTTTGAGAAATGCAAGACTTAATTAGAACTTGCAGAGGAGACAAGGTTGTTGTCCATTACTCGTGCGCCTGACTTGAAGTAACAACGTTACTGGGTTTTGAATGTATGTTGCACATGAGTTGTTCTTCTTAAGCTGAAAAACTATTTTTAATTAAACCATATCTAAAAAAGTAACACTCTTGTAAGGGAATTCCACATATACAACAAAATGACTGATTCAAAGACAAAGGCCATCACAAAAATGGTTGGATTTTTTTCCCCACCAACTTATATTTTTGATCCAGATGATTTATAAGAATCCTTAGTCCAGGCTAAAAAAAAATTTTAAATTCCACCTGCCTTTATTACTTTTCTCTTTTTCCTCCTCTTTTGGTTGTCTTTTTAAACAACCAATTTACTTATTTTATTATTTTGCTTTGAACTAGTATTTAATAAACTCTGAGTTCTGTATTTTAGTGTTCATCACATACTTAAGTGAGCTCAAACAAAACTACATTTTCTTCAGCCAAAACATATATTTCATTGATGCTGTGTCTGTGATAATGATGCAGGTGAATTTTATCATTCCGTTCACTCTACTGGTAATGAACAAATTCACTGCTTATTACTTTGGACCTGATCTCTGGCAAAACACTACTGGAACAAACAATTTGATTTGTCAACACCTTTACAAGGACTCCTCAATCAATGTCACGAATCCAAATTTAAACAGCAAAGCACATTTGACTGCAAGACCCCAGACTGATTAGAGCTCCGAGTTCAGTGAATTGCACCAGACAGGACAGCAATCAGATTATTAACTCCACTTGAAAATACTTTCTGCTGCCTGGGATTAGCATGCATATTTTGATATAGATCGATAAGCAATCTCCTTTCTATAAGAAATGCCTGCAACATTCATTTGGCTGATCAAAGGTATATATCAGCTTGATGTGACAGGTAGCTATTGTTTCCTGCTTTCTTTACAGAAGAGTCTCTATTAAAAAAAAATCTTTGAATCCCTTTCACCTAGTAGTGGAAGCCAACCGAGAGTCACAAAATTCCATCAACTTCTCAGTACTGAAACACAGTCGCTACAGAAGGGACTTTTGCTTCTTTTGAGCTAACTTAACCCATTTCTACTTCTTTATTCTTTTTTTAAGAAACAGTGAGCTGTTTGCCTTCTTTCCCAGAGTTCAACCTTTTCATGATATTAGCCTTCATCTTACCTACAATTTAATTAGAGATGGATAAAACTGAATTGCGCTTTAGCATTTTGCAAACTTAAGTAGCTTGGCTATGAACTATCCCTGATTCTGGATCTGCAAAATCGGAACCTGAATGGTGAGGTTTTACATAACCAAGCCACCTTAGTTAGACTATCCATATAGCTGTATCAAATTTTGGTGGTTCAGATGAAATGAAGTCCTGACCTGGCTACTGGTTGCAAAATGAGAATCTAACTGTTAAGGTTTTCCAAAACAAAAACTGAGCCTTCGCAGCTCATTCCTTAACTACTTCTGTAATGGAACATTTCCCTCCTTCTGTACTTTTGATCCTGTTGAAACCAGAACAGAACCATATTTTAACCAGCATGGGAAATAAATAAGATAAGATGTCTAGTGTGATCCCTAAACACACTTCCCCAGCATAAGCTAAACAACCATTCTCTTAGTATCATGCCATTCAAAAGTAGATGAATATTACACTGCTCCAAGTAGGACACATTCTGTCAGACCAATGTGAGAAAGTAGATTCCAAAACTGAGGGCCCACCTCTAAGAATGCCTACTACTGGTACCCAGTCATTCAAACTTGGGCAAAAATCAATCTAACTGAGCTCATCTGTTGTAATGAAGCACAGTGGTTACGGCAATAGCAGGTGTCCCTCTGTCATACACCCCATCCCCAGTATGATAAATGTAATCTACAGGCAGAAGAACCAAATGTTTCCAACATATCTTCAGTTGGTGGACAGGCTTTCTGAAGCTACAACCAATATAAAGTACATGCTCATTTGCAGGGTCTATTATAAGAAAATGTTTCACTCGTATGTACAAATGGGTCTTTGCATATGCAAACTCACTAATCTGCATACTGTATTCGGTTAGAGCAGCCCTTACCCAGGCTGCACTGCAGCTCAGAATTTTCATTGTACTGAATACTGTGAGCATGGCCCTTCCTGCACCTGATATACCCCTAACTAGCCCCCGCCATGCGTCCTATGCCAGAACTCATGGGAGGAGGTATAGGGCTGTTTACTTCAGTCCTATACGGTTTCTGTGCTGGTGTCAGAACAGCATACAGGGGCTGGGAAAAGGGCACAGATTTGACTCAATGTGTGTAATTTATCTTCAACAGGAAATACATTTTTAGATTCCCCATATAGATTCACCAGTGTCCTGACTTGCAGTGTGGCTTTTATTCTACTCCTGGACCTTCCCTTATCAGAAATACTATTTAAAGGATTATTTTTAAAATTGAAACCTTCCACACTGGACTGGAACTTCAGGCGAACTCTGAGTTCCAAAATAGCCACCCAGGGAACTATAATTGTAAGTGTTTCTCTTATAGTTACTGAAATAATGAAACAAGATTAGGGACATGAACGGCTTTTCACCCCTTAAGGGTAAATGCTGTGTGATCTACTCCCTGTGCACATATCCTGTGATACCATTTCAATGATCGACTCCCCAAAAGAAGTTGAGCAGCCATGTCTGTCTACAAAAAGCAGACAGCCAGAGGCATTAAATCATGTGTGATGATTTTAACAGGTGCACCAATGTGCATAAAGATTAAATAAGACCAAAAAGCTTGTCATACTATCATCATCATCACCATTTGCCAACAGTTACTAGACACTGGTACCTGACAGCACATTTTAGCACTAGAAAATAAGAATGGAAACAGCTGGGACAAAGGCTGTTGTGATTTTTTGTAATTATTCTGACCACTGTATTTATTTCTAAGTTAGACTTAAATCATGTCCACGGAAAAGTTTTCTGCATATGTTACTGACCTTTCTTTTTAACATTAAGTAAATCAAGCACACTTCATACTGTAGCAATATTACCCCGAGTGTTAAATACAATTATTGCACGTTATATCTTTTTTAAAAATAAATAGCTCTGCAATTAATTGCATTTTTTAAAAAGATCACATACTGTGAAATATTTTGTTTTCAATATGCAAGATGAATACCTCTTTATTCTGTTTCAATTAACCAGAATTATGTGTCACAAAAAAGTGGAGTGTACTTGTGAATATTTTAAAGGTTAAAAGACTTTTTGGACTGTATACAGAGTTCCTTAAAAACAACCCCCAAAAAACTTCAAAGAACCTTACAATATAGTTTACATCAAGTCTCAATTGTTTGCTTAAAAGAATGATTTAAAATTAGTTTTTGTAAAATAATCTTTGTGGTTATGTAAGATCCATATCCATTTTCCCCTTGCATATTACACCAGTGAAGTCAAATAAAAATTTAGTAAATTCATACATTGATTACGCAGAAAGATTAAACTTCTCTTTATAAACTAAAGATTAAAATTGAAATGGTTATCCAGATTACTGAATTGCTAAGAGGATCAATGGATTTAATATTTTTCTTAATTCAGAATAAGGTAATTGCTTAGTCTTCCTGAAACTAGTGGACAGGGCTGGTATTGAATCATTATGTTTCACAACAGCAGGAAGTTCAAATAGACAATACAAGTTGTTTTCCTGTAATGGCTCTTTGACAACTTTGCAACCTACATTTTTATACTGCCCTAATATTTGATTAAGAAATCGTAGATTAAGAAGAAGGATTTCAAGATATGGGTCCTTAATCTCTAAGCTTCTTAACGTGCTGGAGATTTCTTAATGTATTAAAAGAAACCACATAATACATTGTCCGATTTCAGTTGTGAAACTCTTTGCTATAGTGTTCATTGTATTGTTACGTAGAGGTGAAAAGTGGGTCATCATGTTAGATGCACACATTCATTTTTAGTCTCATTTAATTATTTCTTTTGTTTAGAGGAACATGGTAGGAGACTCTTATTAGATATGAGTCTGAAGACAAGGTCCTTGCCAATTAGGTCTGGACTGCATTCAAGTACAGTAAATGTTTGGAATTTATAGTAAATATAATAGTAAAATAATTAACTAGGCTTTCTTTAAAAAATGAAAATGTAATATCTGCTAAAACCTGGTTATAAAAAAACCTGCTTTTGTGTTTTTTTATTTCACTATTGCATGATAAGCTACAGTAGGAGCATCATCATAAACAAGAAGAGGAACACAAAGAAAAAAAACTTTGGTTATAAAAATAGTTTATTTCACACCACTCTGAACAGGTTCCTGAAATAGCTGGAAAATTTTGGTTGCCTCCAATTTCACAAACAAATCATAATAAATGCAGACAGACTCTTAAGTCGAATGTCTCCATAGAAACTTTTACCAGTGCCTTTATCGATACATCTATTAGCATTCATCCTGTTCATACTACGTTAACTGTTCTGCTGACTCCTTTCTCTAGGTCAGTTTCAGCGTTAACCTAACATACAGATTTAGCAATCAAGCCACAGTGGCAGAATCACTTATTTTAACAAGAGCATTCCCTAAAAAGTGTCTGTATGTCTCTAAAAGCCAGCAAAGTCTTCTGATAAGACGTGTGGGAAGAGGTGGACACACACCTCAAAAATTCTTGCTCACCTGCAACCAGGAGGGAGTAAGCAGAGGAATTGCATTGCTTGCTCCTACCTACCTGGAACTAAGCACCGTCTGGAAGAAAATTAATCTTCATTAAACTTAGTGGGAGCTTAAGATGGCACCTGCGTTAATTGGACATATTTTATTTACTCATTGAGTGCTAACAGTGCATCCATCGCATGGCATGTGGGTTCAACTAAGAACAACAATTCTCATGTTTAATTATTTGCTAATTATTTCACTGCAGCATGGCAAGCTACTAGAGGGCATATTTCAGCTAAAAATAGAAAAAGAAACTGGTTAAAAATAGTTTCTTGCACATCACCAGAATTTTGGGGTATGTTTGTTTTAAAACAAAGATGGGCCAAAGCTGGCACCCTGTATCCAGACACACCAACAACACAGGAGAAGTTTGGATCGAGAGGTTTTTCTATCATTCACATGTAAACATAGCCTCCCCTTACCAAAATGGAAGAAAAAATATTACAGATGGGCTTCAGGCTTCCCCTGATTGGTGATTTTCTACCTGGGTTGTGGTTGCCCTCAATATTTTCCTTTTATCTGGCTGCTTGACAATAAACTGAAGCAGTTCCACTCATACTGCCATTTCATTGTCTAAGACAAACCTTAGTGTCTGGGAGACTTCTTCAGATTCAATAAATCATATTAGGAATCAACTCGGGGGGACTGAAGTTAGCCAAAGATCGGAGTATTCATTCACCTCATCATACACTGCTAGTTATAGGCTGTAATTAGGACATACAAAACCATCACCATACAGCTGATCAGTTTTATCCCAGAACCATACATTAACAAGAGAATTGTTTATTTTAAACAGTCATATCAGTACAGTATACTCTAGCACCATCTAACTAACTTCCCAGGTAATTATCTCCACCATCTATTTATCTCTCTGTGGAATAGCTACAGTACTTACCAGAAACAACAAAATGCTAAGATAACACATTGTTCCTGTGTCAAAGTCATAAGAAGGGCTAAAAATTGACAAACAATTTTCAGTATATTTACAGTAACAGTACAATAACCAGCATAATAAAGGGAGCATTAGAAAGAAAATTGGCATTAAGCTACAAATGACAGGACTCTTCCCTTGGTGAGCTAAAACTAGCTCAGACAGCAGAGAGATGTGACCTATCCTGTACAACATAAAGCAGCATTAATCATGTTATACATTAGTCGGTATATCACAGTAACTTAGGCCTTTGCACATCTATCCAGCTTGGGGCAGGAATAACCAAGCAAGCTCCGGCCACTTCTGAATTAGTTCATCATATGCATAAAGCTCATAAGGAGTGGTGCATGAATACATAAGCCAAGGGTGACCCAAGAGCAATTTCTTAGACCAGGTCTACCCTACCCACTTACTTTGATAATCAATGTTTCTCGGGGGTATGAAAAATTCCCATCCCCTACACTATACCATTATACCAATCTTAACCCCCCATGTAGGCAGAGCTATGCTGGCGGGAGAGTGTCCTCAAAGAAGCACTACAGCTGGCCAATGCGAGTGTGTAGTGTAGACTTACACTAGAGCAGATCAACCAGTATAAAACTAGTGTAAGAGTGAAGAATATAAATTACATACAATTCTTTTAAACACGTGACTGATAAAAACCCTCTTACCTGTCAAACAGAAGCTTTTGAGTTTGACAGTTTCAATGATTATTTCTTTTAACTGAAAATTTTGATCCAAGGAATAAGATACTATTGTTTTAAATGAGAGTATATTTAGACTTCCATTCTGTAGGAGCTGGATGTACTCAGAGGAAAATAAGATAAGATAAGATTAAATAACTGCAATAATGTGGCATACAAATAATGGGAGATTCTAAATTTGCATTTAACAGTCTCGGGAAAACAGCATCTGCTTTTCGTGGCCACTGTACTATAAATGTAGAAGGAAGTCCTCAGGGGTCTCATAATAAGAAAAGAGAGAGAGAGGAGGAAAAAGAGAGACAAGCTTTCAAATGATCAGTGCTGAATTGTGGTATGAGAAAAAAATTTAATCTGCTCAGGACACTTACTCCTTATCATAGCGTGTCTTCAAAAGAGATTTAATTACTTAAGCTTGGATAAATTTGTCAGTATATGGCATGTTACTATATTGGGATTAATGCTCTGAAGCATCTTCCCTGGTCACCTGAGATTTTCTTTGAATGATTCTCATGTATAACTAAACACCGTGTTTAGCAATTTGAGTCTTATGTAAGAGTCCTTCTGCTTCAGTATCTGCAGAGCTTATGTTAAAAACAAGCGACCAGTTTAAATGACATTCCCAGGAACTTTGAGTGTAACTAGTTTTGTATCTTATCAGGGGTAGAGATTGTAGATGTAACAGAGCAAGGATCTTACATACCCTAAGTACGAGTTCATAATGGAAGAAGATTGTGATTTAAAAAGGGGCATCTAATACTACATCTCAGATTGTTAAATGTATTTGAGCTACTTAATATCCATCTTTTTATTTAGGAGTGGCAGCTATTGCCAGTAGGAATGGTGCAGCGGATTATATATTTACAACTTTTATCATTATAAAGCCATATAACCCGTAGGGCTTGTCTTCACTACGCACGGTAGCAATCAGTCTTTTGGCAATCGAATTATCGATTTATCACGTCTCGTCTTCCCGATTATCAATAAATTATCGATAAATTATCAATTATCGATGACCGATAAATTATCGATGATCGATAATTTATTATTTATTATTTTTTATTTATTATCGATTATCG
>ML677343.1:11479457-11522154 GCA_007922305.1 Dermatemys mawii | reverse complement strand
CTTGAGACAGAAGAATATTTTTCCTTCATATAAATGAGAATGCTTTCTCTAAGGTTTTGGCTGCAGAACAGGGGAAGAGTAATTTTTTCGGAAGACCCTTGGAGCAGTTGTAAGCAATGGTCATTTGAGTAGGATTGTGTGAACTATAAGATTGAGTAAGGAATGGTCTCCCTAGCCTCTCTTTGGGCTGGTCTTCCCTAGGGGGTTGGATCAGCTGTATTTACGCAACTTCAGCTACGTTAATAACGTAGCTGAAGTCAGCGTCTCTACAGCCGACTTACCTGCCGTCCTCACGGCGGCGGCAGCGGTCGGCGGCGCACTCCCCCGTCGACTCCAGCTTACGCCTTTTGGCGAGCTGGAGTTCCGGAGTCGACGGGGGTAGCACTGGCGATTGATTTATCGCGTCCTGACGAGACGCGATAAATCGATCGCCAAAAGACCGATTGCAACCGCGCGTAGTGAAGACAAGCCCTTAGAAAAGAAAAAAATTAAAAAAGATTTCTAAAGGCCAGCAAGGCCAAAAAAACCCTCAGACCAGTACCAATACTAATCTAGTATTCAGGATAGTACAATTATTGTATGTGAGAACAGAAGGCAGCCTGGAGATGGCTCTCTTTGCGTTAAAGAATTTCATGACGGTAAATACAACTGATAGTTTCAAAGGTGGTGTGATTTATAAAAGGTAAAATACAGTTTACTGCTGTTCAAAAGGAGTTTCATTCTAGGCTGGTGCACTCTAGGAATTGGCACATTGAACACAAACATAAGGGGGCCAATTCCTTTGCAGACCCTAGCATACTTTCAACATCCCCCACCCCCATGAATGCTGTATTGTGAACCATTTAAACATAATTAAGCACCACTTTGTTCAATGTTCCCATTTCCTATGCAATAAAAACCGTGGCCCCACCCCTGCATTTTGATCATTGCAGGCAGCTCCTGTCTTCACACACAACCAGAGTGATTTCACCAGGGGACTTGCAGCCACACAAATCCAAATGCAAGATCAGGGGCAGTCTGAGTAATAAAGTAAATAGATACATTTAAAAAAAAATGTCATTTTATTTTTGGCATGTCTTAACTCCTAGAGCAATAAGACACTCAGCCACAGAGCACAATGAGATAAACCTCTTTTGTTCTAACTCTGGCAGAGTTATAAAGCTGCCTTTATTTTCAAAGTATGTAAATGGCATTAAAGTTAAGGTCACAGGGATATGGGGATTGATTCTGTGTTTTACATGTCAAGAAGCAGTTTGGCATTCTGCAGAAAAAAAATAAAGACATTAATATTAAAAACCTCCCATGCTTATAAGCCAACCTGAACTGAATTCTCATTAAACACGCTATGCTTTTTGCGAATTTAACCATAGCAATAGGTGAATACTGAACCTCAGCATAATTTAGACACAGCATTGTCGATTTATCGGTCTTTTGCCCAAGCAATGAATATTTCTTCAACCAAAAGACTTTCCACCATTCTTTCCACCATTATCTACTTTTGAGCATAAGAGCTGGAACGATGAGTGCTGAACTTCCTCCTGGCTTGAAGTGGTTTCCACCGTAGACATGGTCAGCAGTTTGGTTCAATGGCTGCTAGCACCTCCACTATACAAATTGTTCCAGCGCTCCTGCTTTTGAGGAACACATAGTGCCATCCTCAAATCAGGTGCCTGGGATGCAGAATTCAGGGGACCATGAGTAGCACCAATGTATGTTTGTGTGAGTGGGGCAGTATTATGCATACCTCAGACTTTAGAGCATGGAACTGGTTGGGGCCCAGTGTGAATTAATATGCAAAAGTCTGATCAAATGACTCTGCACCAGGCAAAACCAGATGATGAGGCTGGAGGCAGAGTGACCAGGCAGCTGCTGCATCATTGCTTCATGGTCATCTGTCCAATCCCTTCAAAACTCCCAAGTACAAAGCTCATTTTCTCAGGCTTTGCAAGAGCAAGAAGATTTGGTCTTTGTTTACAGCAAGAGTAAAAGGCACTTCAGTTCTTGAGTGAGCCTTGGTCATGTGACTGCCATTGTACTAAAAGATTTTCTGGTATTCAAACCGTCCTATGCTTGTAGCCTTCACTTGCTACAGAAATCAAGTATTAAAGAACCAAGAACAAAACTCCTCCTAACACCATCCAGCTTGTAAAGTAACTCCCTGTAAAGAGCAAATCTAACATAGTAAATTGGCCACTGGTCTTCCAGCTCTCAGTGGCTAAGCGAGAGCCAGCTATCTGGCATACAGATAAAGTATTCTGATAGACCCCTTTCAGCAGGGCGGGAGTTTAGAAGATGATTAAATCACTGCCAAATGATTCATTTGTGAGCAAGTGAGCCTTTTGTTTTAACTGATATGTTTCACTTTACAATACATGCTTTCTTTAGCTTCTACTGCACTGGATTGAGCCCTGCAAACTGTACTTAACATTTTAAGGTGAATCATGAAAAGAAAAATATTTTGCTTTCCAAACAACATTTTCCATTTGTGATTAATTTATATTAATAAAATTAAGCACTGTTCCCCTAGTGCCAACTGAGAATTACTCTCTATAAACATCAGCAGCACATTTCATGCCGGTTTGGTCCAAATTAGGATTTAGGGAACAAGACTGCAATAACTGGGCTGGGAGATAGAAAGGCAGAAAGAATGCCAGTGTCCTGTCTGTGTTCAAAAGCTTTAATAAAGAATAATACCTTTGCTTTCGGTATAACAGAGTCTGGCGGCTTCTCTACTGTAAGAGAACACTACTCTATCCACTGAAATTGTTTTTGCTATTAAAAGTATCACATTTGCGAGTTCCCCCAAGATCTTAATAACTAGCCTGCTCTAGGCTAAGCATATTAAAGAACCAACACTTTGAGAGATAAGAAAGTGCCAGCCAGTTACACTACCTGGAAGTCTCAGATTACACGAGTCAGCTCAATTCATGGTGCTTCACTAATGCCAGCTCACACTGGAGTAAAAGAGATCAGTATTAGGAATAAAGGTCAGGGGACTACTGAAGAAAAAAGAACATTTTCTATCTATATTTTAAGGGCTTGGGGGAGGGGGTGCTCAGAGTAATTATAGTAGCACTGAAGTAAATGAGCATACTTTTAAATATCATCCCGATTCACAGATGCCACCCACTTAATTGCTTCTTTCATAAATTCTGCACATTCTATACGTCATGTGAAAACATCAAAAAAAGGTTTTGCTTGAAAAGCATTAAAAAGGAATTTGTGTTGTAATGACTCACCTACTAAAGGTAAAGCCTCCCACTGCTTGTAACTAGAGCCAGGTTCATCATGTAGTATGTAGGCAGATGATGTAGGTAGTAGATGATACTGTGTGTGTGAGATAGTACAGATAAAATATTCTGTTAAGAAGAGTTGTCTTCCATTCCTGCTCTTAGATAAAATCTCATTGTTGAATCCTAAGAATGAGGGCCATATTTAACTCATGAAGGCTTGAAAA
Organism: Dermatemys mawii; assembly: GCA_007922305.1. Taxonomy (NCBI): domain Eukaryota; kingdom Metazoa; phylum Chordata; order Testudines; family Dermatemydidae; genus Dermatemys; species Dermatemys mawii. The sequence continues at coordinate 11,518,697 of ML677343.1, read as the reverse complement.
CACAAGACTGAATTTCCCCCTTCTATAAATTGTGCAGAAGTCAAAGCACCAGAAGAAAGATATGTTGCTAACTGGTGAAGATTCTTTATTATTATTTGCCGAATGAAAATCACTTGTGTGTTAACTAGCTATATCAAGGAGGAAAGAAACTGGGGCAATCACTGAAAGAAGAGGTGGAAATCCATCTCCCCAGAAAGGCCGCTGAAGAAAGAGAACAGGTTTAAAACTTTATTAAAACTAATGTTAAAAAAATGAAAACATACACAAGTTAAGAAGTAAGGTGCTGGACATCTGGAGTCAGGCGGGGGTTATGGGCGATTGTATGTAAAAGCTACAGGGTTTTCAAAGTACATGCATATTTCATATCCAGCACAGATCCAGATTGGGGTGTGGGAGTTTTTTAAAGCGTTAGTGTATAGGTGTGTTCGGGTACGCCACCATGGTGTGTAGCGAGAGTCCAAGTCCATGGCGGTGCAGGCGATAAGTATATGGTTGGGGTGCATCCCTCTGTTTGTCGGGAAAGGGAGGGTGGGTTGCTTCCCTGGTTGGTGGTCTCGGCTACTCGACCTGATACTGACGATGTCCTGTGATGTGTTCAGTGTATATGTCCCTGGACCACCTGATCGTGTCAGACACCATGAGCCGTCTCATGAGCCAGGCGTAGCGCTGTCCGACTCCGCACGTTCTCAGTACTGGCTCATTCTGGGGGTCCCATGCACCCAGGGCTCCTACGATCAGGGCGTGGAGCTGCACCTCGTAGCCCTGAGCTCTCAGGGTGTTGGCCAGAGGGGTATATTTCAGTGTCTTCCGTGCTCAGGCCTCGTGGCAGGCCGGTGACCGGTTTTCGAATGGCACCGTGACGTCTACTATGAGGACCTTCTTTTTCTCTGCGTCGGTCACAACTATGTCGGGTCGCAGGCGGCTGTCTGTCCCGGGGATGGCAGAGTTGAAAACCTGCATTAGGTGCACCACCTGACATTAGAGTCCATAAAGAGGTCACCCTAACCAAGTTAGTTAATAAAGCAGGAACAGCTTGTTAAACTTGAATGGCAATTTTGAGGGCAGGGCTCTTGAAAACTAGAAGACAATACCTCGTAGCAGATGATGGATAATTGCTGTGACTTTTGCCTGCTTGAAATTCTCTATCTGTATTATGTGCTTTATTTTGTTAAGAAATGACTACATTCTTCTGAAATCCCCCTGGAGCAGTCACTCACATACCTAAGACACAATGGGAAGACTAATGGTAATGAACGCTTTTCTGAAGGTACATTGTACGTTAATACTATTTTCACCTATGTGAGGGGGGAAAAACACAGGTAACCCTAAAGAATTACTTCTATAAGAGGTGAAAAACCCAGTCGTATTCATACAAAAATGTTCTGGTCTGATTCTGTGCACAAGACTGGACCATAAAAGGTGCCTAATTAACATCCATTTTTTGGATGTCACTCTAAGAAATAAATCAGAAAGAGTCCAGAGGAGAGCAACAAACAATTATAAATGGCTTAGAAAACCTGACTTACGAGGAAAGATTAAAAATACTGTGCATGTTAAATTTTGACAAATTTTGACTGAGGGAGAACCTGTAACATCTTAACATATGTTATGGGCTGTTGTAAAGAGGATGGTGATTATTCTCCAGTGAAGGTAGAACAAAAAAATATTTGGCTTAAGCTGTAGTAAGGGAGATTTAGGTTAGATATTAGGAAAAACTTTCTAATAAGGATACTTATGTACCGCAATAGGTTACAAAGGGAGGTTATGGAATCCCACTCATCAGAGGCTTTTAACAACAGTTTGTACAAACACCTACCAGGGATGGTCTACATTTATTAGGTTCTGCCTCACTGTGTGTGCGGGGGGTGGTCAAGGTCAGTGGTGGGCAACCTGCAGCCCAAGGGCACCCTGCAGCCCATCAGGGTAATCTGATTGCATGCCGTGAGACATTTTGCTGATATTGACCATCTGCAGGCATGGCCCCCCACAGCTCCCAGCAAACGCTCCAACGCGGTTCGCCGTTCCCAGCCAATGGAAGTTGTGGGAAGTGGCAGGCCACAGGAACATGCTGGCCACCACATCCCACAGCTCCCATTGGCCAGGAACGGTAATCTGCAGCCACTGGAAGCTGCGAGCGGCTATGCCCATGGATGGTCAACATCAGAAAATGTCTCATGGCATATGGCCCGCGGGCCACAGGTTGCCCACCACTGGTCGAGGTAATATTTAGAGGTCTCTCCTAGTCCTTCATTTCTATGATTCTATGTTCTCCCAAAGACATTCAGTAGTCGTTCTTACAGAGGCATGGGCAGCCTTTCTGGGCTATCTTCAGTCAATGTTGCTAAACCCTCTTGCTCCCTAAAGTTCAAGTCATCCTTCAAAAGAAAGATTTCACATTGCACAGATCCTCCACCGCAAACATACACAAAATAGTTGGATAGCAATTTTTGCTGACTAACACTGCTTTTTCTCTTGGTCATTGGGTAAACTCTTGCTCTTTCACCAAGCTAATGATAAGAATGTCCTGTTTTCACTATGCACATAGCATAGGGCACAGTTGTAACCAAGAATAATATGGTTACCACAAAAAAAAGACCTTCAAATAAGCAAATGTTCACATTGTTAAGGAGAAGAATTGGACACAGTACATCTTCTAGAGCTCTCAAATTCTAAACACAACTCTCATCATTTAAGTCTGGAATGCGATGTTCTACCACTACAAAAGCTGAGAATCTGCTATCAGGGATAGCTCTCTGTCACAGAAACACAAATATTGTCTCACTGATAATTCTGGAGGAGCTTATAAATTATAGAGAGTAAAATCTCAAAAAAAATTACTTTGAATCATTTTCAAAAGAGCCTTATGTTCTGCTGCATGTTCAATGGGACGTAGGAACTTTTGAGACATTGACCTCACTCCCTTTATCCTTAACAGAGAGGAAAAATGGTTAGGACAGCAGTGGGGACTTGGGAGACCTGGGTTCAAAACCCACCCCCACCACAAACTTCCTATGTGACATTGGGTAAGGCACTTAACCTTGCGTGCTTCAGTTCCCCACACATAAAATAGGAATAATAGTATTTCCCTCTCTCACAGAGGAGGTGGTAAGTTAAATACATTTAAGACTATGAGGATCTCAGATGCTGTAATATGACCCCCATTACAAGTTCCTAGAGAAATGGCTCATTAGGGTGATTTTCTGTTTTGTGTGTTTACTAAATGGTAGACAGTCACCGTCACAATTTGCTTGACACTTGCCAAATGCTGAACAGATAAATGTGACGCACTCAGACAGAAAAGATATCACAAATTCTAGTCAAAATGGTATTGAATTGGCTATAAATGGAATTCTGTGAATAATGAGAAAAAATGCTAATTTGGAAAAATTATAAAATAAGTGAATATCCAATGAATGTTACACAATTATCTGTAGAGCCATCATCTTCCCATACCACTGATAATATCTTTGGTCTTCAGAGAGCAACACTTCATATGAGAGAATCAGCAGGAAGTGCTAGGGAAGCTGCCAGATATAGTAAATGTCTGAGCATTATGCTCAATTCCAACTACTGCATTTGGCCCTTTAAACCCCAAATGTTACCATGCAGAGAAAAATTACTCCTATCTTGCCAGACAATGCAATATGGGATACATGGAGCTTGATCTTCAGAAGGAGATACACAAGGGAATCATCAGGAACTGTGGGTGTTTGGCACCAATGAAACATCAAGCTCATGTTGTCTACTTAGATAGCCAATATGGCAGCGTCATCATCCTCATAAGGGAAGTGTTTGAGCAACTGAAAAAGGCAAGGCTGGAAGTAATAAGCTAATAGTCGGACAAGAATGATCTCTCTAGGATACATGGACATGAAAATGTATCAAAAAGTATTTTCAAGGTATGCTTTCTATCCATAAATCATTAACTAGATGACACCCAGGTGCCAGTTTCCACTATTTGTATGCAAAATTATTTCATGCTGGTACAGTCCTTAACTGAGAGGATACCTAAGCCTTTTAAGTTTAGTCTTGTGAGAAGTGGGTCTGGATGGAGATTGGACAAGACCATCTAATACACGGGTTCAGTAATTTTGAAAGACTTGGAAGGGCAGATTTTATTGTAAGATGTCCTCAGGCATAGGGTTAATAAATTTCCACCTCCTTAAGAGCCAAATGGCATAAAATCTCTCCTCCATTTTCCCATCCTGCTATTCAAGTGAAATCTCAAAAACAGATACTATTGTTTTTCTCTTTGTTTCAGTTTAATTTTTCAGCATGTAATGTTTTGCTAGTGCTCAGGATCGGGAAAGAGAAAGAACACTTAATAAATTCCAAAGCCCTCAGGTCTGAGTTTGCTTGGGCTTCTGGAAAATATCTAGGCATACTCAGGAGTTAACTATAGGCCTTATCTTTGCCACTCCCATAATAACATACTATCTTCTCATTTGCATAGTTACTTTCATGCTAATCAGTTATCCAATACTTGCCAATGAGTGGAGAGCCAGGCTTAACACACACCAGTGGAGCTCAGCATAGGAGGTAGAGTATGAGGAAGGGCTGACAGAGTTTTCTGTTGCAGAGAGTTGACTGAGATGGTATTTTACCATTTATTAATGGTTCACCAAATACTAACTCTCTCCTAATAAAACTTCTCCACGGAGCACATGTGTGGATCTTGCCTCCAGTTGACAGAATTTTCTGTGCATGACTCCAAGGACCCACACCATACCCACAAGAATATCAGTATTTCTCTCAAGGAATAAGGAGCATTAAAAAAGCTTTCTAAAGAATAAATCATGCAAATTTAACAGCAAACACAACACCAAATATGTCCTGCAGGACTGCACAGACGGTTTTCTGGTTTTTACACTGAAATGTTGTAGTGCACCCTGCACACAAACAGTAATAAAAATCTATCACTTAATCATTTACATGTTGTGTAAAACAGCAGTCTCCTCTTAGTTAAGAGCTGCTTTATGTCGTTTTCATCGATACAAATGTTGCCCAAGTGATTGTGTAGGAGAATACAAGAACAGACTGTAATAAAATTAAAAATAACTTTCCAAGGAAATAGTATTTGGAAGGATTAATTACAGAAGTTCAAACAGGAGGCCATATGCTTTCCCCCTCTTTATAGTGGAACATACAGTGTGCCTGCAATAAAATCAGGGGATGGAGATAGGGAGGGCAGAGATTGGGTCTGCTTGTCAAAGCACATTATAACATCCAAGCACCAGATAAATAACCAGGATATTTTTATGATTTTATAAGCATCCAAATGCAACATAATTTCTTTGGCTGCTCCACCTCTGCATTATTTTAATTAATTATGGCCAGTTGTAATATTAAACGGAGAGCAGATTTATTTTTGCATATATTTATTTCTAACCTGTTAAATATCTCTGTGAATTTGGGACTGCATGTGTCATTCATCTCTTCTCTAGATTTATTATTTTCAATGTAAAACTGTCTTCTCAGTTCCAGTTATCTGAAAGTTACAGGGTAATAGCTACAAGAACTAGCCCAGAAATTAAGGTTTTCCTTGGAACTTAAAAGAATCCCATTTATTCTTGCAGTCCCTTTTCAAGTTCACAGAATAAAAATCAAAATATAACCTTATTATATTTTATCCTGATGCCAATATATTTTCATATATACTCCCATCATATCAGGTGTTTTAAATAAGTTTTAGTGTTTAAAAAAATTCACAATTATGTAGGAGTTCTGACAATACGTTTTAAGGACTTTTTCAGCATGGTATGCCAAGACCAGATTTATGTACATTTTATGTCAATCTGAATAAAAGTACCTTATGCTTGTAGCAAAATATTTTGTTCTGCTTAAAAATTAAGCTTACTTTGGAGAGACTCAATGACTGATTCTGCTCCCAGTACCATTAATGGCGAAAATCCAACTGATTTAAGATGTTTTAAGTTCTATAAGGCGCTTCACTGGGGCTGCACACATGCTTAAAGTTAAGCATAATGGTTACACTCAATCATGATCTAAAACATTAATTTTGGGCACTGGAGTCCAGCATTCTATTTTCAAGGAAAAATCTTTACATCTTTTTCTTTGGCCTGGCCAGTTTGTGAAAAATACCTTGATGAAGAGCTCCATAAGGTACAATGGATCAGCACTGTCTTTGTCACCTGGGCTGTGGAGCGAACAGAATTAAACTAGAATTTGTCAACAGAAAATCAGAATAAAGATGTAAAATAATTCAGAGAGGGCCAAAAACTTTACTCCCAGCAAGGCAGACATAAGTGCTAGGAAACCAAAATCCTTCTAAAAGATTCCTTTCAGATTTTTTATTTTAATTTCTATTTATAATGGTTTTATACTTTGGATGATCAGTCTTCCCCCATTTCTACATTCCTTGCTGTCATTTCATTAAACTAGAACTCTGGGATTTTTTGTAACTTTTCTTCATTTGGGTCACTGTCAAATAATTCTCATAACAGTCTGTTGATATGAGAATGCTAAATATTTTGAAACATAAAAACTCAGTTTAAATGAGATGAAGGCCAATGACAGGAGTTAACGTTACTAGATAACATCATTTTATAGTGTGTTGCCCTGGAATATCATGCTGCAATGCAGGGAAAGTGTTGATTCATAACATACCTTGAATCTTTAGCCTCTGCTAGCAAGAGTTCTTAACAGTGTGTAAATGCATCATATTTTGAAAGATACAAGTTAGAGCAAGATGTCATATTAAAAATGCAATAGATGTATATGTAAGGTGACTGGAACACCCTGCATTTGTCAGGCTGTAACTACTTCAACCAATATTTTCCTATAAAATGTTAAACTGCTTCAGACCAAACCCCCCCCCCCCCAAAAAAAAACCCCCACCAAAAACAAATAATTGATCAACAGCATGTTTATTCACATGTATTTAAATACAAACCTAGAAAAGGAGACTGTAGATATATTGATATATGCTATACCAGGCAACACAAATATATTCTAAATTACCTTTCTTGCTTTCTTTACGTCAGTCTGTTTCAAATTCCATTGTGTGTAATAACATATCGATGCACTGAAAGTTTGTAATGTAAATCCATCAAGACTAAAGTGAAAAATCCACTAACAGTAGAGCTGGTTTCTATATTGTTTGGACATAATGCAGTACTCAGCCTAAATCATAAAGGAATAAGGCACTTAAAATAGGGTGTCACATTTCAAGGTAATAAATAGCAGATTGATTCAACCTCCCAGTCGATCCTGCAGTTTACTTATATACAAGATGGAAAATAAAGTACCGATGCCATTGTGATTTACTTCTTAGAAATGAGACACTATATTAGCTTAAATGAATACAAAAGTCCAGCACTAACAATTTATTACATTCCTAGTCCAAACCCTGTTCAGATCAAGTTGCAGTCTTTCTGTGCATACTGCACACAGCTCACTTGGGCTTCAAGTGAACTCATCATTGACTAAACATTTCAGCTGGTTTCTACACAATACCTATGATTCTATCTCCATGAGATTCTCCTTCAACAAGTCTAAGATTAAAATACAATCAAATTGCATATTAGGTGTTTTTCTCTCTCTTCCCCTTGTATTTCAATAATTAAGAGAAGCTACTTTACTTCCAAGTAACATATGCCACTTTTGCAACAGTAGATGTGGGATTTTCAAAGAACTCTTGGCAAAGGGCTCTCTCTGTCTCCACCGAAGTTATTTTACTATTGCCTCCAGCTGGAGCACTTTTGAAATCCAACCTTACATGTTCAGCAGTTGGTCTGATACCATTGATGAGGAAATACCAAAACCGTGTGCGCCCAGTCAATGAAAGTCCTTCCATTACTGGGGGTAGGATTGGCACCTAAATTAGCATTTAATGCTGAATTACTTAAACAGACTTACAAAAAGCAGGGAGGAACACTATGTTGTGGTAAGCCATTGTTATTTCATCCATTTAATCCTAAAGTCTTGGATGCTGCTTAATAAGAGGAAAACTATTTAAATTTCATTTTGAAAAGATTTTTGATCCAGACCTTAGAATTAAGAATGGAAATTAGTCTTTTTCCTTTGTGTTTTGACTTGCTAAAATTTACTAAAGAATTTCATTGGTGAAGACTCATTTATCTATGAAAAACTTTATAAAAGACTTTGTGCCATGTTCTAACCAGCTCTTTGACTTTAAACTCATCTACCACATCTATATCCAGGTCACTGAAGGACAAATGCCTTGCCTTTATTTCACCAGTCACACCTGTGTCCCAATGCAAATACAGTGAACTGGCTCCAACAAGACTCCAAGAGGATCTATTTTGGTTACCTTCACCTGTGAGATTTTTTAGACTCAGCTGATCCTTAAAAGCAAATTTACAAACATCAACCTGTCCTTTAAAAATACCAGTGCAATTTGACATGTCAAATATTTTGTACGTGAAAAAACCATAGATCTGTACAAAAGACTTTTTTTTGTGCATTCAAACTAAGAATGCACAAAATATAAGACACCCCTGCTCCTGATAGAACAAAGCACTTAATATTAGATAAATTCATGCTCACAGATGTGAGCAGTCCCACTGAAGTCAGTGTCAGAATTTGATAAGAGTTAGGCCAGTACTTATATACTGGAATCTAAAACTGGCATGCACAGAAAGTTTGGTGTTTATCCTCTGAAAATGCGGCCCAGAGAGGTGTTTTTAATTAAGTGACTTTAAATAATGGTAATAGTAAAATATAAAAGTATATTCTATAAGTACCATAACACTGTAGTAGAGATGACAATCCAGACAAGAGAGAGACACAAGTAAACTACAGTTCTGAAAAGTGGTTGACAACAGAGCTAGTTTATAAAAGAAGAACCATGACACTTTATTTACTTCCATATAAATGCTCTCTCATGTGCAAATGTATAAAACAACTGGTGTTTCTATAAGTCCATTGCAGCTTTTTAAATAAAGGTGATAGGAATATAAATTGCATAATCATATGTACAATACATTTTATGTTCAAATGAGTTTTCAAAATACTAACAGTGAAAAGGAAAATGCACCCCAATACTTCAATTTCATGAAATTCATTTTATAAAGTAGTAAAGTTCTTCAGATATGCAGGGCTAGCAATGTGTTATTACTTCTGTCTCAGTAAGCAAATTAATTGACCACCAAAGAACTTACTAGAATTGACAACTGAAGTTTTACTTTGGTTACCACTGTTGTAAAACTTTGTTGTTTTATTGCAAGTCTTATTGGTGTTTTCCTCAAAGATCCAGCTCCTGGGTTCTGCAATTTCATGAGAATCTCAACTTTCATTTGAAAAAAAAAAAAAAGGAAAAAAAGATGTTTCTAACTCTCAGAGTTGTAGAGAAAAACTTGAACTTATAAACTTTCAAGGCTCACAAACAAAAAGGCAAATTAAAATAACTCCATAACTATTTATTTTAAAATCTCTTGATTCTTAAGCCAATCATGAATTTTCAATATTTGGTTTGACAATACTTACTGGGACATTAGACAAGCTCTAGTACTTTTTGTTAGAGTAGGCATCTGGCCTGATGTTCTGAGTCAAAATGTCCTTTCTCTCTCTGAGTCTGCTGTAGGCATTGGCTGTTCACCCTGCTAATGCTGTCCCATCTCTTGACTCTTGTATGTATATAGTTTGTGAGGCACTTTGGGATGAAAAGGGCTATATAAATTTAATGTAGGATGCTTCATGATGCATGAAAAGGTACTATATGCACAAATCATACAATGCTGATAATTCTGGGTTTCTTCCCTCTCAATGAGGAATAGGTGAGTCCATAGTTAAGGACCTGGGGATGGGGGAAAAGGCCAGCAAAATAAACTTGTATTTGGTCCAATTTGATTAAACTCTCTCTCTAAAGAAATTGACTAAATGGAGAAAACTGCTTGATGGAGGAAAAAAATGACAAGTTCAACCCTTTTTGCTGTCCTAATCACTTGTCTTGAGCAGCAGATCAAAACTGATATTGGCATGGAAATAAGTGTTTTGATAAGACTGGGTTTGAAATGTCATGTTTTGGAAGGTGGATGTTTTTTTTTTTTTTGAGGGGTTGGGGGATTTTTTAAAAAAATGCAGGAAGCACTGTTCTACTGTCCTTAATGCACCATTTACTAGAGGAGATTGCTGTTGCTACATGCAATAAAGATAAGCTTTTTACCCAGTGGTTTTCAAACTTTTGTACTGCTGATCCCTTTCACATAGCAAGCCTCTGTGTGAGATCCCTCTCCCCCTTTAAATTAAAAACTCTTCTTTACATATTTAATACCATTATAAATGCTGGAGGCAAAGTGGAGTTTGGGGTGGAGGCTGAAAGCTCACGACCCCTCATGTAATAACCTTGCGACCCCCTGAGGGGGCCCTATCTCCAGTTTGGGAACTCCTGTTTTTACCATTCCCAATCACTTCTGAGATACTAAAACCACACACATCTTAAGTTTTCCAACTAAGCCTCTGTAAATCAAGACATGGCTGAGAACAGCAATTCAGGATCGTCTGGTGACAGAAACGCATTTAGGAAGCAACCTGGGGCACTTTCTAAACTGCTCCCCATCAAAGAAGCTCAATTAACCACAAGTTGCTCTGGAGTTCCCTGGGTGCAATCCTCAGTGTGTCAATATGTGAAGGAAAGAGCTACTGGGAACAAAGGGAAGGTCCTCAGTGAATGTGAGCACTCAGTGATGGTCAGTGTAAAAAACAACAGCAAACATAATGGGACATTTGGGCTCGTTATTTCCAGCAATCACTGCAACAGAGTACAATTATGTGGAGTAAGAAATACCATCAGTTTTTATACCAGGATTTCCTGAAACTTTTCTGGTTACTGCACCCTTTCAATGTAACAGGTTTTTTTTCTCTCCAAAATAGTGTCAGTGCTTGTGATCTTTTTCACACCAGACTACGTGAAATTCTGATTGGGATAAATGCTTCTCTGTTAGTACCTACAATGTTTAGAATAAATATGGGGGAGGAAGAAGGGACAGGATGCCTACGTGTTTCCACAGCACGTACCAGAATGAGTCCCCAATTCTGGATGGCATCTCTCGGTAAATTACATTTACTGTAATGTAGATATTAAATAATATTTATATTCCAGAAAAATATGATAAAGCGAAAGCCTTTTAAAATAGCTAAATGTGCCTGAATACAAAAGAATCAAACAATGTAAAGGGAGCTACTTTGGAGAAATCACAAGATCCCTTATGGCCCAGTTTAGCAAAGCAGCTAAGCAAATGTTTATAGCAAAGCATACTAAGGCTTTGTCTACACACACAGCTTTTAGCAGCACGGCTGTGTTGCTACAGCTGTGCAGCTAAAAGTCGTGTAGCCAATGTTTGTCGGTTCTCCTGCTGACAAAAAACTTGCACCCCTAAAGAATGGCATTAGCATTGTCGCCAGGAGACCGCTGCTTGTTGTTGGTGAAACTTTTTGTCTTTCGGGCATGTGTGTGTATATGTTTTTAACACCTCTGAAAGACTAAAGTTTTGTCATTCAACTGCCAGTGTAGACAAAGAATAAGTGTTTTCCCAAATCAGGATCTACTTGATTAAGTTTTATTCTTAATGTAGGATTAATGCACGGCTAAAGACCCTGCACAACTTTGAAAATCTGAATCTAATTTATTTGTTTTCACGGAATTTTTTTTTAATACAGATTTTTGGTTATAAATAACTTCATATCTATATTGACTTTACCCAGGATTTTTAACACAGACTGTAGGGGATATGTATTGACTGAAATGGTCTGACGCTTTTTTCTGGTAATGACATTAAATGTCACTCATTTTTGTAAAGATACAATTTATGTATTATTATGCTAAATATAAATAAAATGGGAGGAGTGTACAATGAATGTTTTGACATTTAAATTATTTATCTTTCTCCAATGGATTCCTATGATTAATGGACCTCAGTTCTTGCAGATATTTCTTTCAAGGTTTGGTCTCTTCTAAGATATCATAATTTGTTCATACTCTCCCAGTGGTGCCACAATTTTGAATTCAGCATTAACTGCAATTAAAAATCTCTACAGGTATCTTTAAAATAGTGCCCTAATTTCTGCTCTACAGACTTTGATTTCTGATGGTGGCAGAGAATTTCAGTGTCTGAATGCCACTTTGCAATGCTAAATTTTACAAAGGGACTATGATGGAATATTAAGACATATTCTGATATAAATGGACCCAATTCTGCTCTAGCTTTACACTGGTATAGTTCTATTGACTTTAGTGAGTTACCTCTGATTTTGGAAAGAGATATCAAATTCAAGTCCAATAGGTTTTTAATTTGTTTTCTTTAAAATTTTGTGCATACTACCTGGGTGGCCTTTTTGTATGTATGAGTGAAGGCATATTGTACACTGTCTCTAAAATACACTTCTTCCCCTCCATAGACTTTTTACATAGACTGATCTAGCAAGGTAATTTTCAAGCAAAGATGGGATTTTTGACTAACACAATTCTTTCTGCTGCCATGAAAACTAAATATTTGCTGAGGAGTAATGGTAGGGTAAATTGTTTAAAAAAACCAATACTATGGTAGAAGTTTAGAAACAATAATATTTTAGTGGAGCTCTAGTAAAACAGTGGTTTTCTACAGCTCTATCTGCTACCTTTGTGAAAAAACCCTGATGTTTGCCAGCATGCAATTACAGAATCACAGAAAAGTCCTTGCATTCAAATCCCAAACTAGCAGATTTTTTTAATGATATTAAAGGCTTTTGAGAGGGAGTGGTTCGAGTACTTTAATCTACTTCATTTTTATTTAAGAGATTTGTCATGTGGGTCTTAACAACTATATTTTCACCAGGTGCATAACAGCTTTAATACTCCCCCACCCCCCAAAAAGGTACTGTGTATATATACATCTGATGCCATAAAATGCTAATGGTGTAAACATCAAAGGGTTTACAAGAGAGTGTAAATTTATAAGAAATATTAGATAACTACCACAGAACAGGTGCAATTCAGGAATACCAATGCATATGAAAGAGTATTTCAGGAAACTGAAACAAATTGCTACTGAAAACTTTGCTTTTCATTTTTCTAAAGAGACACCATGTTTGAAAAAATAAAGTGATATCATACCACTTAATTAGGAAAGTCAAACAACACTATGACATTCCCCACAAAATAAATGCGAACTTCTTCCCTATTTTAAGAATTATTTTTGAGATATACTGTTGATCCATAATAGTTTTAGGAAGCCCATTGGAATAGTAAATCCCTGCATTTTAATGAGAGGGATACATATTTTCATTAGATTAAGCTACTCACTTCACCAAAAGATACAGTGAAAGCCAATTTGAAGCAGACCTATATATCTTCATAGTAACTTTAAATGAGGAGTCTGAACCATCTATTCCTATGCTTTTGAATAGTTGTTTGAATTTTGTTTACTGGGGAGGAGAGAAGAGAATAGATTTGGTATTATTTTTCTTATTGGCTTTTCTGAACATTTACCAGCAGATTTTTCACTTCTGCTCCTCATTTATGTAGCTCAAAGTAACCTCATCTGCTGGCTGCAGATAAAGTGATTAAAGTTTAAAATTGTCACTCCCTTTAGTATCGCCCAAACATTGGCAGTAATCCTTCATCATTCCCTATAATAAGTAGGAAATGTCACAAAAATATAAAGGAAAAATTACCTAGTTTCCTAAGGCCACTGCTGACAGGAATCAGGGATGGTGGCAGAGCCAGTCTGGAAGCAGATCCTTCAGCAGAACAAGTCTCTGAGCAACAGAATGAGGGCAGGGGGCCTGTAGTACACTGCCTGATGGCTACACCACCTGAGTGGTTGGAAGGCTGGATCCTTGGAAGGCTGGATCCCCGGTTCTTAAGCCCAGCAGCAGCTCAGCAACCACTCAAGGCAATTGCCCACAGCCACAGTAGCTCCTGCTTGTTCCTAGCCCTGCTCCTGCCTTGGCCCCAGCCTTGTTCCACATCAGGTAATCCAGGTCTGACCCACAGGTCATATTGCTGACCTCTGACTTCAGCTCTTACTCTTGGCTCAGGCATCTGGCCTCTGACTCCAATTCTGACACTGGGCTCCATTAACCATTAGGCCTGAATCCTGTTCTCACCATCAGGTATGGCCATATATGTCCCAAACTCACTGACAGCCACTTTTTGAGAACAAGCACCACACACTGTACTAAGCAGGGAATGTTGTACTAAGGGGCAATTTTATCTAGACATCAAGGCTAAACCAGGGAGCCCTCTAGGTCATCAACATACTTCCTCCATTTGTTCCAATTGACCTTTTCAGCTTTGGGCTTCAACAATCTCAACTGTTGGTTTCTGGTTAATATTTGCCCCTCTCTACTACTGACAGATAGATTGGAGGATTCATAAATGCCATGGATACAGCTGAAAGGACCTTTAGTGATAGCCAGTTCTTTCTGCATGATTAAAGGGTTATAAACGAACACACTAACCTTCCATTTCCTATCTAATATCCAGCAATGATTACAATGAGAGGGATAGATACAGTTCTGGGTCAACTAACTATGGACTATATTTTTCAATTTTGCTTGTTGCTATACTAAGTTTTTATAAATTTGATATTGATTTCATATGCTTGGTATAACAAGACAAAGAAGCGTGTACAGCTGTGGGACAATGGTTTTTCCCTCACTCTCTGGAACTGGAGGCCGATAGTAAATTTTTCAAATAAACTGCCCCGCCCATAAAAATAGCCTCATTTTGAAAATTATCTTTTTGTGTTATTGACTTTTTTAAAAAAAATTGCAGAATTTTTTGTAACAATTTAATTTTTGTATTGAAAATGTTATAAATGTAACCCTTCTGCCCATCAGAGTTGGCAGCAACAAGGGCCGGGTTCAGTATCCAGGGGTTCCATTCCAATAGCACAATACAAAAACCGGCTCAAGCCCCCACCCAGTGACCTGGGACAACCATATACCGCTCCTCTGGGCGTCTGTAAGAGACAATACTTCCCCTCTCGCAAGCACAGAGTCTGAGTGTACCAAAGCCTTTTAATAACAGGAAGAAACAATGTGGCATTATATTGGGGAAACACCACAAACAAGGTTAATTAACCAAACCGTGAACCAGAAGCCCCCCTCCCAGCAAATAGGCCGTGGCCTTCCCTTTGGCTCTTGAGTTCCACAACCCCAAAAAGTCACTCAATAGTCCCAAAAGTCCAACAGCTCAAGAGTCTCTGTTCTTGGTCAGTGCAGAGTTCAAAAGTCAATTGGCAGAGTCTTACCTCCAGCCTGGGTGGAATTGGAGGGTAGGGCACGGGGCACCGTACGTGGTCCGAGGCCAACTGCGCTGCCTCTCCGTGAGGTTCCGCTGCAGCTCTCACCGCAATCAGCTCTGCTCCACTCCGCTGGCTGTCCCACGAACCGCTCTGCCCGTTGATCCGCTAGCTGCTCTGCTAGCCGACACACAGACAGCTCTGCCGCGCCGGTCACTCTGCCCGCAGCACCAACACCTCCGCTAGTTGACACACAGACAGCTCTGCTGCACCGGTCACTCTGCCCGCAGCACCAACAACTCCGCTAGCCATCCTGCTAGCCGACACGCAGACTGCTCTGCTGCACCAGTCACTCTGCACTTTTTTCAGGCCCCCCTATTTAAGACACTGCTCAGAGATTTCTTTAGCTCTTAGGTGATTTCAGCATACAGTAGGGGAGCCTTAGTGCAGGCGCACCAGTGAGCCCAAAGCAATTTTCAGCTCAGCAGCCTGAAACCAGGCTCCTAATGGAAGCAAAATTCAATTCTGACATTCCACAGTGGAAAGAGGCAGGGTGCAATAGGCCTGGGAGGCCCTCAGACAGAGCCCTCACCAAAAGGTATAGGTGCTCATCCACCACCTCTCTCAATCTCACAGTGTTCTGAAAGGCATGGCCCTTGCCCAGTGAGTGCTACCTAGATGATGGCGAGTGCCTCCATCATAACAAGGGCCAAGTACATGTCCATAGTCCTTCATTCACAATCACAGTAACATCACTTTATCATTCCTGCCCCAATAACATAGAAACTGGGGCTCCCTCATCAGCCAAAGTGGCCATGTGGGCTGCTGTGGGCTCAGGCTAGGCGCAGTGGGTGTGTCTATGCAAATTGATCAGCCCCAAAATTATTTTCCAAGACTCACTGCAATTCCCATAGTTCACCACCAGATGTCAGAATATATCTCATTCCTGACACTGCTTACATCAAAAATGCAGCAAAATTGGACATGGATTGAGTAAATAAAAATTATGATATCCCTTATAACTATTTTGATAAAACCTCCAATAAAAAATAATCAAGTGGAATGAAAAATTTTAAAATTGAAAAATTTTGAACCCTGTAACACAATTTTGAAAAATGGAAAAACATGAAAAAATTTCAATGACCTCTAGCACCTTGCTTTTTCCATCCAATCCTTGATATTCTGAAAGACAGACAGCCCATCATTTCCACCATTCTACATTTGTGAAAAGGATACTCTGGTGGTTCACACTATTAACTGATTGTCCAAACAAGTCCAGCCAACCATATCCCAGACTTCCTAGCACTCTCCCAAAATGTAGCATCAGTGGAACAGTGTAGGAAAACTTGCCTGTGCACCAAATCTGACTGTCCAGAGGACAAAAAAACCCAGCCCATGGGATTGTGGGATCTTGGGTCCAAGCCCTTTGTTAGAATGATTTGTGTGTAGTCAGAAAGGGGGTTAGGCTTGAGCCTGAGTTCAAACTCTAGGGTCAGCTTAAAGTGTAGACGTATCCTAGTTGCTCTGGGTGTACTCTCTTTATTTGCATCGGCAAGTAGGCTTGACATAAGTCAATTTTATTGAACACTGACCTCCTGTTATAGAAGGAAATCATCATCCAGAATATTACTGCACACAACATTGGGCTTACATTAATTCTGAAATCTCCAAAAATTCTCAGAGTGCTGTCCTTCATAAGAGTTGTCCATTTATTATGAATGGCAAACAGCAGCACCCATGCCTGATTACACGTTTCAGATCTTCTATTGCATTGGGTTCAAACCTTGTCTTGCAACATTTGGACCAACTGGCTGACTTAAAAGTGGGCTTTTCAGTTATGTCTTTCACACTAACTTGTTCTCCTCTGAAACAGAATTTATTTCTGCATCATTGCAGAAAAGCCTATTTCATCTTCAAATGAACACTGGCCAATTCAGCAGGACCCTTTCAAGCCACAATCAACCTGGCAGAGATAGATAGATAGATAGATTCCTTCTTTGTCCAAGGAATTCAACTTGCAAGCCATAGCTGTTGCCCTAAGAATTTCTACACCACAACTCTGTTTTGTTGCAGGGGAACATGAGAGAATTTATCTTCATGGAGATGAAATGGAGAAGGGATGGGTAACTGATGTAAGTTACGCATCATTATATTATGGGTGTACATAGGTGCATGGGATTTTAGGAGAGTTTAAATTAGCAGAAGAGGAGGGAGCAAGATGATGTGAGTTATTCCAACTTGGACATAACTCTCAATTAGTTGCACTGTAATACCACTGATATAGCAGCTCCTCTATTGTCTCTCCTTCCAACTTGGGAAGGCTCTGAGAGAATAACTCAGAAGAAGAAATGACCTTGAAAATCTTCACTATGTTCTTTTTGGTCCTGCTGCAGAACATACAAGCACTTTTCCTTGCCTCCTCTCACCTCATTAGATCTGTACTCTTTGCCAACCGTTTTCAATATTTTCTTTTCATCCTGACATAAGCACATTCACTGGATATCCCTTTCTTCATGCAGTGATGTTCAATATTGCACTTTTCACCACAGTGTTAACTTAACGGGTCCCTCAACCAGCAACTCTAGACAGACAGACCTATCTGATCACATCCATAGTGTACCCACAAAACTTGAGTTTGATTAAAAATACTACACTTTTGTAGTGCACCTTTTTGATTCCCATGCTGCAGGTTTAACTAAAATTGAAATTTCCACAGCCTCTTCAAGCTCTGAAAATAAGTGCTTTGTAGTGCTACACTGTACATCCCATAGAATAGCTTGTCATAAAGGATCTCATTTAACAACATCAATTTCACAGTGTTGGAAGCCTGTAAGACTGCTATAATTTGGAAAATAAAAAAGCTTCCTTTTCTTCGTTTCTTTTGTGAAACGAGACCCACCAGCTGATTCAGAGAGTAATACAACCAAAGAACGTTCACAATTTCTGATTATGTTTTTGTTCTGGTGCCACAAGATTGCATAACAGGAGGAGGTTTACCAGAGCTGGTACAAGCCAGTTGCCAGTGTACTTTCCAAGGCAATAAAACAGAACTTCCAATGGGACAATTTCCTTGCTTCAATTCTAATCAAAACAAAGTCCTGTTTCAGTTCACTTCATGATAACAATTACTGAATATCAGTATCTTGAGCGGATACCAAAAGCATTTGTCCACTGCCAACAATGCCTTTTTTATTTTAATGTGCATCTTAATATTTGTCTCACTCAGTTTCATTAAACTGCCACAACCCTTCCTCCCACACTATCCTTACACTAAGTACTTTCTGAAGAGAAAAGAAAGCTTCTCTTTCTCATTCCAGAGCCCTGGAAACTTTGGCCTATTCAATCTTTGGCCCATTCAGGCCCATCAGATTGGCCTGAATGGGCCAAAGATTGAATTGGCCTCACATACAGTTTTTTGTCTGTAAGAGGATTGGGTAACTTTACCAGACTGTTTGCTTTTTCATTTTTCAGAATAACCTACCCATTTTCCTGTGCTCTTTTCCCCCAATAGCAGTAGAGTCATTCCATTCTCATTACCATTACCACCTTGGAAATTTAAATAGACTATCACACAAATCAAAGGAGCAGGAAGCATCTGGAGTCAGAAACAAATTTGTCTCATCATTTTTCTGCAGAGAACACAGATTTGAGTTGGCTGCTGCCACCCCATAATTTTCAAGGTTAGCTATTTCAAGTGAAATAATGGGTGAAATTTACCTTTGTGAATAGGAACACTACGGGGCCTATATACCACTTAAATACCACTTACCCACACGGGGCGAAATGATGGCCTCACTAGAATAACTGGCAAGACTTATTGATAGCAATGGGGCCAGGATTTCATCAGTAATTTCAGTCTCTGTGTTTTTTCAGAGAGAATATCTAATATAACAGTTATGTTCCAGTGGCAGGCTTGTGTGTTCCTGCACTAATTCTGATGATCTGTGCTTGCCACTGAACAGCTTACAGCAGTTCTCAAACTACGGCCCTTTGGTCACCAGTGTTCAATCAGACACATATTTGGCCATCTGGAGAATGAAAAATGTTGAGAATGAGCCAGTGAGCACTGGGAGTCAATGAGATAATCTCTCTCAAAGTGGTCCACAGAATAAAGTTTTAAGGTGAAATCCTGACCCCACTGAAGTAAAGTTTCACATTAACTTCATTGGGAAGGATTTCACTGCTACGATTTATATGTTTTGGTAGGCTCTATTGCCATGTGTAAGAAATCTTCCTCCAGTGCTTGTAAACTCATTTGTTATGCTCCCAATGACAACTTATATACAAGAGCCTTCTCTTTTAAGATGGTGCATTGACATGTTTTCACTCCTACTTTCACTGAATTAGAGATGTAAACTACTGGATAATGAAAATCAACACATCCCTTAAAATTCTTATAGTTAAAATAATAAAAAAATGTGTGGAAATGAATGTTGATTGGAAATGTAAAGATTAATGGTATGTTATAAACTGGTACAGAATGACTATCCTTATCTTTGATTATGTAATAATATTCACAGCGTTTTGAGAACAGATCAGTTTTATTTCTAATAAGTAGCTCTAGTCAGAACAACAGAACTACTTAATATTTTAATTAAAACAGATACATATCTAGCTGAAATACTATCCAGTCACTAAAACATTTCCAAAGGAGATGGTAACAGTTTGGCGCACAATCCTAACATACTTTTCCAGACAATTTTCATTATTATTCCGAGGAGGACATAGATATATCAAACAGGACTGCATCATTATATATGCAACAGACCCCTTTATGAAATAACTGAGGCATCAAATGAACCTTCATTGTAAGCTGAGAAGCAAAGAAACATTTAAAATATTTTTTTCTGTAAATTACAGTAGCTTACATATAATATTTCATTTAACTGATTTTAAATCTTCACTGAAGGCAAAACTAGAATGAAGAACATCTCTGATCATGTTTACAACTGTAGACAGATTGAATTATTTCTTTCTTTGAAGTTAAACTTCCCCAGTAATTTTTACATATGAACCCAGTTCACTTGGAAGTGAGCTATCAAAACCAGGAATGTAAATATATACCACCCTCTTTCCATTTTATTTCCTACAGTCTTTAAAGCTTTCTTTTAAATCCTAAATTTCTTTTATTCAAACACTAATGAAACATCATTAGATCTCCAGAGCTGGAGCCAGAATCATTATAAACTAGGTGATAAGGGTGGGGTTTTCATCAGAGATCAGGACTGGCCTAATTCTGCTCCTCTGAAGTCAACAGTTCAAGCCCCTTTGGCTCTAGTGGGAACAGAGTTAGGCCAAAGGTGAACACTGTTGAAAATCTCATCAAATGCATTATGCATCCTGTAATTGTGGACTGACAGGTTACCTCCCCCCCCCCCCAAAAAAAAATCCTTACATTTATATATTGTCTTCCATCCCATATATCATCAAAGCATTTATTATAGTCAGTTTAGTATAACTGACCTCTGGACATTAAGGGAAGTATTTTTTGATGCACAACATGTAGCCCCAGACACAAACACTTGTGCATCTATGTTCCAAATATGCCAGTGGAACAGTTAAGAGGCACAAATATTCAGATTTTCACTTGACATTAAATATCAAGTACAAAAATATCAGCATACTTCAGTTACTGTCACAGACAGCCCCCAGAAAAAGGTGGATGCCTTTCTGAAAATGTACACTTTGTGAGGATGTTGTCTTGTGGTAAGAACTTCAGATCAATATCTCTAATCCTGACATGGAATCTCTGTGTTGCAATGAGCAAGTCACTTACAAACTAAGAGAGAGAAGCTAAGTACTTAAAAAAACAGAAAATCCAGCACCCAGCTTGATTTCCATAATGAACGCACATATATTTTAACTAAGAAGTTTCCAATAGAGCTAGTCATAAAATGGAAATTCAGTTCTGAATCAGACTGAGCACCTGACATTTCCAAGTTTCCAAAACATCTGAAAATTTGGAGGTTTCAAAATATTTTGTTCTGATAATGTCAAATCATTTTGATAAGGTAAAAATGAATTGCTTTGATGATATTGAAACATAATATACTTATTAAAATATATTATATAAAATATATAATACTATATGATCTGTGGCTAACACAATCATGTTATTTAAAAGTTTAAATGTTTATTAAATTAAAATTTTGCAATTATTGAAACAAAATGAGAAAAAGGAAAATGATTTAGACTTTGTCCCTCCAAAAATTTTAGTGAAATCATGATGTTCCCATGAAACATTTCAATTTTACAAAACCGCATTTTCCAGTGGAGAACGATTCCACTGAAAGTTTTTCAACTAGCTCTAGATTCCAAGGAGTTTGAGATAAAAGTAGCAGAAGTAATAACTCGCGAAGAGATTTCTCTAGCAGCTCTCTTTATTCCTGAAAAGCCATTTCTCCTGACAAAAATCAGGCTAATACACTCTAATGATCATATAGAAGATCAAGATGAAACAAACAAGGTAGTACTTAGAATGCAATGCAATAGTTTATCTTTTGCATTGTTCTGACAATTGCTACATCTAAATTGCTTATTTGAGAGCCCCTCATTGCTGAATTCAAATAATGAATGAAAACAATATCACTTTGGAAGCTGTCTCTCTCTGGAGGGTTAAATCCTTCTCCAAGTTGTTTATGAAACTGTCATCGATGAAAAAACTTTGTTTACTTCTAGTGGAAAAAATGGGAAACTAATTATTCAATCAAATAGTTCAGTACTGATCAGTAAACTATTTATCATGTAACACTTGATTTCTATACATGATCTAAAATTCTTTGGTCTTCAGATCTAACATGCAAATGAGCTAGCATTCATTACCTTGGAATATTTCATTACTTTTCATTGTTACATGAATTCCAGTTTCATATCATAAACCTTTTTTGTTGAATGTTTCATAGATTAATTCTGTATAATCCATTTGCTACATTTTACTTAACTCTGTCAAAATATACAAATAATTGATTTATACGCTTTTCTGTAAAATAAACCCAGACTACTGCCCCACCGCCACACACATAAAGCATAGATAACATTTGTTGAGATGAAGTGAAAACTGATAAATGAACCAGTTCAGTTTTCAGGCATGCCAGCAACATCAATAAGGTAAGAAAGCTGATACGCTATCTCTTCCGTTTTTTTATGAACAAGTGCTTAAACTGGGTAACAAACTGCTTAATTAGTATGGAGTAATTTAGTATCATGAAAATTGTGTGTGAATAAACTGCAGATAACTTTTTAGTGAGGTAAGTATATATACTAACCTGAGAATAACCTAAAGTAGAACGTTCTCCAATTATCATAATTTCCAGTCATCACATTTCCGTACACAAAAGCATTGGAAGTGAACTCTCCTATTTAAAAGGAATATGAACTAATTCACATATGGGGAACACTTCATAGTAATGGACATGTAAAGTGTGACCAATGGCAGGTTCCATTATCCTACAAAGCTGTCTCATCCTCTCCCATTTTTGACTATAATTAAAGCATTTCTCTAATAATTAAAGGAGACCACAGCTTCCCACAGCAAAAAACACTGAATACAATCAAACCATGCAAAACACTACTGTTCTAACATCACCTGTATATCAAAGAGAAACCTTTCTACCTAAGCTTTCCATATTCATCTGCTGAAATCGCCTTCCTTGTACCTCAGGTATATCGTCTTTATTATTATTTATTCTTTGTTAAGTGCTCACAAAATGTTTGGCGCTGTTCCAGGTCAAATTAAGACAGTCCCAGCTCCAAGAAGCTCATAGGGGAAAAGGACAAAGGTAAAATATTAGAGGGGTAGCCATGTTAGGCTGGATCTGCAAAAGCGAGAGAGTCCTGTGGCAACTTTTAAACTAACAAACGTATTGGAGCGTGAGCTTTCATGGGCTAATACCCACTGCATGCATCCAAAGAAGTGGGTATTAGCCCACGAAACCTTATGCTTCAATACGTTTGTTAGTCTACAAAATACCACAAGACTCTTTGTCTCTTTTAAAGGTAAAATAGGGGCACGGTACGGGAGTCCATGGAGATGTTAACTAAGACAAACAATGGCAAGGACATATTATTGACAGACTTCTGACAAGGGGAGGCCAGGCTATCTAGGACTAAATGCAGGTAGGTTCCTGATACCACGTATGCCTCTCCTTGCACAGTCCCCCATAGTTGTCTAAGAAGGATGGACAACAAGGAAATGGTCAATGACCTAAAATTCTTTGGTACATTTCATAAACCCATGCTGAAATGTCATTTCCTACTTTTATAAAGTGAGCATAACTCTTATGCATTACCAATGAGGGCCTCATCCAAAGCCCACTTAAATCAATAGTTGTCTTTCCATTTACTTCAATGAGTTTTGTATCAGGCCATACTTAAGTGACTATTGGTCATTACAGGCTTGATAGTTCTCCCAGCACTCCAAGATCTTCCACCCTCGGTACATGTATCTATACATATAAAGGAGCATTCCAGGGGTGCCATATAAATCTGAGTCCTGATGTCAAACGAACAACTTTTATTAGCAATATAAGAATGTGACTTTTCAAGGCACTCAGGAAAGTGAGACACCTTGTTCTCCCCGCATCTTCAGAATGAGGGAGACTTGCTTGTGTATAACTGGCTATCAGTTCCCTGACACCTGCAGGCTATTAGACACCAAAGCAGACTTTTATTTTTGATTTGCAGGTTAACAATGGGAACACCACCATCTCTGAACCCCATTGACACATTCCCCAGCCCTTTACCCACTGAACACGCACAGAAATACCAGGTCTGCTGTTCCCAAGAGAACAGTATACACAGCAACTTGTATAATTGAACTCAGGATCAGCAACCTTGCTTAATATCACAGCTCTGATTTATATTCATAGTGAAAACAAGGATACATTTATTACCACAGATTCAAGAGACAGTGAATAAGGTTAATGGAAACAAAGATTTACATATAAAACAAAATCATAACACGTTTTCTAGAGACTAAACTGAATAACCTCCTATCTAATGAAATTTATCTCATCCAAAGCTTTTTGCAGTGTCTTCAACCAAGGCTGGTTGTGATCCCACTTTTATCAATGTGTATGCATTAACTGTTTATTTCCTAGGTGCAAGATAAGAGTGCATGGATGTCTTCTTTGCCTTTTACTCATATCCCCAACATTCATGGTCTATGCTCATGATCTAGAACTCAGTAAGGAGACACGTGAATGAACTTCTCTCATCTGACAAAAAACCTGATTGCCAAGTTGACAGGGACTTTAAAACATTCATTCTTTATCTTTTCTCTCTCTCCCACAAAAATATATATGTACACACACACACAGAGAGAGAGAGAGAGAGAGAGAGAGAGCTCCTTACATAGTACCTGTACATACATTTCTCAATGATATTAAAGACCAGTGTGATTCTGTCCTTCATTTCACAAGACATTCTCTGGCAAACCAGAAGGTACAGACCAGAATCAGGACATTCTTGTAACCCCCTTGCCAGTTGGTATTAAGGGTTCTTATTTTGGGTAATTTTGGGGTTCCTCCGTGATCACTTCCACTCAATTCCTCAAGAACTAAGTTCAACTTCAATCTCGTCACTCAGGTTCCTTTATTTGGCATACATCTAAACTACACTAAGTTGATCAGACGCAAGTGAATGTTGCAGATATAAGGCATACCGCATATCCAAAGTTATACAGCAAAACTTTTCCTTGCATATATTTTTTACCAACACTAACACCACCTGCATTCTTAACTATACATTACATCACATGCTTTGGAATTGGCTTGGTTAGTCTGCAGCAACCAAACCCTGTACAGAATGCTCTGTCCACACACTGTGTACACTCGACTTACTCTTTACCTTATCTTACATTCCAGGCTTATCTTGTCCATTGTAAATGGTACCGGAGGGAGGGGAGTGTATCTCAGTCAGAACAGATAGCCTGTCTGTAACCTCCTGATGCATTTACTTTCCCTGGTCATGCCCCCTAAGAAATGACGCAGGTTATTTATGTCAAGTTACTTATGACCAGGCACACGGGTCACAAAGAACGTTTACTTAGATTACAGATCATTAATAGCTTTTTGTACTACAAACTCATCCAGATTTGGTAGATTATACCACCACATTGGAGTGGATATTAAAAGTTACCTCACTCTAGAACTTTTACATATCTGCTACCATGAGTAGGCAACCTCCAAAGAAGTCTACAAAGTAATTCTTTGTCACCTGAATTTTCACCAGATTAAGGCCTCAATCCATGCAGACACAGTAGTTACATTAGCAACCAAGGAAGAGAGGAAGTATGATGCCCTGGTTAGGGCACTAGCCTGGGACTTGGGAGACCCGTGTTCAAGTCCTTGCTCTGTTAAGGACTTCCTGTGTGACTGACAGTAAATCTTTATACCTCAGTTCCCCTCTGTAAAGTGGGGACAATAATACTTCTCACAGTGGTATTGCAAAGCATTCAAATAGTATGTATGGGATAGACTGCAAACACAAAATCATATTCAAATATATATCCTCTGTACAACCTTGAACCTGCTGCCTGCTATTTTTCTATTTGACTTGGTTAGCTGTTAGAACGAAAAATGGACTTATCTCCACTACTTTCTGGTTAAAGCGAAACAGCCGCAAGCACAATGCATTAAATATATTGTCAGGACCTTATTTTTATTCAAGTTTTATTCTTTGTGCTCTGCATTTTATTTGGGGTTAGAAAGTCCATTAGTAGTATTCTGTTATGGAGTACCATCAAATCTAATTAAGATGAAGTATAGGTACATTTACTTTCCCACTCCTTAGCTAGAGTCAGATAGTTCATCTTGTTGGGCACATTCCAGTCATGGTACAGTATCTGAAAATTACATTTTCCCACTCATGCCATTTTGCAAACCACCTAGATTGGCCATTCCTTTGACCACACTGTGCATCATCCTATCCTTTGAATACATTATCTGTGGTGATTCTCTGTTCAATTTATTGTATATCATGGAGAAGTGAAAAAACCCAGTAGATTTGTCAAGCCACATTTTCATTCTCCTTATTTGTCAGCAAATTTGACAGAAGTTGCTTAGACAGGCTTTAGAACATACCATTAATTAACCACGTGTATCTACTGATACTTGAAATTTCATTTTTATTCAGGTAATCATAGCCTGCTCCTCATCTGAATTTTGCCTGAATTTTGCCCAGAGCCTTGAGGGTACTGATCTTTTGTTATATAATGCTGAAAACCATCACTAGCTTTGAATGAAAAGCACCACACTCAAGTCCATTAAACCTGATACTCTCTTTCTCTCTATTAATTTAACTCTGCAGTGCTCCAATCTTTGCCCCATGCCTTCACTTGCTCTTTGCCTGTTACACAGCACTAACTCATCACTCACAATTTTAACAATATACAAATTACAAAAAGTAAGCTTCCAGATTGCCAAATGGGACATGTTGAAAAAGAATATTTTAATGAAAGCAGAATTTTATCTTGTGTGGACCGCCCCTGAGTCTAAAGACTTCAATTTTAATCAATTACCCAGGGAAAAGATATGCAGACCACTCCTCTGAATCTTTTTCTAGACTATCTCTTAAAGCAACAGGTTCTTGTAGTATTTGTATCTCGGCATGCAAGCCATGATATGTATTCTTTCTGATCCACCTTTCCCTTCCTTGTGAAAGAATGCTAAGTAGACTCAAATCCTCTAAACTCAACCACCTTTACTTGTTCTCATTCCACTCATGATAGTTGCTCTTGTTGTAGAGACAAATACCACTGTGATAGACTACACTGGTCTACAATTTTTTGGAAGTCGTCTGCTTCAGAGATAAAATGTGATATTTATTATGTATTTTGATGTGCTGAATTCAAATATAACAATTAAAACAACTGATTGGCTACTGTTTCTAAGATATTTAAGTTTTTACATTTTATATCTATGTATATTGTGTAGATAGTAGAGTTTTAATCATAAATTGTAAACCTAGGTCTTTTCATGTGTTTATGGTTGCTTTACATGATAATATTTCACCTGTCCTGTTTATGTAACACTTTAAAAATCAGCAAAAGGGTTATATAAATAAAATGTATTATGAAACAAAAGGTAAAAAATCTATTATATACATAGTTTAGTCCTATTCAGTGTCTACTCGGTGCTTCTTGGCTTGTCTCTTGTATTCATTAAATGGAGCATCTCTTGTCACTGTCCAGCAATAGTCTGCAAGCATTGATGGGCTCCATTTGCCCTGATAGCGTTTCTCCATTTTTGCAATGTCCTGGTGAAATCGCTCGCCGTGCTCGTCGCTCACTGCTCCGCAGTTCGGTGGAAAAAAATCTAGATGAGAGTGCAAAAAATGTATCTTTAGTGACATGTTGCAACCAAGGCTTTTGTATGCCTTGAGGAGGTTTTCCACCAACAACCTGTAGTTGTCTGCCTTGTTGTTTCCGAGAAAATGTATTGCCACTGACTGGTAGGCTTTCCATGCCATCTTTTCCTTGCCACGCAGAGCGTGGTCAAATGCATCATCTCGAAGAAGTTCACGAATCTCAGGACCAACAAAGACACCTTCCTTTATCTTAGCTTCACTTAACCTTGGAAATTTTCCACAGAGGTACTTGAAAGCTGCTTGTGTTTTGTCAATGGCCTTGACAAAGTTCTTCATCAGACCCAGCTTGACGCGTAAGGGTGGTAACAAAATCTTCCTTGATTCAACAAGTGGCGGATGCTGAACACTTTTCCTCCCAGGCTCCAATGACTGTGGGAGTGGCCAATCTTTCTTGATGTAGTGGGAATCTCTTGCACGACTATCCCATTCGCAGAGAAAACAGCAGTACTTTGTGTATCCAGTTTGCAGACCAAGCAAGAGAGCAACAACCTTCAAATCGCCACAAAGCTGCCACTGATGTTGGTCATAGTTTATGCACCTCAAAAGTTGGTTCATGTTGTCCTAGGTTTCCTTCATATGGACTGCATGACCAACTGGAATTGATGGCAAAACATTGCCATTATGCAGCAAAACAGCTTTAAGACTCGTCTTCGATGAATCAATGAAGAGACTCCACTCATCTGGATCGTGAACGATGTTGAGGGCTGCCATCACACCATCGATGTTGTTGCAGGCTACAAGATCACTTTCCATGAAGAAGAATTGGACAAGATCCTTTTGACGGTCACGGAACATGGAAAGCCTAACATCACCTGCCAGCAGATTCCACTGCTGTAGTCTGGAGCCCAACAGCTCTGCCTTACTCTTGGGTAGTTCCAAATCCCTGACAAGGTCATTCAGTTCAGCTTGTGTTATGAGGTGTGGTTCAGAGGAGGAGGATGGGAGAAAATGTGGGTCCTGTGACATTGATGGTTCAGGACCAGAAGTTTCATTCTCTTCCTCTTCCTCATCTGACTCAAGCGAGAATGATTCTGGTGCATCAGGAACCGGCAGTCCTTCTCCATGGGGTATTGGGCGTATAGCTGATGGAATGTTTGGATAATGCACAGTCCACTTTTTCTTCTTTGACACACCTTTCCCAACTGGAGGCACCATGCAGAAGCAACAATTGCTGGTATGATCTGTTGGCTCTCTCCAAATCATTGGCACTGCAAAAGGCATAGATTTCCTTTTCCTGTTCAACCACTGGCGAAGATTTGTTGCACAAGTGCTGCAGCATATGTGTGGGGCCCACCTCTTGTCCTGATCTCCAATTTTGCAGCCAAAATAAAGGTGATAGGCTTTCTTAACCATAGTGCTTATACTGCGCTTTTGTGATGCAAAAGTCACTTCACCACAAACATAGCAGAAGTTATCTGCACTGTTCACACAAGTACGAGGCATCTCTGCTCACTTTGGCTAAACAGAAATGTGTCCCTTTGCAAAATCAAACACTGACAAATAAGAGAGCACGACACTGTATGATTTCTGGAGCTGATATAGGGCAATTTGTTCAGCAGAGTGATGTAAGCTTCATTATGATTGCATCATCCATGACTTCTAGGAATAACATGATGCAATCCGTATCATGTATGATGCAATACCAGCTTCAGATTGCATCATTCATTGTTTTGCCTGAAAAGCAAGTACTGTCCAAACCCCGTCATAGATTTATTCATAGATCCAGTCAAAGATGTATTTTAGTCATTTCTGGTTTAAATTGAGATCCCTTCCCTTTATAACTCACTTATCCTCCGCCATTCCCATGTCAAGGGTCATATATACTGACCCAACATCATATCTTGAAAACTAGAGCCAATCAACAATTTTAAGCATCATTTTCGTTCTCAGTGACCCAGAATTAGTAAAGTTGACTACACTTATTTCAGAAGCATTTGGCTGTAGAGCAGTGTTACAGTTAATGGCTGACTTTCCATGCTACTAAGGACTGGTTCTTGACAACTTTTCAACATCCAATAATATGGTTGGCTTTTATCCACTATTCTCAGGCCTGCAGTCATATGGCTCACTGTGCTCTAGCAAAACTACAACTATGGCCTGGACATGTACTGTCAGCAGCCGCATGGACTGAAGGCCTGGAAGTGGCTGTTGCGAATCACATCTGTAGAAAAGTTAGCTCTCCTTTCTTGTGTGACTTGTAAGCATTCTTGATGTAGCTCCTCAGTATGTGTTTATGCACATTTTACCTTACTGGTTAATATCAGGACACTGTTGGAATTTGATTTTTGCCCTTATTCCTTTTCACCACACTAGCTGTCTGGCCCTGGCAAATTATTAATACCCAGTGAATAGCCTTGCCTCTCCCATGTGCTGATAATTTGGCACAAATAAAGAAGATGGAGAAGGTGAGTACCCATGTTAAAATGGGTCCTCTTCCACTTGATCCCTCAGAGAAAGTTCCTTCCACCATTGTGCCAATGAATTTCTTAGAGATGCCTCCATCATAAATACTCTGATTAAAATGTAAATTCAGCCGACTTATCAGCTTCCCATTAAGAGGACTCTTTACAAACACCATTAATCAGCTGAGAGATATGTAGTGAAATACCACTTATCAATTGTAACTGCTTATGACAGTTAACAAAGCTTTATATTTGCCCCAAACATGTGCTGATCTATCAATTATGCCAGAGTTCACTCTCACGCTAATTGTACATTTTTTCTCTAATGCATTTTTGCTGTTATCTCATAGGCTAATGAAAGCCAGGAAATCAATAAATATAAATTATACATGCAAAGAAGCACTGCTGTGAACATAAAGTTTCTAATTAATTGCACTTGATTAATTTATATCCTTTAATTATCTTGCTAAGCCACAAACAACATAAATATCTTTGCAATCTGGTTATTGCTATGTCAGTCATAAAAAAAGCAGACACAGTAAATCTATGAAATCTAGCAAACTGCATTGCCAGAAAACACAGTATAGCATAGCACATAAATATAACAAGACACCTAAGAATAATTTTAATGTGACAAATTACCACTAAATATGCTGTATGGTTATTTGACTAAGGTTATAATGACGTTATAACTTTAAATGTAGCATAAGGAGTAAGCAAAAATGTGGTGTTAACCAGTAGGATTACAGAGGTTGCTAGAGATATAAATGTATTTTAAAAATAGTTCCATTTGTACTGCAAAGTTAACATTGCTATGATTGGGTGTGGCCAAGGAGCAAGTTATTTAACAGTATTCTAAATCAGAGTATTTGTTTTACTGTCTCTTTGCACTTACTGATAAGATCTCAAAGCAATTTGTTTCTAGAATTATTTGAAAGTCAGAAATGAACATAATCGGAACATACTAATGATACCCAACTTCCCACTGAGTTAAACCAGTGCTATGCCATTGTCCTGAACTAAGGGGAGACTGGTTCGTCCTGACATTCTTCCATTGTGTTTTATATGCTAAGTGGTTTTTTTATTCTTTCAAATTGTATCTGCCTTTGCTAAACCAACCATCTGTCACTGATCTGAAATCTAATCCTATCAGTCCACCAGGCTTGCTCTTTGTCCTATACAACAGCATATTACTGAATATCTATATCTACAACTTTCATAAATGTGTAAAAAGAAACTGTATCACCCTACAGGGAGACTCAGACAGAGACCATCTGTCAGTGACTAAAGCTATTCTTTAAAAAAAGAAAACATTCATCTGGGATTTGCCCTTTACAGAGTAAACCCACTTAACCTCCCAATAAGATTAACTGTTATTTGTTTCCATTAAATAAAAATGACCATGCTAATATGCATTTAATAGTTCCAACAATGAAAGAAATGCAAACTATTACCATTTAAAATTCTCTGCAAAATCATACTTTAAGATTTCTGTTGTGTTTAATAGGTGTTGTTTTTATTATGGATGAGGTAAGATATATTTTTCTCCTGCAGATCTTATTTCCTTAAAGCTGAGACTACAAGGTTGAAGATTTCATCAGGGTAAATATTGAAACTAAAAGACAGCAGGCTCTTGAGTCTGCCATGCAGAGTGCAGAGGAATGATTGTATATAAACTAAGCCTGACTAATGCATATCAAAAAACAATACCTTAGCGGCACTCTCATGATTTTCACCTGTGCCCTCAAACATCTATGCATTTATGCAAGGAGTTATTTACTAGGCTGATTAAACAATGTTGCCTTTGCGGCAATGCCTGTAGCAGAGTTAATGCAATGTAATGGAGATTGTGCTTCCCTCTGAAGCAGCCATTCAGAGAAGTACATCAATGACTCATTGCATGATTATGTCCTCTGCCAGGGAAGACTACATAAGGAATGGGCTTGGAGCAAAGGAAAACCCCACAAGTTTCCCCTCACTGCATTGACTACAGGTCATTCCAACTGGATAGGCAAGGGGCAAAGTTTTATGTAAAACCTCTCACTCTTGGCCCTGGCCTGGAACCTCCTTGCTCCCATATATGCAGATTCCTGAACCTTCAGAGCACCCTGAAGCGAAATAGTGAAGATAAGACTACGGTGACCAGATGTCCCAATTTTTGGGTCCTTTGCTTATATAGGCTCCTATTATCCTCCACCCCCCTGTCCTGATTTTTCACATTTGCTGTCTGGTCACCCTAGATGAGATCATAGATGAAACATTCTCTCCTCTTCCTCTCCCATGCACAGATGGTTTCCCTCTGCAGGTGTAATCCAAAACCCACTGGAATCAGTGGAAATATTTGCACTGACTTCAGTGAGTGAGACTGACTATTCCATGGGCACTGAAACTTCCTCAAAGAATATCCAACTCAGTGCACGCATTTTGCCAACAGTTAGGGTTTCTGCTTCCCTTACTGCACCATTAAGCATGTGAAAATCACTTCTAGATGAAGTGTGGGGGGGGGGGGTTAGTTTTAAATAAATAGTACTAGACTTCAAAACATATTCATATTTTCCTTTTGCTTTACAAATAAGCATGTGAGTAACAGTTATACAGAGTGACTGATTACAAATTATTAAAGATTTCATTTTAGACCTACAGTCCCGGACTCAAATTCCACCTGTCTTGGAGGTAAGGAGTGTCTTTTTTTGAAATACGAACTCACGGTTATTCACTGGAATTCACCCCACTGTGCAGGAAATCCTGGTTGCATCAGGTGGAAGTTAAAAGGCTCAGTGGGCCAGAATTCGAGCTGGTGTGAATTTCAATAACTCCATGACCTTCAGTAGAATTATTTCCATTTATACCAGATGAGAATCTCACTGCTGAAATTTACAGGATCCAGAATATAGCAGCTTGACTGATAGAGAAACAATTTTTCTCACACATGAGATTTATGAAAGGTCAAAAATGGAAAGAAGATACAAACATCTAAACCTCGTCCTCTTATTCTACAATTATGCTTTAGTTAAATGTATTATTTTTAAGATCAAGCAATGAAGGAAGGAGAAACAGATTTTCTCACAATTGTACTTATATTATGCAGTAAAGAAACAGTCATTACCTATTTGTCCAGAGTTATTCCCCAAACCCAATGAGACCCCATCATCTGTGAGCATTTATGCATGCTGTAACTCACCACAACCCTTCACAATTCATAAAGGCTTTTCTTTTTTTAACCCTTAGACAGCTGTCAGCATATAATTTGCCAGACACTGAAAGCAAGGAGTTGACAATATGTTTGCAAAGTGTTACATTCCCATTCTTCCTGTCCTTCAACCTCAGGAAACAGGCCCACAGACTGATGCTGCTCAGTCAAGTATCCCAGCATTGATGTGTTCAGCCTGTAGAGGCAAGGCTGGGGTTTGTATTTCATTCGGTTTTATAATATAATACACAAGGAGCTGGAGAAATTGAGAGAAGTAGGAATTGACATTGGTCAGGATGATGATTCACTAATGATGCAACAAGCTCCTCTGTTGGCTTATGACGCCTATGGCACATGATAGGATCCATATCCCTTCCCCTCCCCTCCCCCGACTGGAAATTGATAAGAAAACACTTTAATTCAGTAGAAAAAATACCAATTCATTGAACAGAAAGGAAGTATGTAACTTCCACTGGAGTTCACTGGATTTGTCACTTCAGATATAAAGCACCTAGATAGAAGCAGAGTAGCAAGGTTTGACTGCAATTACCTTATCTTTCCTATTTTTAGTGACAGGACCAGATTATTTTAAGTGCATTTTATAGAAAACCCTTCTTTACTGAAATATAAAGACTGTAATAAAGACAATACAATGTTTTGAAACTGTTTTAAATCCTTCACTCAGCTTTGCGGCTACAGATTTAACATGTAGGGGTTCTAATCTTACTGCTACTAATTAGAGCTTTAGTGTAATTGTGCCAACAGGGTGCTTGGCATAATAATTACTATTGAGAGATTCTAGTGGAGCTGTAACATGCCCACATAATACAGATATGTCTAGTATTACAGAGCAGTCACCTTTGTATGTTGACTCGTAAGTTGGATTTTAACCAACTAAGGGGTTATTTTGCGTTTATAATAAAGCTCAAAAGGCATAAAGATATGTATGATTTAGGCATCCATTTTTTCCTCAGATTTTTTTGAATATTAATTAGCAGGAAGACAAAGAAAATTAATACAGCACATTTTATTCCACATATTTCATAATTTGGCCTAGCCAGGTATGGGGATAATGAGCCAATAT
This sequence comes from Dermatemys mawii, assembly GCA_007922305.1. NCBI lineage: Eukaryota > Metazoa > Chordata > Testudines > Dermatemydidae > Dermatemys > Dermatemys mawii. The sequence continues at coordinate 11,484,449 of ML677343.1, read as the reverse complement.
GCTTAATTTGACAGGTCACCCTTCTTAAATGTAATTATATACTTTTCTCAGTACAATGTTCTCAGTCACAAAATTTACCACAATATATCATAAACAGGACTAGAAAGTAGGGATGGATACTTTAAATAGTTGCACTGGAAAATGCCTGTGCTGCAATTTCATTACTGTGTTACTGATTTCCAAATATATCCTTATACATCTATTTGAACAGACACATTTAAGGTAAATGCAGAGATCTGAAGTCAAATATAAAAAAATTACCTTTACTAAAAAATGCAGAGGTTGTTGAAAAGAGACATTTTGCTTTCCTGATCTTTTAATAGGTTTTACTTAGATTATTGGCTCAGTACCAAAATACAATGGTTTACATATTTAACCCTTTATAATTGTGAAAATCCAACATTTGCCTACAACATTTTTTTTCAACTCTGTAAACATCAGATTCAGCTCTATAATCATACCTAACCAAAGGGGAATCTTAATTATGACGACTCTGTAAGAAGGTACTTCAAAAGCAGGTTACTTTTTTTTAATTCAAGGCACAACCTACTTATCTGGGTATCCAAAAGCCTGGTTTAGGGAGTACAGTGTAACGGGGTGTAATAAACTATTTTAGGCATGCTGTAGCGATTTTTTTTTAACTGTTTTAAACACTTTCAAAAAAGTAGCATGTAATGTAGCCTAAACCAGAACTCCATTTAAAAGAGACAGGCTTGTTTTTACTGCCCCTTAGTGCTTCAGTTTTAAAGTGACAGGAAACCAATTTCTGATTACAAATCAATGCGTTAGGAGTCACCTTCAGAAAGCAGTAAATTTAGTTGTTGATATTAGATAGTAAAGAAGGATATTAGAAAAGCTCTGGTGCTACCATTTTTGTGTGTCTATTTTGCAAAAGAAAAGCAAAATAAGATGAAATCATGTTGCTGCAAAGTCTCTGGGTTTCCTCTCTGTGCATTCACCTTTTCTAGGATCATTTTTTAACCCAAGTAAATTGTGACCTGTATCATTCATTTGTGCATCATCAGAATAATAAAAATGCAATTTATAACCATAATTATATACACACGGTGTGTGAGTTAAATATCCCAGACAAGGATTCAGTAAAAATTTCCTGAGCTGAGTGTTTTTCTCCTTATCTATACAGTGCATTTCTTTGGTAACATAATGGAAACAAAAACTATGTATGTTCCTGTCATGTAAGACACCTTTTGATGAAGCCTCTTTTTTCTTTAAGCTTTTAAGATAATCTTAGAGAAATCATCAAACTATAAAAAGAAATCAATAAAACAGAAAAGGTTCCCATCACCCCTAAAAAATCCATAACTTTTGCATTTTAATAGAGACGCTACAAGACTATACCAGTCATTTTCTTTCTGATGTGTTCCTTTGATTTCACTCTTATCTCACAGGACTCTTGACTTTCCTGAGAAAGGGATTATTGAATTGTATGTCTCTCTCAGATGCTCTTGATCATTCAAGTAGTCTGTACTTAAGAATGTTACAGAGTCTGCTCAGCTGCTGGCTCCTTAGGAACTCATCAGGGACTGTCATCTTAATATTAATTGGGTTTTGTACAGGAATCTGAGTCTCACAATGAGAGGGTTTCAAGAGAAGATTATGCCCAAAGCCAGATATAAAGACAAACATATTTAGCACAACAATTATGATAATTGCAGAAACATTCTGTTGAGAAATAAGTAAATCAGATTAAGGGCACTTCTACATGATCAAATATTAATCTGATGTCTTCACTCTAACCTGGTTTGAACATAAGAGGCTTCATATGGTTTTATGTATTAACAGATTTGTAGAAGCTGAACTCATAGTACCTAATAATATAGTACATCCAAGTCACTACAGTAAAAGGCTCTTTAAAGAATGTAATCCACTTAAATTAAAAATAGACACAGATTGAATCATAAAGTTTACATTAAAATTAAAATACAGTCAATCAATGCAACTTTTTATATAAAGCCCAGAATTAACTATTTTAATACTTTTTTCATTTCACAGCACAAGAATTAGATATATTTCTTCTGGGTTAATCTCTTCATAACAAATCATCATAATTAATATCATCCAGACACTGACTTAAAACTTTCCAGACATACTTAATACCCACACAAACAGATTAGGGAACCAAATATGTATACTTTTGGCTAAGTATGAGAATTAATTTGGTTTAAAAATATATACAGTAGTAACTTCTATATTTAAATCATATAATTAAACCTTGTCTTTACAGTCATTACAACTCAGATTTTTCCATTATTAAATTCAAAGGCCAACCTTGTGTATTTGAGTCATGTTACTGAAGTATAACCTCAGCATATGATAAGAAAGCTGAAATACAGACAGGGTCTCAAAACAACAGTAACAGCAATTGTTCTATTGGTAAAATATATAACTATCAGAAAATACTAATCCTATTATTCAAAATGACGTTGTTGTAATATACTTTATTAAACCATCTTTAGACTACTTTTAAAATTCTGGCACACCATATACCTCACAAAGTACAATATTATGCATCTATCATACCTATATACAACATATATCTGCATCTATGCATACATTTTTGTTGATATTTTGTAAGTATGTTTGGGCCTGCATGTTCAGTCTGAAAGTATGCCTATTGTCATTCTTACATAATCATTTAAAAACACATAACAGAAATATTTCTATATGTGGCAAAAGTCTATGCTAATGAAGTCAAAGATAATGAAAGCTCACTGTCAGACACCTGCAGTTTATTTTAGTTATGTACTAATTTATATACACACACACACACACATATATATACATATATACATTATATATATATATATACACACACACACACACACCAGATTTTTTTGTAATGCTCATATCAAAGAGAATTTTCTAACCTTCTATCAGCATTTTCTTTATGTATCTTTATTTACTCAGAAGAATTAACCATATATAGACCTTGTGGAAGGTAAACCTTGCCAGCATAGCTTATCTCCCATAGTAATTAGGCTTGTGTTTCTGCTTTATTAACTCTGATACAACAGTGCCCTGCCCTCTGTCACCAGGGGTACTAATAGATGATAATCACTACGATTTGGAAACCATACAAATTAAATGATGAAGTGAGAGGAAGTGAAGTAAAGCAATGAGTTCAAGGACAAGAGGGTTAGTCATTTAAATACTCATTTCCAGAATGTTAAATAGGAACTTTACATTTAAATGTAAAACATCATTTATTACAAGGTATAACTTTCAAGAAGAAAAATATACACATTAATGCAATATTAACTGTTTAAAGATGTGAGGGAATATTTTGTTTGATTATATAGTACTTTACAAGATAAAGTTTCTTTGTCCTGAAACAGAAGTTTAGGAAGTAGATGTTTTCAACATTTGAATACAATGCAATACAATTTAATTCTCTTTAAGTACAATTTTACATTTTATTTTTGGAAATATCGAGTGTATTTTTCCTCCTGTTGTAAATATTTCAACAGGACTGATGATAACTTCCAGAATTTCTCAATATTTCTCTCTAAATATACTTTTGATTTGCATTCATATAAACATTATCTGAAGATATAATTTCTATTTCTTAGATAACACTTTTCATCCACTGATCTCATAGACAGACTTTACATAACTCCCCCTTTTTAAAATGTAAATGTTTAATTATTAGAAAAATGAAGTCTGACTATGGAAGGAAAACAAAGTTACATGGTTTACTTAAAAACTGCTACCATTATTTTCATCCCTGTGATAATATTCATCAGCAGTTTCAGCTGCTAAAACATCGTTTTGGCAAAGTGATTTCACATGTAGCTTTAAGTTTTTAATGGCCTGATTAAGAAGTGCTAAAGCTGCACAGAGATATGCTGAGATGTCCAAAAGCTGCACAGAGATATGCTGAGATGTTCCCCACAAGAAGTGAATTAAGGCAGGTACAAAAAACTTGAAAGGATAACACTGAAAATTGACAGGTCATGAAACAATTTTGAAAATCAATATTTCTATTTTGTATTATTAATACAACATATGTATCACTCTAATGTAACATCACACTGTATCATTTTAGTTTGAGTCCCACATGGGAATTGTAGATCTAGCAGATCTAAAATACAGAGAGAGCCATTTTTCTAGCAGATAAGGAAAATGTATTCATGCATTATCCAGAACAGTTGTTTTTAAATCTTCATTTCCTGTTAAGCTAAAGCTTCATGTCAGCCCCAGCTTTATCATAAGTAAGCTAGGTGAGTGCTGTTGTGTAAGTAAAATACCTCATTATACCATTCAATATAATTGTTTAGATGAACTAGGTTTGTTCTTCAAAGGTGCACTGAAGATTTATCTCAATGTAAACTTTATTATTCCAAACATAGAGTTACTTTCTCAGGAATATATTCTGCTACATTACTTCATCTCAATATTTGCAATCTGGAGTTCTCCTAGTTAACTTGGCTACAAAGCATCATGATTATTAAAACTCCTGGCTTTGCAAGGGCCTATTTCATGCATTATGAGAATATAAATATCCACAGCGATTATTTATTTTTGAAAGGAAATACAAGGGCCAATGAATTTTTACATTAATACATCTGTCTTAATATACACATGCAAAATATACCACACAATGCATGCTATATATAAAAAAATAGTTTAATGTTAAAATTAAAATGTAATATGATTTCAAAAATAGATTTCATATTTGAATACTGAAAAAAATATCAATGGTATACACATTATTTTTGCAGCAAAATGGCCATTATTTTGCAAGATGTGCTTCAGTGCAGTGCTATAAAACCTCCTGTATAACTTAAAATTATACCTTATGTCAAAAAGCTACATCCACTTCAGTGAATTAGAAAAAGCCTCCTAAAAATAATAGTTTCCACCTTTGGAGAGGAAAAGATTCACAGACAAAACACAAATATAAATACTTAGCTAATAATCATCATGCAGCTAGCCTCTCTGTGTTCTGAAGAATTGTACTACATAGTTAGC
>ML677343.1:11319204-11479447 GCA_007922305.1 Dermatemys mawii | reverse complement strand
TACACTGTTTTTATTTATGTTGAACTTGAATCCATTATCAGAAACAAAGCTGCATACATATATCCCTAACCAGTTGCTAGAGATGCACACAGACTACTGCTTGTTTACTTTGGGAAGACTAATCTTATGGCATGCATTAAAAATGTTGTACTTGTCACTGACTAACACAGCAAATTGAAATCTTGGAGCAATCTTATTTACAATTCAAGGGCTCCACATTTAATTCTTGAATCAGATTTTTTGCTTAACCCTTTTGTTAAAAATACGGAGGCACAGGGCAATATACAAAAATATCACAAACTACCCATGAAGGCAAACTCATTTCATTTCTCTAACACAGTACTTCACTAAAAGATATATTTAGCTGTCACCAGATCAGTCTCAATTTAGCGTCTTTATCCCCTGGTTAATATACCCTATACAACTGGATATTTTAACTGTTTTGCCCTATTCAAACAGCTAGGGATGTTAACAGAAAAAATACTCCCTCCTTTGTATTTGTTAAGTAAAAGCTTAGCTGCTGTTTTTACTTACAGTTCTCAGCATTTCTTTGTCTTCTAAACCATTTTAGCTTTTAATATGAAAGTTTTATGAGTTATTCTATCAGAAAATTCAAACCTTTACTAAGTGACATGAACAGTTACAGTTGGTTTAAATGTAGTTGGGTACCCCTTATTCCAAAAGAAAAAGCGATATATGGCATATGTTAACATCTAAAGACTGAAAACATAGCCAGTAAAATAGTCTCCCAGACTCAAGGAAATCACTACTTAATTCAACAAACATTTGTTTCAGCTCAGGCATTGCACTAGAAACTTTTAGCAGCTTTCTGGTTCAATAATACTCTGTTTAATATGTAGACTCAAAACATGCGGCACAGCACCATCTGCTGGTTTGAACAATGGCTTTGGAGACTACATTGTCAGGAAACCAGAATCAGCGATTCTCAAATCTATCCAAAATACAAAAGAAAAGCATTCTACTCACCTCTGATCACCAGGGTTTCTAAGATTCTGCACAGATTCACTATGTAGAAAGAGAGAGAGTATTGTAAGGTGTGTGTGAAATGACATCTGAAAATCATGTAAAGACGTAATCTCAGCACCAAGGCCTTATTCAAAGAAATAAAGAAAATAGTTTCTTTCTTTATGGTCCACAGAAGATCTACTTTTAAACTCTCTCTCAAACAATACATTCTTGCTGTCATCTGCATGTACCTCTATGGGGGTGGTTTGTTTTTTTGGGTCAACCAAGGGTTCAATCAATAACCAAATATAACAAGTAGTTGTGTCTTGATTTAATTGTCACAGAAAGTAGCATTTCTCAAGTAAAATGGCCAAGTTGTTTTATATTTCTACTTGTTTCACATAGGCATAAAAAGTAAAGGAAAATATATTTTAGAAAATGACAAAATCAATTTTCATTTTGGTAAGACTTCATACACACAAATGGACCAAGTAAGCAAACAATATTTTCAGTAGTACCATTAGAGGGCCATAGTAGCTAAGACAGCCTCAAAAACACTTTCAGAGATGTCTGAATGATTGGTTTTCAGTAGCTGTTTAAACTGAAATAGCACTAATAAAGAGAATTAAGATTTCTAAGGACACTGATACCCACTTCCCCTTTTAGGTATTAAAAAGTGTATTTTGTTTGCTGATTCATAACAAAAGATGAATATTTTTAAATAAAGCTATTCAATTTCCATACTCACAACAACAAAACAACACTTTTCCAGTTCCCAAATAGCTGAGATTTATATGTCTGTGTATGTATGCAGGCAGCAGAAACAGATCTGTGGTAAAAATTAAGGGCCAAATTCTGCAACATCAGTAGGATTGCTTGCATGAATAAAGTGAATAAAAGTGAATAAAATGAATAAAGCTGCAGAACTGGGTCCTAAGTCTTTGTTCAGTCTTACTGCTGAGCATACCAGCTCATAGTAGCAGAACTCTATAGATTGGAAACACAAATTCTAGTTACACTTATTCCTGTAAATTATTTTGTTGACTCTCTGCCTATTTCATGAGGTGTGTAAAGGCCTTGGCTGGTACAAGTGCATATTGAAAATGTCACAAATTTAGTATCCACTGTGGGGTTTTGATTATGATTCCCTTTGTGCCAGCTTGGAAATGCGCAGCTAGCTCAACTCAGGAAGAGTGCAAGGCATTCTGGGAAATATTAGCAATGCACAGTTGACCAACATTAGCAGAATTACCTCTTGGGCATAAATGGCAGACATCTTTCTTATTGCTGATCTTCCCTGGAAAGTATGTGGCTAGACCTGATCCAGAGCCCACGAAGTAAAGAAAAAATCTCCCACTAACTTCAATGGGAACCGAGTCAGGCCCTAAGAGCACAGCATTTAGAGTCATGCAACCTAGGCTGTGCAGCCTAGTACCAGTCATTTAGGGCCAACTTTTACTCTCATTTGCACACAGACCCCACCACCACCTCTGAAGTGGCTGTAATGAAAGGAATGGTATTACTCCATTTTTAAATGGGTGTAACTACTAAGAACACAATCTGGCCACTAGCATCTGTCTCTCTGTTTCCCTATCTGTAAAATTGTGACTCATTCTTTCTTTTCTACCTACCTACTTTGCTATGAGGTATGCTGTAAAGCTCTATGTACCGGAAGCACTATGCATTATCTAGCGTGTACGATATACGTATGTATGTAACAAGATGGAGTGATCTTGATTAGTGCATGTGTGAATAGGAAAGAGCAAAGCAAGTAGTAAGAAAAATGTCACATAAAGGGGCTGATCTTGCTCCTCTAATGGGATTTTGCCACTGGTGGCATGAACATGCCCCAAGATATGCAATAACAAGAAAGGACCTGAGTTTAAGATCATCTCTGCTAAGTAAATATTTCTACAAAGTTTAATTCACTGAGTTTTAATTCTATTTCAAATTATAGTATATAACTGTCTCTTTCCTTTTAAATTTAGTGACTCTCGGTGGTTGGTACTTATTAAGTATAATTTTATTTGTCACTGTGGTGACATGTAGTTTCCTAAGACAGTGTGATGTGCAAGAAAGTTTGTATGCTATGTTGTATCAGTATGCAGTCAACAGAACTCATTGTTTTATAGAAGAAACAAAAAGTAACCAGAAGTGATATCTCATGGTGAGGCATATCATTCACGGACATTATCTCACTGCAATACAGGAGGAACAATGTGCATTGTCATGGTATCTGTACAGGACCAATGCATGGTGCAACTACAAATGGCTTATTATTTTAACCCCTCTCAAGTATTCCAGAGGGATAACACAAAATAACACACAAATTAAAGGAATGATTGAGATTTAATATAAAATGGAATATTGACAGATGCTGTGACAACAATAACAAGAGATGTCTGACAATCAGTTCCTAACCCCAGGGCCCAGTACTACAAGCTCTGTGCATGCTGAACTCTGTTTTAAATTTTGTTCTGACATTTTTGCTACAGTATTAGACAAAGCCCGTTGTTAAGAACAGATAGAGTTAAAAATAATCAATTTACTGTAAAATATATTCATCCTGTAGAAACAATAGACTGAAACTTGCAAACTTTAAATCAACCATATATAGAAATGCTTATAAATGCTTGTGCTTAAAGAGTCCATAAGACATCCTGCAGTGAGTTACATCCATTCACAGTTCTTATTGCAGGTGTCAATCAGGAAAAAAACCCCAGTAAGAATGTATTTACCTTTCTTAGGGCTGAATTTTGAAAAAATTATATCTGCAAATACAACCACTTGTGTATGTAGCTGAGGTGTTTGTCTACAACAGGTCCATGTCATGCAAGTATTCTGTGCGTGGAAATCAGATAAAGTTAAGGATCCGGTACCTTGATTTGCAGGTAATGTTAAAATGCAGTAATTAATACAAATTCCAAGGCTGCAGTTGATATTAAAAAACAAAACACACAAAAAAAACCCCCCACGGTTCAGTGTTAGCAGATTCAGACAAAGGAAAATATTCAATATATTCTGCTCTCTGTGGGGAGTGGCACAAAAACATGTCTGCCCTACAAAAATGAGTAATAAAATAAAAGCAAATTTCCCAAAACAATAAGTACAGTTCGTGGAAAAATAAGAAGAGATTTTTATGAAAATTTTACCCCTTTTTTAAACCAAATTTTAATTTTTGACTACAATTGCCAAAATTGTGAATATTGAAAATTTTCAACAAGCCCATTTTAAAAATTAATCAGTAGCCCCCCCCCCCCACTTCCTTTTCAGCTTTTTCCCTCCACTCCAAGTGAAAACAGTTACTTTAAGTCTAAGGATGAAGTAACTTCACCAAGCAGGCCCATGAAAACTTAAACATCCACGGGAATGGGATTTTCAAAAGCATTCAGCATTGGCCTAATTCTGTTGCAAAGGATGTTTAACCATTTATCCCACCGAAATCAATGGTAAAACTCCCACTGATGTCAATGGGAACAAAGTTAGTCCAAGACTGAGCACTTTTGAAATAACCTTACCTTAGACCTTAGTCCATCCCCTCCTTTGCTACACATTGGGCTACCCATATTTGCTATTCTTTCCTGTCACCTGTCCTTCTCTCCAAATCTTCCCATTTCATGTTGAGGTGCTTGATGTCATTCAGAACTGTCTGTTTCCATGTTATTTGCGGTGTTCATTCGACTTCCTATCACTATGTGTTATTCTCAGACATTTATGATGAAATGCATCCAGCTTTTGTGTATCTTTCTTGGTAAGTTGCCATGTCTCACTGCTGTATGTTGTGATGGCAACAACAATTGCTTTGTACATGTTCATGTCTTGAGGGAGATATTTTTGAGTCTTCCAAATGCAGCATTTGCTTTCCTAATTCTTCTTATTTCCTTGGAACTAGTACCATCTTGGCTGATGGTACTTCCAAGATGTGTAAAATTGTCCACTTCTCCAGTTTCTCTTTTTCAATTTTAATTTCTGTCCCTATAGTCCCCATTAACATGACTTTACATTTCTCTGTGTTGCATCTCAAACCTATCTTCTCCATCACTTCTTTTACTTGGTTTGTGCATTTTTGTAGTCTGCTGACAACTTCACCGATAAGAGTGATGGCATCACCAAAGTCTAGATCAAGTAGCCTTAAATTGTTCCATTTTAGGCCATACGTATCACTGTCACATTGTTTTAATCCATAGTCGATGACTACCAAACAAAAAAAGCCAACGCTACTTTAAACAACACCCTTAATTAAACAGGAAGGAGTTTATTATTATGCACTTCTTTCTGCCATAGAGCAATATTGGCCCAGACCAACAAGCAATGATTTTCAGAAGGACTGTCACCCTGCTGCTGAATAGGTTGACCTACCTCAGAGGCAAGCTCTAGGATTTACACTATTTACACAGTTTTGTGGTCTGCAGCAAGACAGCCAGGTACAACTAATTTAACAGTTTTTTTCCAATTTTGTAATCCCTTATTGTGATTTTGTAGCTCTTCTGCACCCTTCCATTTCTGAGTAACTTGCTTGTCTGTGAGAGTAGCAGCCATTTTGAAGAGTGGGCTTCATGCAGCATGTTACAAAGGAGACCCACACTAGGTCCTCTTCTAGGCACTTTACATTCCTTTTTCCCTTCATCATAAAGTAAAATTTTTCAGATTGAAAAAAATGGCTGCTTTTTATGCATGAAAATCTAGAGCAGTCATCCCACTTTGGCATTTTTGTTGCAAGCAGAATACGATGGACCAAATTCTGTACTCTATAATGCATGCCAATCCTATTGGGATTCACTCATGTTGCACGCTGACAGAGTTTTGTTCAGTAACTTCTAAATCCTTATTCTACTTAAATGAAATGTATCCAATTGTTTGAGTGCCATATTTTCAGCATCCCACAATAGTTCAACTTTCCTCCACACAGGTAATACGTCTCTAACTCAGCAACTTTATATGAACACTTACCTAATTTTAAACTTGTTAGCAGGCACATTGAAATCAATGCAACTACTCATATGCTTACAGTGAGTTAAGTGCTTAAAAGTACCTTACTCAAACAGGGCCTAAATGAGACATTTAGAATAGATGTATTACAAGATACAACCATTTGAAGTAGTAGTACCTCAAAGCATTCATTCTCTCCCTCTTTTAGCTTTACCATAGCATAAGGTCATCTTTGTCAAAACTCTGAAGAAATCCTACACCATAAAAATAAAAGCCATAATGGTTCCATTCATATTACGTTGAATCCAAATGATGATGTATGTCCATTGGTTTTCTGAAGGATCATAGGTTATGAAGAGTTTGTCTTTTAAAAACATTTTCCCCTAATATAAATGAGGATTCTGATAGCATATCCAGCAAGAGGCAACACAGACTGAGCATAGCATGGCTAGCCTTAAGGAAATTTTTAAAAATGTTCTTGCCAATTTTTAGATTAGCACACAAAATTACTGACTTACTGTGAATACCTCTCGAATAAATAATGAACATAATGACCTATGAAAGGCGCAAATGTGCTACTGGTTGAGTTAACTGCAAAAGAACAACCTATGAATCTTGTGCTAAATTAATTATCTCATTAACCTTGACCATTTTCACATGACCTTAATAGGAAGGTAAGAAATTAGACGATAGATACACACGTATGTGTTTGAAAGGATTTCCATCTGGGCATACACATTAGTAAACACTGCACACACTTAGAAAAATGCGTAAAGGTAGTAACGGAGGAAATTAAGAGACTATGAATATAGTGAGTGTGAGAAAATTACCCTAGTATCAGGGATGTGAAAGTAATTATACATGGAACTGTCCATTCCTCTTCTGAAGCATCCACAATCAGATCCTGATTCTCAAATTCATTATAAACTATTATTTACAAATTTATTTCTCAAATAGTTCTTTGTTTCCTGCTTGCAAGGAATAGATTGTGTTTAATAGATGAAATTCAAGCTGCTTTGATTGGCTATACCATGGTGACATCATATGCTTTCACTCCCTGGCTGAATGTACACAATTGTTAGAATGGGATGAAGACTGGAGAAAATATTCTTGTTTTTCACTTTATTTACAACGTGCATTTGACAGCACTTTGTGCATATGTTGTTTCCCTATTTCTCCAAAATAAAAACAGTCAGTTCCCCTGTTGTTTGTGTGGCTTTCCCCCACCCCCACATAGTAACAGGGAGGAGAATCTTTTTTACAAAAATTTGCAAATAATATTGCAAACCAACAGAGTTGACAAGGGAACCCAAGGCACGGATAGCACCTGGATTTCCCCTGCACTTCCCATAACTTCTCCTTCAAAATTATAGTTGCTATTGGTGGATGTCAACTGATCTAGACTCTTACTGAACTAAACTAAATGGCCCATGACCTTCTGTTATCCTTCACATATAAGCCAGAACTAAAGTGCACCACCTAATTCTCAGTGTATGGAACTAGCATTGTTTCAGGTAATTAACCATGAATCAGAAGTAGAACCTGCCATCTGTGGAGCAACCATAATGTTGCATTTACATTCCTCTTTTGGGGGTGTCCAAAGAGGAATGTAATTTATAGCTCTTTAAGACAGTTTCCAAAATATTCTCCTTTGTTAATTTGTTATTAAATTGGCTAGTCTATTCTGAAATTGGCTAAGTCTGAAAGTGGAATTACAAAACATCCATCCAAGTAGTGCTTTAAGTTCAAATGTAACATTAATCCTAATTAACAGTATATTTTCTAAATGAAGGGCTGTGTATTTACAGCAGAAATATTCACTATTTTGTTTAGAATTTGATTAGAAAACCAAAAGGAGCAAACATTGCTAGGCTTTTATCATCATGGTATCTGAGTACCTTAACAGCGTCTATGAATATTTATCATGATACACTATGTATTTCAGGCAAAACGTACGAGAACTACTGGAGGTGGATGTTGGGCTCTGGTTAGACATCTGACTTATCCACACACCTTGAATCTGCATAATTCAGCTAGAAATCTCAAGAAAAGAGTCTAATGGTATTTCCAGTCCTCATCAGAACATGGAAGTGAAATGATATGTGGAAATGCACCACTTAAAAAAAAAATTGTTCAAATTTAATTGTAGAAATGGGGAAAAATTCTCAAGGAGGTTTGGATTTTTCTTTTCCAAACTGGTCTACTCCTGAGATGATTGTAAAACGGAAAAATAAAAACAAAACACCTCAAATCAACCTGTATGTTGCATAACCATATGCTTTTTCTGCTGAAGGTTTAATCATAAGGCTCAGCTAGTAACTATTTTTAAATCCCTTAGTAAATCCATTTTGATTAATGCTAACTGTACAATACTCCATCCATAGTAGAATAATTCAGGTGCACTAAAAACCCAATCACCACTGAGGCAAATAGTGGAAAATTGTTGACCTCACACGGATCATTCCAGTTTGCAATTCTGCGCATTCACTACTGTAAAAAACAAAGTCATTAAAAGAGTTGAATCCCATGCCTTAAGAAACATACTAAAGAAACCAAACCCACCTTCCACTATCTTTTGTCTGTTAAATGTTATTCTTTCATCATTTAACATGTGAAACCCATTAAGTGAATGGACATATTCACTAAAGCTTAGTTGAGACTGGCTGCTGTTCAATATAAGGCTTATATTGAACTGATGTGTCCATTCACTTAATGGATTTCACATATTAAATGATGAAAGAATAAGGTTTAACAAGCAATAAAAGGAAAGTGATGTCCCCTTAACATAAGGAAGGTTTCCTTAAAACAAAACAAAAAAAACCTATGAAAAGACAATTTGCTCTAGTCACTTTGGTCTCAACTTGGGGGAGCTGCCTAGGAACATACAAAATGTTATGAATTATGAATTATTAATTATGAAATTATTTAAAATGATTTATTCATGTTCACAAACCTTGCCAGGGAAAAAGCTTTAGAGGCTTTTGGAAGTCAGGGTGCTGACAGACACACCTAACATCAGCCTTTTAGCCCATGACTCAGCAAAAACAGCTTTGACATTCTCAGGACATTTGTTGGTGCCACCCTCAATGTAGGTTAGCCTGCAATTAGACATCAGCAGCTGGCCCATGGCAGCTGATTCTGACTCCGGGGCTCAGGCTAAGGAGCTGTTTAATTGCAGTGTAGACATTCGGGCTAGGATCCTTACACCTTGCAGGATCCTAGCGTCCTGGCCCCAACCCAAGCCCAAACGTCTAAAGAGCCCCTTTGACCAGGCCTGGCACAGGCCAACTGCAGGGTTTTCACTGCAGTGTACACCTACCCTAGGGGCTTAATCCTACAAGGTGCTGAGCCATCTGGGACTGATAACTTAAGCACATACATCACTACATGCGTAACTTTAAGCACATTCGTAGTCCCACTGAATTCAATGGGATGATTAATGTGCTGATTAATGTGCTGGAGGTTAAACACATACTTATTGCCTTCCTGGATCCAGGTTCTAATAAGTTTTCTTCAGCTTGCTCAGATCCCTAATGTATCTCTTTTCCACTAACATTTGAGAGGTCAGGTTTTACTCTGTCACTTGTACCTGCTGAAAATGAATTTCAAATTCACATTAACTAGTATAAGTGGAAATCACATTTTCAATTCACACATCTCATTTATATCTGCACTGTTTGCACACTCATCCAATCAAGCAAACAAACAGTGCCTTGTGACAGCAGGCCAATCTCAACTAACCAAAACTGCTTGAATAGCAAATACTGAATATTCACACAGAAGTGTTTGTGTCTAAGCTGCAAAGGTAGAAAAATATGAAAAAGTTTTGAACAGTGACTACATTCGAAGAAATAGTCATCTGCACCAAGATTCTGCTCATGGACTATCTATAAACAGAGCTAGAATTCTCAGAAAAGGCATCTACACGTAATTTGCTTTGCTGTAATGTTTTGCTCTTAGACATTTATATTATCTGCCACTTGCATTCACTGTTGATAGTACTCTCAGCCCTTGAAAAAAGTTATGTAATCTCTCTTTTCCTCTCTTCTTTTTTGCCTAGTGATACAAAAAGTATACTCAAAAGTATTATTGTTCATGCTTATATGTTACACACGCAGGTCCTCCCCATCACTACTTTTTCTTGTGCAGAATAGCCGAATCTTGGTCTCTCTCTTTCACACACACACAGTATGAGATCATGATGAAATGGTCTCATTTCAAAAGTTTAACTCTTCTTTCAGTATTGTTGCTTCTCACTCATGAAGCAGGCTGCATTTCTCACTTCTTCTGAATTTTCATGTTTCATTTAGTGTAAAGTGCATTGGGTGTAGGAAAAAATGTTCTTTAGGGTTATATTCTGAACTACTGGCCACATTTGGGCAATAGTGAACTCACCAACTCTGCGGGCCTTGTTCACCAGAGTCTGGAACTCCATTGAACACTTTGCTAATGCTCTAATTTTGACATGCTTTTCAAAGGCAGTCACAAGATGAATATCAAAGAATAAGAGTAATCCACATTGGGAAACCTGTCAGAAAATTGTTGGGAAAATAAAGTGAATCAATAGCATGTCAAGAGACTCAAATGAAAAAATATTGAATATTCATTTTCTTGGTTTCAGAGGGGTAGGGATTTAGTAGAACTGGAGCAGCCTGTGGGATTTTCGGCTTTCTTGGAAACATTCAAATAATTTTTGTGCAAAGCATTGGATTTGTATTTAATTAGCTCCTTTAAAACTATATTCTGCATCTTTACGCCACTTGTTAATGCATATGCAGCGTAGTTAGAGGAGCGAATCTGCAGCATACAAGTGAAATGGGCATTGCTACAAGTAATAGAGATATGTAATATCATCTACTAGTGTTTTGGTATGTTACCTTGTTGACCAATATGAAAACTAGCCATTTGTTTGGAAATGCTGCTAAGACAACAGTAAATATCAAGAACTGCCTTAGTTAAATTTTAGTAATTTAATCAGATTTAAAGCATGCAAGATTTATTTATTTTTTCTAATGTAGGTCACATTCTCAGAAATTTGATGTGCTGACACAGGCAATTCCTAATGGAGGAGCGCTATGTCTATTCAGTTTGTGACTTAGGCTACAAACTTATTTTTTCTATTTGTCAAACTGTTTAGTCATAATCCTATTCAGATCGTACTTATGCAATTTAAGAATTTAAATAAACAGAAGCACATTTCTATGTTCATTTACATAAGAAAACAAATGTCAGGCTGCCTATTGCCAGAAACGCAATGCAATACAGCAAAGAAGATATTTTGAAATAGCAGCCCCACAAGGCGTCACTCATGAAGTAAGGAAAAAAGGAATCGATTGCCTCCATTGCTTATTTACTTTTGCCTATAACTATATAAGTATATTCAGGCAGCCCCAGTAATCCATTCATACAGAGAGCTATGAAATTTCTAAACTGATCTCAAAGCTTTGTCATCCAACTGACCTCTGGACCACCTTCTTTTTACCGGCCCCTTCCCCACCACCACCAAAAAAAATGCTTTAGGAAGTTTAGTGATTGCTTGAAAACAAACAAATCTCAGTGAACTAGGTTGTAAAAATTCACCCTTTTAGGCCCAAAGTACAATTGATGGCAAAACAAAGGGAAATATGCACAACATTTGTAAACAATTAAAAGAATTTTAGAACATTAGAAATGTCCAATATATGGAGTAAGAATATTTTTACATCATCATATAACAACATAGGCCAAGAATTTCAAAAGTGACTTGTGTTTTTGAATGCTCAGCATGGGATTCATTAAACAATATTGCCAATAACAAGCATTCATATATCATGAGTCAGGCTTCAAATGAGATTGTGTTAAAAATGATAAGTTCTTTTAAAAAAAGAAAAAGAATCCAAAAATATTTGTTTCTGAGCATTTGGGATACACTCAGGTCGTTTTCTCTGTGTTTATGCAGGTTGCTAATGTCCTTTTTTCAAATGAAAGCGGAGATTCTCACCAAATTACTTGACTTCAGGAACTGGGGCTTTCAGAAAAACACTCCATAATATCACAAGGCTTGTGATAAAAATCACAAGAGGAGACAAAACTGCTATAAAGGGGGTGGATTCCAAAGGTTGGGTGCTCAACCCTATGAGTATCAGCCTCCAGGAAAAAAAGTCTCAAGCTGCACACTTCAAAAACAGGGCAGCGAAAAATCACTAGTGACTTGTGAAAATCGCAACCATAAGCCACTCTGTGAATGCATCAGCATTTTAAGATTTTCTAGCTCTCCAATGAAAAGCTGTCTCTTCACCTCCCCCTCATGCACAAACAATTATGGAACTATCATGTAACTATTTAAATAGATTAACTACTTTTGGTGCATGGGGAAAATACTACATCTCTCCCACTAGGAAGCAAAACTCTCTCACCATTCTTAAGTAACAGCAGAAATAATACAATCTAAAAAAACCTGTGCAATTTAATTTGGTTTTTAGAACTGTTCCTTCCCTTGCCTGAGAAGATTAGCTTTCAAAGAGATGGTGAAATCACTGATGTTCTCTTTTTCAAGTCAAAGGAAAGAGAGACCTGTAAATACCAAACATTTGCTCTTTGGAGCATAACAAGAAGAAAAGAAAGAAAGAAAAGATGACCAGGTTCCTCAATTATATTAAGAACAAAGTATTGTCCAGGTAATGGCTTGATAACACTAGATCCCTTTTAGTTAAAAGAGTTTGTATCTATTATCAATACGCGTCTTACAAATCATAGATTTTCTCCAGCCTCATGCTCAAAAGGCAACTGCACGTTATTAGCACACTCCTTGCAAATATTTTCTCTGGCTTCTCATTACTGGAAAAATAATTTCACAACCTTTTTCGCTCACTTGCATTGTTACTGCTCATTCTAATGATGCACCTCAATTTTGGCCAGAGTTCGAGATTGCACTCAAGCTTGAATTCATCCCAGGATGAACTCAAGAGAGCACTTCAGTACATGCTTAACTTCACTAATTTCCTGAATTAGAGTCTTTATGGATAAGGAATCTCTCTCAAGACAAAGGAATATTTCAAAAGAGAAAAAGGGTCTTTTTTAAACTGTAAACCTTTGGGGAAAGGCTCATCTCTCTGTTCTGTGTATGTACAGTACCTAACACAATGGAGTTCTGGTTTCTGACTGAGGTTCCTAGGTACTATCACAATACAAATAAATAATAATGGAATCCACTTCTCAATTGACATCTACTAATTTGTTCCTAAGTCATGTCTTTGGCAGAAACACAGGAAATGAGGTGCAAATATTTATATCTAATAGGAAAGAGCAACCTTCAGTGAAGCGGTGCCCAGCTCCTGAATCTCTTGCTGCTTATTCTGGGCACTAGGCTACAAAGCAGGAATGTTTATTCAAACACAACTCATGTATTGGTGCTTTGTTGTGACTTTGAATTCCACTATCTGAACGGAGAGTACTCCAGCCAATTAAAGACACAGACCACAGAGCCAGAGTACAGCTTCTATAGCCAAGGTTACATCCAGGTTGCCATTTGAAGTCAAGTTTTCTACCCTCCTCTCACTTCTGATTGGAAGAATCATTGTGTGTGAACATGTATGTGGTTAAAGAGAAGTCAGGAAAAGGATTTTGGCTGGGAATTTGCAAATCTGAAGATAACACATAAATTAACTGTTCTTAAATTTTACAATACGATTCCTCAGCCAACCTTCTTTCAATACAGAAATTCAACATTTCACAGAGCCCTCTAAACTTCCACAGACAGAGCAGTTTTCACAGGCATTGATCTTTGCCATTATGGGCTGGATCTTCACCTATCACTTAGGACTTGACTTGCTTCTCTCACTCATTTTAGATTATTTTAATTACTTAGTATGTGGTGCTGTTGATTTCTTTACAATTTACCAGCAGATTAAGGGACTAATCATCAAGGGTAAAGGTGGCAGAATCTGTCTTTCAGAAATTAAAATGTCAATCTCCTCATAATTAAAGATTTGACTTCTAAGCAATTGGCACTTAAGACTGACATTTTCAACACTCCATTCCAGGCCTGAGATAAGAACTGCGGGAACTGCAGAGAGCTATGATTGTTGAAAGGACCAGATAGAGAGGGAATCTCTGATCTCCAACAGAAAGCTTCTCTCTTCCATACCTTCATGGAGAGAAGAGGAATAGGGCACCACAGTATCTAGAGAAAAGGATGAGCTGGGAAGCAGAAGCAGGCCTAGCCATGGACTGTTGTTGACTTGGGGCTGGCATTGCAGACAGGAAAAAAGTACTGACTGGAGATTGCTGCTGAGTAATGAGGGCTGAGACTAATTGAGACACTGGGGCTCTGGGCTATTCAAGAGCCAATAAAACAATTATATCCATTCTGGGAAAACTTTGCAAGCCTATCAGGGAAAACTGTACCTGACACCAGTGCTGCCAAGCTAAGACATTCAGCAGCAACTCCAAAAATCAGCCATTCATGCATCAGCTTAAAAAACATGAGATTTTAAATAATAATAATAGTAGTTGAGTACTTCTTGTCTGGTTTCTGAACCTTTACTGGGCACTTGGGTCGTGTCTTCAAGCTTTCCTCTGCAACCATGAAAGCAAAGAACTTTCTTTTCTTTAAAAAAAAAAAAAAAAAAAGGGTAAGAAAACTGATATTCTTACAAAAATCACAGGACTTCAAGAACTAAAGTGTTAAGAAAAACACCATATATCTTAAGAGTCAAGATAAAAATCAGGAGAGATGGCAAAGCTGCGACACTCAAGCCTTTGGAGTGCAGAGTCTTTCCATAAAGAACAGCAGGAGTCTAGAATTATATGAAAAGAGGGTGCATTGAAAGGAAATTCCCAAACAATATACTTTGTTTAGTTACAATGCAGTTTGCATCATGCAGTTGAAGAGAACACTTGTGTAAATACCTCAAACGTTGAAATCTATAGAAATCACAAGCTCATGTTACATAAACAACTCTCACCACAGCAGCATCTCAACGACCATCAGCCAAATAACTTTAACTGTGCTTTTGTAACATAAAGCTCACAGTAACTAAAAAGTGCAAACCCACCTTTTTCATTTGTCACATGGCTTTTTCTCAGAACAATTCATAAATATGTACTTATACAAAGGTTACAATAATGGAGCACACAAAACCAAAAGTCAGAGAGGTAGCCGTGTTAGTCTGGATATGCAGAAGTGACAAAGAGTACTGTGGCACCTTAAAGACTAACATATAAAACCAAAGACACTTTAATAATTCAAACTAAGTATCACCTAGTCTCATCTGTTTCGTGATTCTCTATAGCAGTGGTTTTCAACACCTGAGGGTCCACAGACTACAGCTAAAATTTTCATTTGAAATTTTGGTAAGGGTCCACAAATGAAAACAGGTTGAAAACCACTGATCTCTGGCATCCATCGCTGCAGCACAGAAATACAGCACTAGCTATCTTTTCATACTGACTGATAATTTGGAATTATTTTGGTCAAAGTTAGTCTTTAGTCATACACAGTAACTTTACACCTGCTCACAAAAAATATACATGACATCAAAACAGGAATTGTTCAGGTCATAATGGATTTTCAGATTTGATAAGGTAGAAAAAAGAGAATATACCTACATACTCATTTATCCAAATGTATAAAGGAATAAGACTCAGTAAAGTCAAAGGGAAGATGATCATTGACTTCAATGGAAGTCTGAATCAGTCCCTAAAATATTATCACAAGTGCAGGGGTAGACCTGGGTCATAGATAATATTTCTATTTAGTGGTCTGTTGTGTGAAATGAGACATAAAGATTGGTATCACAGTTGTTCATAATCTGTGATTTCTATCATTTTTAATGTTTGTGGGTGGTTGGGGTTTTGTTTGTTTGCGTTTAATGGTACATTTCCACATGAACTACACTTGCTAACATGAACTGTAATTTAAAAGTTTGTTGTTCTGGAACTAGCAATAAATGTTGGCCATGTATTTTATCATGTTGATCTGTTGTAATACTGTACTAAGGTCGGATGCAGTATTTTAAAATATCAAACTGCTGTGCAAGCCTTAAATAATTACTTTACCTAATAGCCCTGTGAGGTAGATTAGAAAACTGGGACAGTAATTCTTAACTATGTATCTATACAAAGTATTTTATAAAGACACATTGGCTATGGTAGTTTTAGTGTCTTATAGACAGGGAAAATGAGGCATGGAGACTGCCTAAAGCCAAACATGAAGTTAGTCATGGAGACCTAAGATTAGAACATAAGAGTTCCCAATCATGAAATCAACACAGCAGATGTTAGAACCTAACTCTCTCTGGTTATAAATGAAAGTAATGCAGGTGGGATATCTGAAGTGCATTGGCCACTTCTGTTATAAATGTAAGAAGTGTAGATATTTCCCTTTTAAGGAGAATGGCAATGAGAACAGGTCATAATTGGAAGCATTTGCAGTAACCATGCTTCTGAGAGTGCTTCGTGAGAGGCAGGCAGACAGACACTTTAGCACATTTCCAACATCTCTCAAGCATCTCATACAACAGTAAAATGAGCGTAATTTCTACAGGATTAAAAAGCGAAGAAAAAACAAAACAGGAGACCAGGAAAATCAGCAGACAATGACAACTAATGTTTTAGGAGTCCCCTTCTTACTTTAACTCCTACCTAGGCTAAGAATCCCATTTGAAGCAATACAGGGAACCATGTGAAATGTACCTCGTTTCAGGTTTGAACACAGACATGAAAGTAGTCAAGTTATGTGTGAATAGATTTAGATGTCAATGAACCTTTTGTTAAAACTCAGTACAAAAGTCAAGACTGCCTTCTGACCTATGTTTTTAATTTCGCTTTCATTTAAAGAATTAAACCAACCTTGTAACGATATATCGTTGTGTCAGATGAATCCACCTGAATACATACAACATTCTCAGATCTTAACCCATCCTGTTCATTCTGAGTTCTACCAAACATTCAGTGTAAAGCAATACTTACACCATAGTTGCCAAGTTTTGCCCAGCTCCCTGTGTGACATTTTATCCAACCGTTCAATTAGATAATTAGCATATTTGAAAATAGTGTTCATAGAACCATAAACTTCACCTTAAAAAGGGGTGTGTGGATTTAGTGTTGACTAAGGCATCAACTTATTTTATAGCCCTTGTGAATAAGGCAGAGCAGCAGGGCAACCCACATACACAGCCCATGCCTGCATACCTTCCACCCAAGTGCAAGGGCAGGGGGATATCTAAGAGCAAGAGCAACAGGGCTAAATTAGAGCTAATTAGAACTTGAAGTCTAAGAGATAGTGGCCCCCACTCTATGTTCGATTCTCCTACTATTTGCAGTTGAGGCATAGGCTCTGCTGATGCACCATATGCAACAGCAGTTTCTAATGGCTAGCTAGAATAACTCTATCTTCACTACAGCCCAGCTGGAGGCATGAGAATCTAAACAAGTTGCAGGAATGTGTAGGGAACTGTCACACAAATGAGTGTCATGTGAAATACAAGAACCCAGCAGCCCTGTTATAGGGCACCACACATCAGCCGCAACTGGTGGAAAAGTTTGGAACCAAACCGTCAAGTTTCACATAGTTCTCTCCCACTTCCAATGCTGGAGAGTAAATGGACATGTATTTAGAGACTGATCCCTGCACAGACCCAGCACTTGAGGCCATTATCCTGCAACCTTTAACCATACATAGTTCCACTGGAATCTAAAGGACTACTTCCGTGAATAAGGTGAGCTGCATGTGGACCACAATGTTGTAATTTCTGTTCATTTTACATGAAAGGTATCTTTCCCTCAAGGGCAATTGGCAGTTTACCCTCTATTAACTTACACTCTCAGACTATTGAGCTCAGCTGCCCAGTGAAATCTGCTTTTCCCTTTACATTAAGATCCAGTTTGTCTCCCACAACATATACATTAATATCCAAAAAGGAGACAAGTCAGCGATATCTCTTTTGGTAGCATGTCCATTTACCTAATTAAAGATCTCTCTGTTGCTTTCCTTTTTTTGTTTTTGGTCTTATTTCGCACAAATTTCACACTTTGCTTTATTAAACAATTTTAAAAGTGTTAGCAACAGCAAGTTTTTTGTGCCGAACAGGTCACTAGAGAAAAATTCACTCCCCTAGCAACCGCAAGTAGGGGAAATCTCTCTTTACAGCCTTTGTACAAGCTTGGTTTGTTTGTTTTGATCAATTTGCTAGCAGAAGTAAAATCATGATTATCTGGTTAGCAGCACAAATGAACATATTCGGTGCCAAATACTGGCACCTTACTTAGTTTTCACTCAGTCCTGACTACACAGCTACTGAATACTGATTTTGCCAACTTTGTTAAGCAGTACTGTACCTCACAAACAGCTCCACTGAAAACAATGAGTCATCGGTGAGTAAAATACTGCTCAGTATCAGCAAGGGTGGCATGGTTTGGCTCTGAGCATGGACTTCAGAAATTAAGTTCCTCCTTAAAAAACACTGGATTTATTCTGCTATCTCTATGTGTAAATCACATCTCTTTAGAGAAATAATCTCTCTAAAAAGGAGAGCAAGTCTAGCTGAAAGAATAGGAGGAAAATGGACATCAGTCCTTCTGAACCAACTGGCCGGCTATCTGTATCTCACTCAGCTAAATCCCTGGGGCTCACGGCCCTCTTTTGGAAGTTAAGGTGAGATTTGGATAATTATGTTTCTGCTCCATGTGGAGGGGGGTGACCTAACCACAAATAAGAGCCAAGTTATGGCTTTTATGCTTGATTTTCAAAGATGCTGAGCACCCACAACTTGAATGGAAGCTGTAAGGCACTTGGCGCATCTGAAAAACCTGACCGTTCTGAAGGGGGGGTAGAGCAAGAAAGGGGTGGTGCATGAGATACACCAACCCAGGAAGTCCCATGAGTCTAAGACACCTCTGAGGCACCGTTCCTCTGGTGTTCTCCTCTTGCTCCAGAAGAAGGGATAAATCTGCAGCAGCCCTTTATAGATCGCAGCTTACTCTTCCCTCATCACGTCCATTCTGCTCTGCTATCCTCTGTGTATGGCTCCCCCCATCCTTGCCAGGCCCCCATTTACTCTCTTGTGGCTGCAAGCATCAGCAGCCACACAGTCCCCACTCTCTCCCTGCACCCAGAGACATGCTGCATGCAGGTCTAATGCAGCTTAGGATCTTATTCCCCTGTGTAGCCACATCAGATTTCTGTCACAACCTAGCCTTAAAGAACGCCACCAATTCCCATTATAAAAGCCCTACATTTGTCCCCTGCAACACTGTCAGATATAAACAAATAGCAAAAGGGAACGAGTCTGCAAAGTATGATGGGAATTTAGCAAATGGTTGATGAGTTACAGAGCCAGTTCATATTTTTTAGGCAAAAGGCTTTCTAAAGTCAGAAAATTGCATGAATGTATTTGGACATGAACAGATCTAAGGCTTTGATCCAGGCCCAACTCTAACATGCATTTGACTTTTTGTAAAAAACTTTTTGTAGCCTTCTAGAAAAATCATCCAAAAAATTTAAGTGTATGTTTTAAACAGTAGTTATTCTAAGTTACGACTGCACTCTGAACAATTGGAAAAGGCAAGTTATTTAAAAGTATGTATTTGCTTCTAATTTAATTGCCATTTAACATTACAATCAGGAATTTACTTTTTAATAAACATGTACTTGAGCTGGTAACAGTAAAAGCATCATTCAAATATCATTTCCTGCTCTAAATTTTACTCATATTAACCGACTCAGCAAAGCATCAACCACAAACACGTTGGTGATAGAAATTTCCTAATGCAAGCAGTCTTTATAGATTTCTGCTATTTCAACGCAAGTCTCCAAGGACCATTTGAATCCATATTAATTTCCTTTCTGGCAGTTATGCGGCCGAGTATGAACTGCACTATTTCACTTTTAATCTGTCAGTAATTTAGTAATGTGTAAACTAATTATGCACAGATATTAATGTAATCGGTTTGGGGAGCTATAAAATCAATGTGTTTTTACAGACTACATTAAGGAGAATTGCGTTATTGTAATCATATGTCAACCGCTGATAATGTTATGGAATTAAAAAATGGATGTCACCCACATGTCAATACATATGTATTCACCCAGCCACTCAATGATGCATTCTTAGAACTTTCCAACAATTACAGCCTGTGTGTCTCAGTAATATTTAAATTAATTCCTCCAAAAAGAACCATGCTGCTCTATTTAAGGCTAATATTTAACCGACAGCTCACATTTGCTATATGCAACTAGAAATGAACTGGCTGGCAATAACTAATCTGCAAATAGCCCCCAATAGACAAGTCCATGGAAGTATTGGAGTTTGACTTGTCGCTCCAACTCCTCAACAACAAATTACTCATGAAATAGATCGCAGCACCTCACAAATGGCCTTTTAAAGTATTCCGCATTAGATTACCCCCTTTAAGGGTGGTAAATATTGCCATGGACAAAATCAGAGTGGATAAGGGGGAGGGTGCTAACAAAGAAAGGGTCCAGTTTTGTCCTGAGACACCAATCCTCAACTCACAGTGCAGTCATTGGGAACTGCACTCAAATAATAGAGGGCAGAACTCTCCCGCAAGCTGGGCCAGCTCCAGGCACCAGCGCAGCAAGCAGGTACCTGGGGCAGCAAACAGCGGGGAGCCGCATGCAGGGCACTGTAAGGGCGGTGCTGAGGTGGCACACCTGAGGGAAGAGTGTTGAGCTGCTGCAGTCTTCCCTCTTGAGCTGCTTGTGGCACACAGAAGGTAGAGCTGGCCTTGCCCGCAAGTAGGAGCCTCCGAAAACTCTATAATCTCACCTATTTTACATTTCCAGTTAATAAGAATGGATACATTTCTCCCATTTTTTTTTCCCTCCATAGATCCTTCCACAGTCCCAGAGACAAGTTCCCTATAAACCTGTGGCACAACTGGTTTAGCTGAAACAGCCCTGAGGAACCCCAGGAAATATGCACAGGACGGGGGCCTCTATACCAGGCGCAGAACCAGCATAGCTGGGTTTCCAGGCACCTTCATCCCCACGCCCTCCTACTGGAGCATCCAATGCAAGGATGAATCACCACACCCCATCTATTCCTCAGCTGCCTCAACACCTATAGGGCCCATGCCAGTAAAGGCTCTAGTGAGGGCAGCCCTGGACTAGGGAAGATTTGGTCCTAGCATTGGGCTCTGCAATCACAGAGGAATAAACCGGGGCCTCAACATGTAATTTGAAGCTTCAAAATAAATTTTAAAAAATGTCCTGGAAGATTTAAAACACTATTTGAAGCATCTGGTAAGAATGAATCCCTCCTCACCTATGCTCTCTCACTGTGCTTAGGCAGCAGAAAGTGCTTGCCCTAACCTCTTTTGTCCAATATGTTATGTTGTTGATTGGAATTTATCTGTCCTTGGAAATGCAATTGCTTTTTGTTCTCTCACCAATTACTTAAAACCACCCCTGAAATAATTACAAAACAAAAAATTCAGTCATTGGTGTAACTTGCATTAGAGCAATCTACCTGCATACATGTCAATATCAAGAGAATTCCCCAAGATGACCCAAGATGTGCAATTTTCATGGAGGATTTTTTTTTTTAAATATACTCTAAAAAGCTCTGTATTTCCAGAACAATAATATCTGGAAAAAGAATTAGCCAGCATCATCTTTGCCAAAAAGAGAAGTTAAAACCTACTAAACTATAAGAAACACTGTAAGAGAGCCTCTTAAAAGCTAATACATTGCAGTGATATCAGAGACTCTTGGAATACCACACAAACATTAAGTCAGACCACCATGGGTTGTTTATCATCAAGGTAAGCAGTCAGAACTGAATAAGCTGCTGGCAACTTTCCCATTGCATCTGTGCTGAATCTAAGCCTCAACATGGTTTTTATATAGTAGGAGCCTGATGGAAGTGCAGTATTTCGCACGAGATATAAAACCAAGGTCCCGACCACTTACAGTCATTGATGACCCCGCAGCACTTTTTTATATATTGTTGGTGTCATGCCCAAATACTGGCTCAGATAACAACTGTCTAGCTAAACACCCTTTGCAGAGTCAAATGGATGTGCTATTCTTCTTCTTCACTTCTTACCCTACACTGTTAAGTATTTCTGAACAGTTTCTATATTCCACACCAGATATGGCTGTATTTCCACTATCAGCAAAGCAATTCCCTTATGTCCCTTACTTATTACAAAGGGATGTTGCTGTAAGACTTAATCAATTTATGCATGAAAATTAGCTTCAGGATTTTAGTTGAAAAAGGTGCCATATATTAGTAATTGCCAGTTTTCATTAGCTTTATAACAGCCCTCTGAGATAAGGAATGAGGCAAGAATGGCAGAGCTGGCAATAGAACCCAAGCATCCTGGATGCCAGTGTTCTGCTCTAACCAATAGCCCACAGTCATTCATTACATTATCTATGAAAGCATTAGAAATAATATGGGTTTGCAGAAATAACCAGTATGATTTATCTCCAGATACTTAAATATCAACTGGTATTTGCCAGCACATAGGCTTTAGGGGCTCATAATCCCTTCGCCCCATTATTTATTAGTAGTCCATCCTTTAACTTATGATATTGCATAATGCTCACTTTTAGAGAAACAGCACGCAGCAAAGTAAACTAGCCATGAGGCTAGATCTGGTCTTGCAATGAGACTTTGGTTTGGACACTGTTTTAGGAGAGGAGTTTTCAAATGGACTCTGGCCTTATGGAGTGCAATGAATCAGGACTTCGGACATTGACTACAGTAGCAGTAGAACAATGCAGTGGCATTGATTGGTGGAGCAGCATTAGCACAGACTCCAAAGAGCCACTCACACATTTACCCACTTTCCCAGGGAGCCACACTTGGAATGGGAAGGAAATGGTAGCATATGTAAGCTAAAATTAAGATGAGATGTTTATATACTATGCACAATGCAAAACCCACACACAATTATAGTCTAGTACTTAGTAGCCCCCAAACTTTAACATTATAAACTCCTATTTTGAATTTAAGTTCAATAAAAGTACCTTTCTCTGCAAACTGAGCAGAGTCAGCACCTTTTCTTGACATCAACAGAATGTTTTCTCTTTTGAGCAAATATACCATACTCCCCTCAGTCCACCTTCTCATCTCCTGCCATCAGTGAGAGTTTACGTGCCAAACAAGGGCGGTTTATAGCCTATAATATCAGACTAGGAAAGGGAACCCTATGCAGTCTCTGAGAGGCTCATTATCTTAATGCCTTCCCTGCTGTCCTGGTAGTCTGCTCTTCTAGCAAAAGAGCTCAAGCGTCATAGTCAGTTATAGATACAGGTTGGTATCTGTGTGTCCTTGTGAAAAGAGAATGCTTGAGTACAGGAAGCAGAGCTGAAAAGAAGGCTATCAAACTCAGAGCTGTGTATTGCACAATGATAGCAAGTTGTGTTCTATAAAAAGCCCTGTACTCACTCATTAGGGAGAGGAGAAACAAAACCCTGCCTTGCCCTGCACAGGGATACCACCTGGCCCTGGGGAAGGCAGCAGGGAACCTCTCCCCTCCTCAAGCAATCCTACGCAAGAGCCAGACCAAAGCATGAGTGAGAACCTTCATGAGTGCTAGATGGGGTTCAACCAAACACACACACCTGGGGGTATCCAATGCAGCGTGCTCAGTGGCATTGAGAAGCAGCTGCTGGGGAAGGTTATGCTTCACCTTTCCATCATCGGCCCTGCAGAAATAGACACCAAGGGCTTTTTACCTTGTGGGACTGTTGCTCTGCTGCTCTAGGCAAGCCAGCAGCACCAGCTTCCTCTTTGAAGGCACCATTTTGGAATGGAAGTTCTGGGCCTACCACTGATTTATAGCCTCACACAGCACCACCTACTGGCAGAAGTGGAGCACAGCAGCCTCCCATGAAGATTAAAGGCAGACTGCAAATGCTACTGTGTTTTTATTTTTGATTTCCTCTCCCTTTTCGTCATGCTCACTGGTTGGTTTGTTTTGGCAACCCATTGTTCCCTTGCTTAATGTTTAAAACAAAATAAGACAAACCAGCTGTATAATAATCCATAATAGAGCTATGTAACTGGATCAAGCCTAAGAGTTGGCCTCATTAATATACTATAAAACCAGTCCACCTCCAAGAGGTCAGGTACAGTAGGTAGAAGCAATGAAAATGCCAGTCAGTTTTTGCCATAAAGGCATTTATTTCCTGATTAGAGGGAGGAAACACTTTTAATCTTGAATACCATTGTGCATGGGGTACTGGTTAGCAAATGCTCACATTTTAATAGCTGTCACTGTGGCTCAGGTCAGGAGTCAGTCTGGGTCAGAGCTTTACAAGGGCCAGCATACCTAGGCATCAGTGCAGGTCTTGGTAAGAGATGATTCAGTTAATTTTAAATGGAACTTTTAAGTGAAAACATACATATGTTTATTCTGTAACAACATCCTGGCTGGACAGTCTCTCTTTCTTACAGTTTTCTAAGCTTCAACAATCTATATGTTTCCACAGTCCATGGTTCCATCTCTACTTCTTAAGTATGACTCTTGGGCAAGTAGAATGGCTCAGCTCTTCTTGGCCATTTCAGAACTTGGAGGGGAAAAAAGTGGAATTTACCCTTCAGCAAGAGCTGCGTTCCACAGACCGCCAAACACAGAAACTTTATTCTTCAGTAAAACAGGATTGTTCAAAGAGACAACATGCACCGACATCATTCAAAACCTAGACACTTCCCCAAAGAGGAAAGCTGGCAGAACACATGGTAGCATATGTAAGATAAAGCAAAGGTCCACACAGAGAGGAATGTAACAAAGATAGAAACTAACAGGGAAGATGCAAGCACGTGTAAATTGGAAATGATGACTCCTACTTCATCTTAAACATCCCTACCCCTTCTTCTGACTCCTTATGCCAGTTTAAGCTCCCTTATGCTTACACATCAGTAAATGGATGTAAGTGACCCAATCTATACCACCTTGTACATCACTTCTGAAGCTGTCCGCCGTTTTGGAAGAAAAAAAGACCTTTCATATAAACCTCTTTTGCAAGCAGTTTGTTTTCATATAGTGTTCATCTCCTTGGAAAATGCATAATTAAAAAACTGTCATGCCTGAAAAATGCTACTCAATAACTTATTCCTAGGCAAAAACCCTCTTCCCCACCCTGATCCCCATCCATTTAAAAATCCTGGAATGTAATGAGTGCTGAGGTTAAAACAAACTATTTTACACCATATTTTCAGTGCTAATTAGGCAAGGATTCTGACCTTTTATTTTTATAATTCCACTTTTAGGAGCAGAGCATTTGATTTACTCCATAAAGGCATTTTTATAGCCTCAAGTACTCATACTCTTTAGGACACAGGGAACATCAGAGCCCATTTCATTTACACAGGAGATGTTAGTACTATTTAATGGTATGTAAACATTTTAAAAGGTAAGCTCAAATAACAGGAGATTTTTTTAATATACTTTAGCAAAAAGGCTCACAAATGGATTTTCGTTCTACTTTATTGGACCAATCTGTTATTGCATCAGAAGAGAATTGAGTTTTAAGAGGTGTAAAGAGTTTTCCGTATGGTATGTTTTGAGACACGGTGCAGAATCAGAAAGTACACATAAAACAACCAAATGTGTGAATTAATTCCAGAACAAGTGTGACAACAAGCCCTAAAATGAAATGTAATTATCTGTATTTTGGGGCCATAATGATCAGGGCCTATATGTATTTCTTTTCTATGCCTTTCTGGCACCATAATTCCATCCAAACATAACCAGAATCTACCCAAAGACACCTTATCAGTATTATTATTTATTATTTGCATTGTAACTGCTCCTAGAAACCCTGAATGAGATTGGAGCTCATACATAGGGCCCTACCAAATTCATGGCCATGTAAATGTGTCATGGACCATGAAATCTGGTCTCCCTCCTGTGAAATCTGGTCTTTTGTGTGCTTTTACCCTATACTAGACAGAATTAACAGGGGAGACCAGTGTTTCTCAAGTGGGGGGTCCTAACCTAAAAGGGACTGGTGGGGGAGGTCGCAAGGTTATTTTTGGGAGGGAGGGGGACGTGGTACTGCCACCTTTACTTCTCTGCTGCTTTCAGAGATGTGCAGTCGGAGAGCATTGGCTGTTGGCTGGACACCCACCTCTGAAGGCAGTGCCTCACCATCAGCAGCAGCACAAAAGTAAATGACCCTACCCACCACCCTTACTTCTGTGCTGCTGCTGGCAGCAGTTCCGCCTTCAGAGCTGGGCTCCTGGCCAACAGCTGCTGCTCTCTGGTTACTCAGGTCTGACGGCAGTGCCGCTGCCATCAGCCATGCAGACGTAAAGGTAGAAATACCGCAATCCCCCCACAAGAAAACCCCTTTTGGGGGTCAGGACTCCTACAATTACAACACCATGAAATTTCAGATTTAAATATCTGAAATCATGACATTTATTATTTTAAAAATCCTATGACCATGAAATTGATCAAAATGGACTGTGACTTGGATAGGGTCCTAACTATACGAAGACAATCCCTGCCCTGGACAGCCTACAAGCTAGGAGGAGGAAGTATCGTTACCCGAGTTTTACAGAGGGGGAATTGATGCTGATACAGTTGAAGAGGCTTGCCTCGGGTGACACAAGGAGTCTGTGGTATTTAACCTAGATCTCCTGAATCCTAGCCAAGTGCCTTAACTACAAGCCTGTCCTTTCCCACAGAAACGTGTATAAAAGAAAAAATTAGGTGTGAATTTAGTGCATATGCAGCCTGGCAGATCCAGAGACTATATTTTCTCCCCTCTTGACTATGCACTATAGGAGGCAGAGGAGATTAGTGTTCTACTTTAGTACCTATCCTACCCTCGACCTCTCTGGAGAAGGGGAAGAATCTCCATGTCCCTTTGCCTCCACGAAGGGTGAGAAGAAAATCCCTAGTTTTTTTCAAGGAGGAGACGAGAGAAGTCCCGACTGCAAACTCTCCCACCTAGAGAAGGGAGAAGATTGCTTGGTAGCCTTTAAAAAAGAAGTGAAAATTAGGTTCCTGGCAGCAGGATGGCCTCCTTAGTGTGGTGGGGAGCAGAGGGAGTTCCAGTTGTTGCCCTATTGTATGGCACGATGAGTTGTCTAATTGACCATGAGGAAGTATTAAAGAAAAATATGTTGATCTTGACCCTGACAAAAAGCAAAATAAAATCATTATGTTAACACTTATTTGGTTTAAACAACATGCCTAAAAATCTGCTTAAGTGAAAATGCTGTAAGTACAATTGTTGAATATTAAGTTTTTGAGGTGATTAATTGCAATGGATTGTACTGAATTATCTAGTTTTAGTGATGCCTTGTATCGTTTCAAATGTGTAAATGGATATTTACTAATCTGAAACATAATTTTTAATAAATAAATATTCGGACAACATTAGGACATTTCAGAATTGCAGGATTTTTTTCCTTTCATTTGTTATTAAACACTAATATTAATCTCTTTTTCCCTTGTATTTAATTTTCCACAACAATTAATGGATTGTCTGTTTGTTTCCTGTCTCTTCCATTTTTTAAGATTTGCATATCCTGGCAAACTATGTTTTCAGAGGTCTTAAGGTTGGCAGAGCAAAGCATTTAAATCTCTTTCACTCTGTATTCCCACTGAGCAATCATCACATATAAAGCATTATTCAACCAGAAAGTGCTGCATAATTGATAACTGAATACCTATTATGTTCTCCTAGTGATAAAAAATTGTACAAACAGACTTAAAATAGCATCTGCTCTTGGTCAGATGCACAGAATGTGGTATTTGGGTCAACACATGGGTGGGCGTTATATCTAAGGCAATATCATAATGCTGAACTATTTTCACACAATAAGTGATTTTTTATTAGGAATAACCAAGTGTTTTATTATTCATTTGCCCATATGTATCTCAATAATATTCTCAGAGCTGCTGTGATCTTTGCTGAAATACTCTACTGCCATGAGAAACTGCTGTTGATCCATTGCATGGAGTAGAGAGGCTGAGAGCAAGAAGAGATGCAGGCACCCTGCACCCATTGTATCGCTCAGAGTCCTTCTGCAAGAGTGTACAGGGCCTGGATGACCTGGGGCTGCTATGAGAATCGTGCCATCTTCAACACAGCAGGGAGTACAAAACTACTTCATCAACTGGGCAGAAGAAGCCTCTGTGACTGATACATAGGCTCAGGGACAGATGACTTCTCCCCATTCCCTTCTCCCATGCAGAGTGCTGGGCTAAAAATTGGACACTAGATTCTACTACCCTTACTCATGTTGAGTCATGCCTCACCATGAAAATAATCGAGTTGAAATCCAGATTTATATGTTTTCAATGAGTCAGTGACTTAAAAAGGGTTTACTCACATGTTTATGTGCTTTTCTGGATGAGTGCCTTAATTTTCTCTGTTAGTCCCTTATCCTACACTCACTGAAGTCAGTATAAACACTCCCATTGTCTTCAAAGCCTTTGCTGTTCATTCACCCAAATACTTTTCACACAAATTCTTTTCACACTGTGAATAACTCAACATAAAGGCCAATTCCTGCTTTGCCAAAATTTTATAGAAAACATGGAATTTCCCCAACTTTTTCACATTACAAAACTGTTTTGAAAGTAGATAATAAAATTGTGTGATGTTCTACATGGGCCACCTAAAGATTATTTCTGATCTTATTCATAGTTTTAAAAAAATACTATAGTGATAACAAAATAACTTGTTATCTTGAGAAAAGGCATATTTAATTTTTAATGGATGGTGTACACACAAAATATTTAACAGCCTCACCAAGGCTAAAGGTTACAATGGTCACCCTTAAACTTTGTCAGCTGTCTTAGATCACGTGACAGGTAGGTAAATCAATTTACCTCAATATTGGCAATAAGGACAAGGAGATAAACGTAAGTGTCCTAGCCACACTGAAAAAAAGACTAGACACAATGGATGTGGTTTAATTAGACCACAACTTTATTCACTTAGATTATATGAGAAATACCTGGCAATAAATAATGTTGCAGAGGCTATCAATATTTTCTTCATCATTTGAGATGGAAAAGCTGACATCAGCACTTCCCCTTCCCAGCCTGGTCCCAGAAGTCCCTTATTGGGACCTTGACACTGTCCCTTCATATGAGGGTTAAGGGGGAGGGCTGGGCGAAATGGGGCAGTTTGTCTCCCTGTTGGACCAAAGTTAGGATCCCCACCCCTTCTTTCTCCAATTTCCTTAAGAAATACCTCCCCCAGCCTCCTATCCAACTCCTTCCTCTCATTTATCCATGCACTTTATCCCTTCTGTAATGAGTACCTGTACAGCAGCTGCTAACTTTGTTACCTATTAAGTTGCAACATTTCTGACCTTAATCCTATCCCTGACCACACAGGGTCCCTGACCAACTGTGGGAAATGTCAAAAACCCACCCCACCTGGCCAACGTGATGTTGCAAAAAAAACCCAAACGCCTCTCCTCCCCAGCCCCTATGGAATTAGGTGACTAAGATAATGAATACAATTGATCATAGAAACCTGCTCCTACTCTGATCCCATGGATCGACGGGAGAGTGTTGCCATGCTGATGTAGAAAGGGAGAGTTCCTGGGGGGGGTGGGAGTGCATGAGATATAAATACCCTCTTCCCCCAGTCATGTATTGGGCTAGTGTTTCTCTATATCTGCTCCTGCCACTTGCCCCTCTGTTCAGGTGACTTCCTGCTTCCCTGTCTTTGAAATTCTCTTACATGCAGCTTCTTAGAGAGCCAAACGAGCTCCTCATAGCTAGTCAAGGACTCCCTGCATCTAGATGCAGTGAGTACATTCTACAAATATTGAGAGAAGCTTATATATATTTAATCCAGGGTAACACTGGTAAATTTTTTAAAACAGGGCCACTATACTGTATTTCATAAATACAGTGTGTGTCATACCTATTACTTATATAGCACTCTTCATCCACTGATCTCAAAGCACTTTACGAAGTAATTAGGCATCATTGATTTGATTTTACAGACAGGGAAACTAAGGCACAGATCAGAACACTGAATTCCCCAAGGTTATACAGCAAGCAGTGGCAGAAGTGAGAAAAGAATCCAGGTCTGCTTGTTCCTAGTCTAATGCCCTAATTACTAGTCCACACTGCTTCCTGTATAATGTACATAAAGTATAAATATGCATGTTTACATATAGCATGCAAGTATGGGGGGAAAATCCCTTAAAATTACCAATAACTGTGTCACACTCCCAACCATGCTGGTGCTCTTGTTTTGATAATGTCTGTGCTGCACAGACACACTGCTAAAGACTTGTAGTGTAAAACACATTTCATTACCAGTAGCTATGAGTTCATATTAGTTTATGGGGATGATTGTGCAGGCTGTGGTGAGTGGCATAAATATTTATGAGAGTGGAAAGGAAAACTCCCTCCTGAAGGTGTTGGAAAGGGGGTCTCTGTTTTAAAAAATGTTGAAATCCTTCCTCACCTTTTTTACCTGACCCTAAATCATTGAACAGACTTCCAGTGTCTATATACCACATGGGATTTCTACCAGCAGCAAAAATTGAGCTATTCAATGTTCCCAAAGCATTCATTAAAAACTAGTTTGTGCTAACCCAATGGAAAAAGGCTGATCACCTTTTTTAATATTTTGATGACGAGTTATCTTTAGCATAATGTGTAGGAAATGTTAACAATGGTTGTAGATACTTTTATCAAAATTTGTTCAAAGGATACCATTGGCTTTGTGCAAAATGTTCATGTAATTAGCCAGAACACCATTCTGTACACCTCATATCAGATGTGAAAGCAAAACATGAGGATTTCAGTGAAAAGAGTTTTTCTGCACATCATCTTAGTAACAAATATAGAACAATCCAACAGCTAAGCTGGAAGGTGTGTAATAGTCATTCAACTCTGTCTTAACATTGAGGTGCTGTATATGTTTACTCTGCATGTATGTGTGTGCATGTGTCAAAGGACACATTAAGAAGGGAATTTGTATAATTAATGGTGAATCTCATGCAGGATACATGGGAGCAAACTCCAACATACAAAAGTCTACTGGAAGCGGGGAAGTGGGGATGAGTTAACATACGACATGTCTTGTACTCATTATATAGCATATGATGATACTCTGTATCCCACTAATAAAGGCAAAATGCAAACAGTTTAGGAAAAATTCAGAAGTGACACATAAAGTGGTATAAATTAAACTCCTTAAACTTCCAGAGACTACCAATTACCAGTTGGGCATGAGGGGGCTAACTTACATCTCCTTTCTCAAGGGATGTGTAATTTGCCCTACCTGAAATATGTATAGGGATGATATTTTCAAAAAGGGGATTTAGAAGCACAAACTCCACCGATTTTCAGTAGGACTTGTGCTCCAAAAATCACAGTTTTGAAAATACCACCTTTAAAGTACTACTGCCACTCTTTTTGGAAGGGGTTTTTCTTTGGTGCAGAGCAGACTGTCCCATCTTTAACTCCATACACAGATGACATCCTAGCTGAGTATTTTAAAAGTAAACCAATTTTAAAAAACAAACAAACCCCAAAACAAAAAACAGGCTTTTTTAGGACCAATCCCATGTTATTAGTAGTAGCAAAACTTTTAGTAGCCTTTGTTAGGAGTTTAATCTGCAAAAAAGATCACATCCATTATTTGGTTCCATCCTGCGCCTCAGGGAAAGAAAACCATGTACCTGAAGTCAAA
Organism: Dermatemys mawii; assembly: GCA_007922305.1. Classification (NCBI taxonomy): domain Eukaryota; kingdom Metazoa; phylum Chordata; order Testudines; family Dermatemydidae; genus Dermatemys; species Dermatemys mawii. Next base: position 11,447,910 of record ML677343.1, on the reverse strand, counting down.
GGGGGTGGGTGGGAGGGAATATTTGTAATTTTGGTTGATTATAACTCATTTTCAGAACACAAATTCCTTTTCTTTATGAGTGTAAATGTAATGAAAGGCACATAAAAGGTTTAGTGAAAGGGGCCATATTAAAAGCAATAGTGACATTCACCATGAGAAATGAATAAAATGTATAATTTCAGAATCATAACACATGGTTTCAGTAAAGTGCTGTGTGGTGGTTCTCTCCTGTGTCTCAGAAGACTTGGTATTGATCTAACTACAAAGCTGTGACAATAAAACTGTACTCTATTGACTGCAGCTGCAAGTTTTCCAAATACTATTTACTGAGGCAAGCAGAACAGCAAAGCGAACACACTGCCCCAGTAATATGTGGTAATTGCTGGGAAGTGAGGCATTGCATTCCCTATTGACCCTCACATCCTGAAATTTTGATGGATTATATTTAACTCTATTAGGATTGGCATTATCAAATTACATAAACCACATTTATAGAACAACCAACCCCTGCTGAGATCATGGATTTTTGATTACGCTGATCGTCAGCACACTTCAGAAGTAGCTCCTATTACTGGCGATATGATATTAGTGTTGATCAGTAGGAGAAGTGCAATTTCATAACAATCAGTTAATGAAATGGTATTTAAAATGTTACCACTCCTTAAACACCTTGAGACAAGAACACCTATAAATTGGAATGTTTGTGGTTTTCAAATTATATGCCTTATAAATCTGAATGTCCAGTATGTTCTGCATATAGAGATATGAATGCCCTGAAATATCATCACTTTAAAAGCAGCAAGGCAGATCCTCATCTGGTGTAAATCAGTGAAGCCAATGGAGCTATGCTGATCTATAAGAGGTGAGGTCCTGACCTATAATCTTTAGTTTTTCTGATAAAATATTACAATCCCTGAAGTTTCTTCTGATTAAAATAAACAGATATTCAGTGAAAGTAAAATAATGTCAGACAATTCTTAAAGTGTAACATTCAATATATTAATAGTCATCACAGTATCCAAATGAACAGTTCTAAAACAAGATGTGAAATAAAAACAGAACAGTTTTATCTTTATGAGAAAAGTTGCTGTTGATTATATTCTAAAGCTACAAATAGAATAGCATTGGTGGTGACACCTATGGATCCAAGTGTGCTTTATATGGTGTTAAAGATCATTTGTTTCGTTACAAAAAGAGTTCATTCCAGTTTATACAATGTCAGCTTCCACTATAGAACTGTCCAAGATGGAGGTCCAAAAGCCGCATATATGTTCAACCAAACTTCACTGAAAACATCACTGCCTACACATCACATCATCAATAAGAAATTGCATTGGGGCACCTGTGCACTGGGAGTAAGGATCTGAAAGACCAGCTAAATTACAAAGGGCCATATTCTGGCTTCTTTTCGCTGCTCAGAGGGTGCAAAGTGAATAGAAACTGCTCACAGCTGACCAGCTGAGAACTCTTCTCATAGTTGTGGGGAGCTCTCAGGTAGTGACAACTAGCTCAGGTAGGAGCTAGCAAGGGACAGTTAAAATGTAAGAGTCCCAAAAATATAACACACAAATGCAAGCAACTGAATAGTATCAAAATGTGCAAGTGATGGCATACGGTTGCTAGAAGTCTAATGTTAGGATGGGTGAACTAGAGTGTCTGGCGTGAAATGAGAATATTGATATAATAGGCATCACATACATTTGGTAGAATGATGATAATCAATGGGACAGGGTAGTACCAGGGGAAAAAATATATAGGAATGACAAAGTAGGTTGCACTATTGAAGGAGTGGCACTATGTGGAAGAAAGCACAACGTCAAATAAAGTAAAAATCTTTGATGTACTCAAATTGCTGAGTAATAAGTGTATGGGAATAGGAACATACCAGCCACTAGCTGATCAGGATGGTGAAAATGACTATAAAATGCTTAGGGAGACAAAAGAGTCTACAAAGGAAGAAAATGCAACAGTAATGGGGGAGTCCAGCTATTGACTGGGTCTATGTCACTTCAGGAAGGGACACAGAGATAAAATGTCTAGACACCGTAAACGACTGCTTCTTGGAGCAGCTTGTTCTGTCCCCATAAGAAGAGAAGAAACTCTTGATTTAAGTATGAGTGGGCCACAGGATCTGGACAGCCACCCCAGCCTTTCCAACTAGAGTGAAACCCTGCTCTTCCCAACAGGAACCCCCAGATCATCTCTGCTGGGACATCACCTTTACCAAAGGAGCATCCCTCACTCCCCTGGTCCTCACCCAATTCAGAAGATAGATTTGATTTCATTTTTAACCTGTCCCTTGTTATGGCCACAGGAACAACTAATGAAAAGGCTACAAAAAAAGGAAAGTTAATGACGGACTAAAAAGGTGGTGCTGAGAGAGGCTCACCACTTGTAAAAGTGGTGATTAAAAGTGCTCTCTCAAAAGCTTCTCCATTCATTTCCATTAGAGCTCACTGTGAGGATTAGTTTCCAATACTAACTATTCCAACTTGTAATCTTTCTTCCTTTTTCTTAGCATCAAATGAATGTGTTTGTGAAAATTACCACTCTGTATTTTCCAGCACTCAGAAGTACCTGTCTAGGTGGGTTTTTTACTCCCAATTTACAGCTGCAGTTATAGGTATCTGCTTAGTCAATCTTCTTCCCAAATTAAAGATGTGTAAGAATAAAGAGAATTAACAGAGAAAGGGGCAAATATTCCAAGCTCCTTACAGAGCTCTCAGGAAGATCCTTAATACTGCAGACATTTGAATGAAATATATTCCAGAAAATTGGATAGATATGAATGACACTGCACTAGAGAGAATGTCTCCAATGGTCAATAAAAGGCAGGGTCATTGACATGGCAGAACATGGCCATGCTGTTAGAGGAAGGGGGCATAGACCTGACTGATAGGGGCCTAGGCAGGGCTGATTGAAAAATGGGACATTTCACAAAAAATCATCTTAATTTTACCAAAAAAAACCACCCAACATTTAGAAATTTTTCACCAGCTCCACGTCTGAACTTACTGTTCATAAATCAGGCTCCCATGAGGTATTCATAACTAGGCCATTAGAAGTGGGAAAAGGCACTTTTTAAGCCATGCCATTTCTCAGTATGAACAGTGCAAACTGTCAATACCCAACCCTCTCTTAATATGAATACTAATATCATGACATATTCTATGAAAAGAAGTGTGTGTAGCAGGGATAAGCTTGTTTGTCTAATGCATTAAATTCTATGATGAATTTAACAAACCATTTAGTGATTGTGGTTTGAAAATGTGCAGTGAACAGCTGAGCAAAATGTTCAGAAAGCTGTAGCATATAGAATTTCTGTTTGGTGATACATGTGTCCCCATGTGTAGCAAATGTAGCTAGCTTACTCTTTAATGCTGTAGTTAAAAAATAGGTTAAAAGCAGTCAGACTAATGACTACAGTGTTATAACAGTTATCTCCCCTCCTAGATGTAGCTAATAATTAACGCTGAATGTCATACAGCAATATGTCATAGTATGGCCTCTTGGTTTTTGTTTCACTCACTCTTGGCATTTCAGAGCCATGATGCCCTAGCTTTCAAATGAGGCTGTTAAATTGAGGATTACAAGAACATTCTATTTTAGCAAGTGTGTGCATTTGTAATTTATAACCAGAAAGACATTTGATACTGAATCTGTCTCTAGAAACCTTAGATACTTTTCAATTGCTATAACCCTATCAATCAAAAACTGAAATTAATTATGTGATGAGCAGCGACAAATGGAAATACGCAAGACCTGTGTGAACCAAATATTAAGCACCATGGAACAAATAGAATTAATTTTGTCATCAAGGCACTTGCACAAATTTCTGGCATTTGAAGTCTATTTTTTTAATCTCTCACTCTCTCTCTGAGAGAGAATGACTTCAACAATAAGTCAAAACTGAGGAACGCATGACAACTGTATGGGAACAGTGTCTCTATATGTCATTACATGACATTTTAGTATACTGTACCTGGTTTGGATTTATATTGATTCTTTGTTTACAATAGCAACTGCCCCTATAACCTATTTGCCTTTTCTATTTTCAATACCCATTTGTCTGGGCTTTTTCGTTTTAATGTACGTTAGGGTTGGTTGGCATGTGGCATACAGCTCTCTTACTCAATGCAAATATCTTTCTAAAAATGACTGTAACAGTCACATTTATTCTACTCACAGTACATTGACAGGCCATGTCAATAATGTTTCTCATTACTCATACCAGTGGAACTTGAAGAAGGATTGTCCAGTGGTTAGTGTGTTAGCCTAGTACTTACAGGACTTGGTTCAATTCCCAGCTCCCAGAATTGGCCGTAGAGCTGTTGATGGACGGTCACCCTGGCCGCCAGCTTTTGGGGGCACCACATTGCACAGATGTTTGGTTTTGCTCTGCTACTTGAGGGTTAGGTGGAAGCAGCTATGGTGCTGGTTTTCTGTCCAATGTGGCAGGACTTCTAGGCTGACCCTGCCTACGTTCTCAGGACTGACTGGATTCAGGATCAGGAAAAGGGCTCTCTATAGGCCAACATGTCTCCTTTTTAAACCCAGTTCTGGGTCTCCATCTCTGTTGGCCTAATGTGCAATTCACATGTGGGGGCCTCTGGGCTATATATGCCATAGAAGGCTCCACATGATTGCTGGCTGGGGCCCTATGATTGCAAGGTCTCTTCTGCTGGACCTTTATTGCAGCTTTTATGTCAAGAGCCAGAAAACAGAATGCTCATTAAAAGATCAGCAACTTCCTACTCCTCTTCTTGGGTGGTGAGACCAAGAATTTCCTCATCAAATGTCTTGCTGGTGGGCTCAGAGTAGATCTGGGTATTCTCATAGCCTCCCACCTGTTGAGTGGGACTAAGTGGCACACTGTTATTCCAGCCTGACGTGCAGAGTTTAGCTTCATTGTTCTTGTCTGTGGTTATGTTATGAGCTAGAGTTAAGAGTGGTGGGGACCAACAGAGATGTTATTTGGAGTGATCAGATATAACCAGAGAACACGATGGCCCTCTATAGGCAAAGATAGTAGAGTAATTGCTTCTGTTAGTTTGGAAACAGAAAGCACAGATTATAGTGCCATGGACAGAGCAGCAAGGAATGGCACCTTGTGCCAACACTGCCAATTCAGCAGTGGCTGCTTGACATGCAGTGTGAGTGACTAGTGTGGAATGTCTCTTGAGGGAAAGAGAAGGGTGAGGGCGAGGAGAGGGGAGATTTTCTCTTTAAAGAGATGTGGTTCATAAACAGGAAAAAAGTACACTTTTACTTCTCCTCTACACAGCTGCTCTGCTCCTTGATCCTGCTCTGTTTCTTATGTAGATACTTTATCAGGCATAAAGGAAACCAGGGGAATGCTATGCAGTCCAGACTTCTCTGATGACAGGGGAACCTGCACTATACCATACCATGCCATGCAACTGTTGGACTCAATGTGGATATGCAAGAAGCGACTGACATCATAGATAAACATGAGTTGGCTTTAGATAAACAAGCCTGCACGGGAAGAGAGGAATATCATATTTGAACATCTTGACCGAAATGACTGCTTAGTCTAATCAGGTGATTTTATTTATATCAGAAATGGCTTCTATAGTAAAATATTCCTACAACTTAACAACTGAACAAGAGAACGTATATGTGCAGAAATGTTTTAAAACTCCATTTCTTTTTGTAGGATTCTGAACGATGGTGTTGGCTATGAAATTCTATTAAAAAAAAAAAATCATGACAGCTGCAGAAAAGCACATAACATGTACGTGTCCCGAGTTGCAGTGCGAACCTCTTAATTTAAACTTATTTGCCCTATTCAAGCGATTCAGCATGTAATTAAAGTCTATCACATAATAAAAATTAGCTACAGATCACCATTTGTTACAAGGGTGACTCATCAAGGCTAAGCCTGCTTGATATTCCAGTTGCCAGCAAATGTTCAAGGGCAGAATCCCGATCAATATGAGCACAATTTTTTTCCAGCTTCCCTGTGGTAGGGTATGGTACACTTCAGCATCTTGCTCATGCCAAGTGCAATGAAAGAAATTGTCATTCAAAATAAAAGCATTTAAAAACTGATATCTTAAAAACTGTTATTTTCTAAACTGCCAAATATTCCTTGAGGGGTTTTTTTGTGTGCTTTTTTTTTTTTGGTCCTCCATGTTCAGTAGACCACCGTGGCATGAATTGCCATTAATATGTCATTTCCCTTTCCTGTTATCACAATATAAAGGACCTTAGCTCTGACCTTTCTATCAAAACATCCTTTGTTTGGAATGAAAGCTATTCACTGTTAGACCCTTATCTATAGAGCTTAGCCAGCGGATCAAATCCAAAGAGCAGAATTCATTTACTTTGTATTAAATGAGCTCAGTTAAGAAGTTTCAATTTTGGCAGAAAGGTGCATTAATCACAAGGAAAAGAACAGATCTCACTTTTCACAGCTTCTGGTTTACTTTCAATACAGTTACACAGTGAGGCTTTTGTTCCTTAAAAGTAGCACTGTATTTAAATACAGTAAATATAACAAAATTACCTTCTTAAAATTACACTACAGTTCCTACAGTACAGGATGTCCATAATGACCTCAGTGTTGCATGACTAACTTTACTGCTTCAAAAAGTTTCTAAATTAGTTTGGACAGATGGGTTTTATCCAGAGGAAATCAATGAGTTTTTGTGAGGCCTGACTTAATTTTTATGCAGCCAGCACTTTGAGATGAAATTAAAATATGTATGAAAAACATATTAAAGTTTCCCTTGGGTTCATAGTTGTTTGTACATTTACAAGGTGTTAAAGAGATGATTTAAAAACTAACTATATAAGGGATCAATGCAAGTAGACTATGATTTATGGCCCTTCATGACATTTTTGACACTTCTGGCTTCGTGTCTTATGTGTTTTGAACCACTAATTATCTTTTAATTCATAAGGGTTTGGTGGTATTTTATAAGTGTAATATAATATATAGAGCTGTATCACATGGAAAGTCTTAAGAAAAAACACTTTACAAGTTGTGCTGAGTAGGTAACAGTTGTAAAGAAAAGATATGCTGAATCAGTTAAAAAACCACTGGAGCACAGTACCCCCCAAAGGAGTGTTAGCTGCCTGCCAACTGAGCTGTTGGCAGCTAACTAACTGTTCAATAGATTGGGTTAAACATCTGTGCAGTTTTTGATCAGTGCAGTTTGAACAAGGTCTTTTTTTTTTTTTTAAATAGTGAGCCAGGAAACAAAAAGTCTGGCTCTGCTGGATTAGTCCTGATTCTCTGCAGTAGTGCAGCTAAATAACTTTTTCCAGCTTCAGGCTTTAGCTGCCTGCTTGGCTAAGATGAACTGGCACCACTGGAAGCAGCATTTCCAGAAGAGGCCAGCAGGACACATCCGGGGAACTGGACACATCCCAGGAGAAAGGCAACAGAACAGCAGCTGTAGCCATGGCAGTTCTCATGCTTTGATACTAGAGCACTGTAGAAAAATTCTCAGCACTTGCAAAAACTTCAAAGGCTGCTCCTCAAATTCCCTCCCCTCCTTCCATGTCACAAACACCCGGCAATATTTCTCAAAGGGAAAAGTGTGACAGCAAAATTGGAAAACATTTCTTTAACAGATCTGCTGAAGATTGTGGCACAGGTTCGTAAGAGGATTTTTAAATGTTTTGTTCAAAGATTACCCCTCTGGTCAGTGGCAGAGATTCAAACATTCGTGACCAAATTTGTGGAGAACTAACCACTTCACACTGCTCAGTCGGAGGATTACTGCAATTGGCTCTGTGTGAGTGCAAAGAACTGCCGCCTCTCATGCAATTTCATAACTAGGGCTAGAGGGTGGGATTTTCAAAAGTGTCTTAGAGATTGTCTACATAGCAAGTTCGTGCAGAGCAAGCCAGGTGTGAATCTACTGTGTACTAGTTTGCCAGGCACTAACTTGTCACATACGCAGCCCAAAGTGACTTTGGAATAGAAGACCCATTGAATTGCCATGGGAGCTGTGCTCTAATATCTGTTAGGTTCCTTTAAAAATCCCACTTGTAGACAGAAAGGCTCAGATCCTTGCAGACATTTAGGTGCCCATCTCCCTTTGAAATCAGTGGGAGTTAGACACCTAAATACCTCTGAGGATGTCGGCTGACGTGCTCCTTCATGGTACTGTAATTACCCAGCAGGCTGAAGGTTTGCGTTGCTGGCATCTCTTCCAAAAATTGTTTTTACTTTTAAATTATTAACCTCAGGCACCTAAGAGAGAGACTGTGATAGGTATATTTTATAAAATGAAAAATACATACAAAGATAAATTAACTGCATCTGCAGAACAATACACCACAAGCAGACTTAGTGCACATTTCCCTAGGTGACGATGTGATTGTGCCCCAGTGGCAGTGGTCCTAGGGTTGTGAAGGTGGATCAATACAGTTCTTTGCTGATGAAACTGGTAACAGGGATATAAATTAGTGCTAAATGTGTTTGTGCCCATAACCTAGAACTACATGCTCCTTAGGAACCAGCCCAGGAAAAAGATTCCACCACCTCCCTAGGTAACCCATTCCAGTGCTTCATCACTCTCCTAGTGAAAACATTTTTCCTAATATTCAACCTAAACCACCCCACTTGAGACCATTACATAGTTGTTCTTTCTGGCCTTTAAATCTATGAGGATTCTAAGATCATGAGGGGTGGTGATGATGGGTAGGGCTTCTCTGGTTGTGTTTATTATTAAGGTCAACATAGTGTATCACACAAGACAGCCTGGACACCATGGTGTGCTCTTTATTTCATGTTCAGGGGACTCAGATTTTGCTTCTCCTATACCTCATCCTTCCCCAGTTGCTCTATGCTCCCTGCAAACTGTGTGATATCTACAGTATAAATGAAAAGAAAAACAAAAGACAGGTGTATAGCAAAATTTTAAGAAGTATCTAAATGACTTAGGACCACTGCTGCAAAAAACGTTTTGGATAAAATTTTTCTGGGGGGCCAAAATATGCAGATTTGGGTCAAACCAAAACATTCCGTGTATTTGTGTCAGATTCACTGATTTGTTTTAGTTGAAAAAACAAACAACTAAAATAATGGAAATGTTTGTTTTAACATTTACCAAATTCAACTCTTATATGAGTCATCATCCCAAGGCACCCCCTAGCAACAAGAGCTAGTGTTATGGCACTTCTGCCTCAATTTCTCTATAACATTTTAAGCTAACACTTCTCAAGAGGTGATGGGGCCCTCCAGCCAAGCTACTTTCAAGTGTTCAAATCCTTCTGGCTAACAGAGTTCTCCTTAATCCAAGTCTGAAAACATCAAAATGAAAGTCTTCAGCCCCAATATGCTCAGTCTTCACCACCATCACCCAGCTCCTGGGCTCCAATCAACACAACCACTGGGTCACTCCTCCAAGGGCTTCTGGCTGTTCATAGTCCTCAGCCAATTCACAGCCTGGTTTCCTGCTTCAACTCAGACCATCCTGTCTATTTGTCTCTCCAGTTAGCCCTCAACTGCTGAACTTTTCCCCTCTTAAATCCAACAGTCAGCATAGGTGTAGCAGGGTGAGGATAGTGCGGACTGTCCCCAGATCTCCTGGCCCTTAATGAGGTAGTTGCCCTGTTGCAGAAGCATCTTGATTTTTTAATTTTTTTTTCATAAAAATATTTCCTTCCATTTTATAATAAAATCAAAAAGCCTGAAAACTTGCAAATGAAACAAATGTTTTCTTCAACTTGAAATTCTTGCCTCCCACACACCCTTTTTGTGGAATTGCCATCTAACCAAATAAAAATCAGTTATTCACACTGCTCTAATTAGGAGCCTAAATCCTATTGGCTTTCAGTGAGACATTGACTTCTAGGTGAAGTAGATGCTTTTGAAAAATTTGCCCCAATCTGAATTGTAATTTTGTGTGACAGTTCATTCCAGGTATGTTGGTCACACCCATCCTTTCTTCACTTTCTCACAAGCTGTTGATTCTTTTAGAACAATTAGATGTAAATTCGCACAGAACAAAACACAAAAAAGACAAGAAACTAGAGAGCAGCAGACATTGTATCACACTCTGAAATGCTCAATCTGATCCCTTGGGTACCCTGAAAAATGCAGGTTGAGTGTCCCTTCTGAAGACATGCACTGAAATTATTTACAGCAAAATAAAGTGTTCCTCTCTTCCTTCCCCTCATAAGAATATTTCCCTAGTGAAGTTCCCTTCAAAGGTTCTTATCACCTGTCAGACACAGATCCACTACAAAAGGTTCTTTTCTCCTGCTGATAATGGCCCATCCAAATTAAACAGCCTCATAAAATTGGTATGGTAACGTACACCTTTTTTTGCTTCCTGTGTATATAAATACATCTTACTTCTGTGTATTCCATTCTATGCATCTGATTAAGTGGGCTACGACCCATGAAAGTTTATGCTGAAATAAACTGGTTAGTCTCTAAGGTGCCACAAGTCTTCCTTGTTTTATTTACGGATACAGACTAACATGGCTGCTAATCTTAAACCTCATAAGAATAGAGACAGACAAGCTCTCTCAGCATTCAGAGAATTTCAACCCAATGCTGTGAACATGAGCATTTTTATTAGAGGAGTCCTGAATTTAACTGTCCCCTAAAATGAGTTTGGTAATCTCATTTTAATCCCATCTAATGGAATTGTGGCAGTTGGCAGCATCTGGTCAGTGAAAGCCTAGAAGACAACTTGATTTGATTAAGGAACTGTTGAAAAAAATATGCTGAGGCACTTCTATGCTATCTGCCTTCATTGTCTAGCTGCTGATCTCCCATTCTCATTTTCTTTGCAACAAAGTTAAGATTCACCCCCTGTTGGGGTTGAGGATGATTTAGGGCCTATCTACCACCTATGTCTCATTTAGGACCTACTTTGAGGAAATGGAAGTTTTGCAATGCACAGGCCTTGAACAGGCCCTCTGCATAGGGTTGCATTTTATCCTTGATGTACCCAATTAAATGGTGTATTTAAATAAAATTAAAAAAATAAAAATGGAAGGATGTAAAAATAGCAAGCCCATTGTGAAAGCCAGGATGTCTCCTCTCTGTAAGAATGCTGTCTCATTTTGTTAATTTGGGGCTCAATTCTGCACCATCAATATCATTGGGAGTAGAAGCAGACCCATACAAGTGCTCCCTGGAACTCTGTCATTTCACGTATATTTATATTTCACTCTCTTTACAGGTTCACGAGAAGTACTTGTGGAATCTTAGAGACTAACCAATTTATTTCAGCATAAGCTTTTGTGCCCTATAGCCCACTTCATTGGATGCATAGAATGGAACACACAGAAGTAAGGTATCGTTCTCTTTGAGGGCAAAGCATGTCAAGCCATTTAGTCAACAGAGTGATAGGAACGGGTGAACATCCATAGGCATGTTCTAATTCTCTTTATAAAATCAGCTCCTTTATGGAGTCAGAGAGACCCAAACCATCTGGACATGGATTGCAGCACAATACTGCAACCTTCAGTTCAGTTCGGCCTCAGTTTACAGGACTCATGTCGGGTGTTTTGTAGGTGTATGCTTGTTTGTTTTTATACAGTGTATTGGTAAACACTCCTGCAATCCCTGCCCAATGCTAATGGCTACTGATCTGTGCCAATATCCCCACCCCAACCAATGTCTAATTCATATATAATACAAATACACACTCTCTCTCACTCTCTCTCCATGAATACTGTGAAAAGTCAAAAGTAAAATTACTATTATTTTTATATGCAAAATCTCTCCTTCAACATGCCATATGCAGCTGGACTGGAAAAATCTTACCCCTACAGGATTTTCTATGAAAGAGATGAAATCTGCACTACATTTTAAGAAATCCATACACCCAACATCTTGGCAACAGTTATTTTTAGCAACAAATACAGAGAGAAAAGTTCAATATCTCTAAATGAATAACATACCTGAATGTGTAATTTGGTTACCTTCTAGTAAAATGAATCATGCTACTGTTTATCTAAAAAAAAAAAGGAAAAGAAAAAAGCAGATTTGAATTTCTATGCACAATAAGTATAATGTAAGCAACATAAAATGTTAGAAAACGGTGCAATTAGATGATAAATGACTTTACAGTACTTAAATGTATTAATCAAGCTGAGAAATAATTTACCCAAAACTCATTAATCTAAGTCAAATATAAGACATTCCTTAGTTAATGCTCCCAATCCATGAAGCTTACATACAGAAGTCTTTCTTTCTTTCAGAATGTTTATATGCACATCAAAGGAAAATAGCCACCACTTACTGCTGCCAGTATATTGGCAGTTCCAGTGAAAACATCCTGAAAACAAATTAATAATAAAAGATTGATTATTACTGGAGATGGATGAACCAATTCATATAGCAAAAACTGACTTGAATCTTTCCCTGGCACTAGAACAGGCTCAAAAGGGAATCTTTCATAAGGTTCAAAAATGGTTGGATTTGATAAGCTTTGATAAGTATTCAGTCTAAAGGATGCTTTTAAGCAGAGCTGGGCAAAACTTCACAGTTCACTAATAAGGTGCTATAGGAAAAAAATTGCGTTCAATACATCTGATAAATTCCACGCAACCCAAGTTTCATTTGCAATTTTAGGTTGAAAAAGAAAATAAAAACTGAAAGTGGAATTGATCTGAGATCACCACATTTTGTACAGTTTTACATCAGAGCCCTCACAACTGTGAATTTTTCCTCCTTTCGGAATAAAACTATAAATCACCCCAGGTTTGCCCAAACATTTAATTAACCTTAAGGTCAAATCCTCAAGGTTAAATGTTATTGTCATGGGGAAAAAATGGGAATTTTGCCATTGACTTCAACGCAATCAAGCTTTAGTCCTTTGTGAATTATTTAAATGAAAATGGTTATTATAAGCTATTGGAATAATGTACAAGTATATTTGCAAACTATCCAATGGAAAAAATGCCAACAGTATTATTTGTAATTAATTGTTCGAGCATCTCTACGGTCAGAGTTTAAAAATATGTTACAAGAAAAAATCAGGCAAGGTGAGGGATTTTGGTTGGACGTGTGATCAACTTTTTTATATTCTACTCAGAAGTGGTAGGGTGAAACTCAAAAAGTTGAAGTGGGGATTATTATCTATACCTCTTTGGTATAGACATTGGGCTGAAATCCTTGAGTTATTTATACTTCTTGGTTCCAGCTGGGCCAGAAATTCAACAGCATATTTTTTTGTGGGGGTGAGGGGGGCATAGTTTTAAATTTTGTTATTGGTTGTTTTTCACATTTATGTCTTTATGGCCAGATATTCTCAGGTATTTAGATATCTAAAGATGCAGATAGGCAGTTGATAGCAGATAGTACAAAAAGGCATACTTGCAAAGGTATTTAAGTATTGTTGTGCTCAGCATTGTAATGCCTAATTGCTTTAGGAGCCTATAACATGTCAAAAGGTTTTCGGCACTTAGGAGCCTAAATCCAGACAGCTCCTAAGCGTCTGAAACTAATTTGAACATGAGATATAGACTCCTAAATCAATTAAGTGTTGCAAAACTGATATTCTAAAAAATATCTTTAGAAATCTGGCCAAAGTGCCTGCCTGAATATTTAGACACTTAAATACCTTCGGAAATCTAACCCTTAATCCTTAGCAAGAATCATGAATTAACCAGGTAAATGAATACCTAAAAATCAATAACAAAATTTAAGTAAACTTTTTCAGCAATTAATAAAGATTGCAATAACACGTTGGTTCTGAGTATAACGGAAATAATTCAGTTAGTTCTTATTCAATTCCAAGTGGTTTGCCTGTCCATAATGCTGATCCAAACCCAAATTACTATATTTTTGGGGTGTTTGTCCACAAATAGCATATAATTACATTCACTGTCTGCAGATTTCTCCAATCCTTTGACATCAAGGGGCATAATGAATTTTATCACCAAGTGTAAGATAGTTTTTCAGCATACTTTATAAGTGTTGTATAGTTATCTGAATCCCAGTATTCTAATACAGGCATGGAGGGTGAAGTAAAACAGTCATGAATGAGCAAAGGCTAAAGATGAGGGAATAGATGAAGTAACCAAGCCAATAAGTAAATATACATATTTTGAAAAGACATTTCATTGTCTAGAAAGGGACATGATTAAGCTGCATAAGATAGTTTTTGTAGATAAGCCTATAGTGGGTGTTTTACTTAGAGTAATATATTCTTTCAAATCTCTTTAGAAGAGATCATGATTTGTTTGCAATCAAAAGACTTGGAAGTGATCAAGGACCCAGTACAACTCCTATTGAAATTAACTGGAGTCTTTCCATTGATATCAATGGGAGCTTGTTTTGGAGTGCTAATTGATTACCATTTTTGTGACAGTCTCATCACATATTGCATTGTATTTGTCACAATATACTCTAGATCACTTATTTAAATATTAAAAGTCATTGCGTATATTTGGGACTGATACGTTGCTTCTGGACAGTGTCACCAACACCTACTGTCTTTATTTTTCTTTTTTGTGGGCATATTCCTAGAAAGTCAGTGCCCATTAGACATTTGCACTATACCTCATGCCTTAGATCCTGCCCGAGATATCACATTGCACAACTAATTGATGGTATATCTACACTAGAAACAAAAGTACTCTACTGCTGTCATATAGACACTACAGTGACTGAAAGGGTGCTTCCAACACTTCAGTAAATCCACCTCTCCAAGAAGTGGTGGATAGGTCAACAGAAGAATTCTTCCATCGACCTAGTGGTGTCTACAATGGACTTAGCTCAGCTTAATTACATTGTGCAGGGTGTGACATTTTTTCAAAGCCTTAGGCAGCGGGTACCATAAGCTGGGAGAGGCTGTGCCTTCCCAAACACCCAGGCATGGCTCTGCCCACGCTCCATCCCCAGAACCCCTGCTTCCGCTCTGCAGTCTGGCTCCAGGGGCTGGGGCTGCGCCACCCTCCCTCCCAGCATTCTGGTGCTGTGGCCATGTCACCCACCCTCCCTCCCAGAGAATCAGGGATGGGGGCGCTAGTCTGGGGCAGATGGCCAGAGTAGGGGGTTCTGGGTGGGTAGGAGTGGGGGAAGGGGCAAGACCTCAGATGGAAGGGGCAGGGCTGGGGCAGTTTACCCACTTCCCATGCCTGAGCGATGTAGTTAAGCCAACCAAACTTTGTAGTGTAGACCAGCCCTTAGATGTAAATTTGCACATCATCATCAGTGAGTTACTGTGATGCAGCTTCTCCTTTCTGTATCTCCTGAAGCAAACTTCTGACATGGAGACACCAGTCCAATCTCTCTATGGGGTCTGCATTTGGACCCATGCCATATGTTGTCACCGCTCTCTATATATCAGTATATGCCCTTTTTGTTCAGGGGGAAAGGGGAGCACTGCAGCATTAGCACTTTGCCAGCAGGTGCATCTCTTGAATAGAGAAAGAAATCTGCCGAACTGTACGACAGTAGCTGGAGAAGCTTATATTTGCACAGTACCTATCTTTAAAAAGGGGAACGAAGAGAATCTGAGAAATTTTACACCTACCAAGCTAACTTTGTTCCAGTATTCTTCCCAGGTTCAAATGATTAAACAATCCGTTTGTAAGCACCTAGATGATGATAGGGTTGTGACAAATCCCTATTGGCTATTAGTTAAGAACAAATCATGTCAAACCAATCTAATTTCCTTCTTTAACGAGGTTACTGGCACACTGACTGGGGGAAGAGGAAGCTGTAAATGAGACGTATCTTGATTTTAGTAAGGGTACTGACAGTCCCACATAACATTCTCACACGCATATTAGGGGAAAATGTTCTAGATGAAATTACTATAAAGAGGGTGCAAAAGTGGTTGAAAGACTGTACTCAAAGTGTAGTTTCCAATGGTTCACCAAGAAACTGGGACAACATATCTAGTGGAGTGCTGCGGGAGTCAATCCTAGGTCCAATACTATTCAACATTGTCTGGTTATTCCGGAAGGAGGACAGGAGACACTGCATTTAATTAGGCCCCAACTTATTCTTAAATGTCTTTGACTACTCACTAGATAGAAGTGTACAGTGCAGGTAATTCCAAAATCATTTCAGTACATATCTATGGAGAGGTGGGCTTCCGACAGCCCTCCTCCTTACCCATCCTGATCCCCAGCCAGTCCATGGCTGGGACCTCACCATCCCCCCACATGTCAAATGAGGGTAGGGGAGGGGGGGGCTATGTGAATATTTGCAGAATTAGGCCCTAAATACAAAAATGATTGATACAATCAATAGAGTAGCCTCTGTGTTATGTATTTTGTTAAGTAAATTCCTTTCATGGGGAAGCACGGGAGTGGGAGGAATGGGAAAAGGACATTACATGGGCGTATCTATGAAAATAGTCAGCAGGGAAATAGCAGTGTTGACTTTTAAACTGACATCTTTTGGTATCATTTAGCACCTGATCGAGACGAACGGCTCCTTTCAGACTGGTTAGACTGTCACTGGACCAGAAAAATTGCACTGATTTTCACTGGCATCATGTTTTCAGTGTTATCTTTATATCCATTAGGCTAGAAACATTTAAAAAAACTGCTAAGCTGAGATCCTGGAGCACAATTCTGCAGTAAAGAGTGGATTTATACATGGGGTCTTAAATATAGTTCTGCCATTCAGTTCCACCTGAACACCCCTTTGTGCACATGACTGAGTGATATATGTATATGGATGTTAAACTTTTAAGATTTGAATGCTGGTAAAATGACCCTTTTATTGGTCACATTCTCCCAAAACCCGGGCCAAGAAATACTTTTATATTACACAAGTCTGTTAACTGTTTCGAGGGTACCCAAATATCACCTCTCTTAAGAGGTGGCTAGGTGACTTAATTCCCCTTCCTGCCTATACTCTGAATACCTTAGGGCCTGACAAAAGCCCCACTGAATCCAAAAGGAACCTTTCAATTGATTAATTGGGCATCAAGCCCCTGTCAATAGACCCACGATCCAAATCCCATTAGAAGCATCTTCTGTGGACAGGTGGCTTTCTGCAGCAGTGGGAACAGAAAAATCTTGCTGGTCTTGTTGTCTTCACTGCTGTTGTGCCTTGTTACGGTCAAGAAACCCCAGAGTACATTGGGATAGAAGAATAGGAGAGATAGAACTAACGGAGTTCTGAATACATACTCAGAGCCCTGGTCATCTTTTAACAACAGGATAATACTATGACTGTTACCAACAAATGAGAGTTCAGTGTCCTGCATTTTCTTGAATGGAACATTGCTGAATATTAGTGTTATCTGAAGGGGTGGGGTGAGTCTGAACATCATTAGTTGGGCATTCATCTTATTCAGCAAGTTATTTTCTAATTCTTTCAACCCTAGAATGAACAGCAGTTAGAAAGTGGCTGACACCATTTTCAATGTTCATGATGAATTATGGTCACAGTTTTTAATAGAAATAGAATTTTAAGAACTATTTCTCTAAATTTAACCTGTGTTGTTAACTTTTTATAAATGTCTGGACATACTTCACTATCATTCTTTGTGCAAACACCTGCTGTGAGCAGGAATTTTCTATGAACATTGAGAATAGAATATGTTCAGGGGCTTTTCAATCCAACCTTATATGGGACTCTATTTCTGTGCCTACAAATTGTATATGGAATCATTTTTCTTTCAATGAATTCTTCCTAAGTAACTCAACTGTGAAGTATCTGATTTATAATCAAGGATTTAGACGTCCTACTCACCTAATTTTTGGAAGCAAACTAGTACACACAACAGTAGAAGCCATTTTCTGATATTCAGGAAAATCTAAGGTATGAGAGTATTGGTTGGTCTTTGATGCACACCTTCAATATAAATCCACATAAATAAAGTAGTTTAATTTGATTAACCAATTACAACTTAAATTCGTTTTCTTTCAAGAACACTAAGACATGTTTTTTTCAATACTATTGTAAAGCTACAGGCAAAAAGCTGTCTCATGCGCCAGAAACTCATTCATGGGACAAACTTATCTGATCCTGGACTCTTAATGGATCATAATTCAAAGCAATAGCTCTGATTTTTGGCATTATGGGATCTAGTTCAGATTATAAATGGTATACAAATCAACTAATGCAGATGATACCACAATCCATAACTGCTAGCTGAGGGTCATGATTTCTCACTAGCCAATAGACTACTACATACTAAATTATTTCCTGGAACTCAGTACAAGCTATCTATCACAAATGTGATATTTTTATATCACTTAGAAGAAAGGTAAGTGAAAATACATCGTTTCTGGCTAGCACATCAACACTTTCACCTTATAAATATAAGAAAAGATGCAGCCTAGGATTCAGCGATTCCCTTGGCAGATTGTAAACTTGTATACAGAGCACATTATACAGTGTGTATAACATTTGGGAATAGAGTAACATCCTCTGATTCACTTGGTAGTACACAACAGAACCTTGCTGGCATCTCCAGATAGCAAAGCTTGAATGGTTTGCAATATAGCCAGACCCTTCTACTGTAACAACAGCCTAAATCAGTTATTGTGTATTATTTCTCTAGCCTCATCTCTAATCATTCTTCACCACCTCACTTCTCTATCTACTTTCCATGACCCTTTTTGTCTCCTAGGCTTGCAGTCTTGGTACATGCAACAGTATTGCCAGCAGTTGGGATTGTCATTTTCCGTTATTTTTTCGTTTTCCAATTTAACGATACAAGGGCAGATACTTTTTGGAACCTATTCTTTTATTAAAAAAATAAGGCCCATGCACTGCCTTGAGTACGGGCAATGCATTACAATACACTTAGGGCCACATGTACTACATTGAATGGCAGGTTAATAAAAATGAACATTGAATATGTCCCTAGTTATTCCACATTAAATGTATACAATTCCCCAAGTACTCCTCTAAACTGAATTTTAAATTCACCCACTCCTCTTACTGCTGCATTTGGCTAATCTATGTTAAGTCAAACCACTACAAAGGTTATTTGGTGAGATAACTGAAGGATACTAAAAGTTGTAATAATATGTAGGTTCTCCATATATAACACCTGCACAAGAATGATGCAAAAAGATTTACATTCTGTTCTTCCTTAACTAGAGGTTAAGCATCATTTACAAATGTTTTAAAGTTAACAATTCCATAAGAAGATTTCAAATACCCTACTTCTCTGTAAGAGAACATTAAAATAGCCAAACAAGACACTTAAGGAGAGTTGTGACTGTCAAGTGAATCACCATGGGATGCGAAAGGCAGACTAAAAAGAAGGGAAGAAGTCAAATAAGGGAAAGAGGAGGTAGCATAGCAGAAGGTGACAAAGAGGCAGAACAATCATGAGAGAGAGAGAGAGAGAGAGAGAGAGAGAGAGAGAGAGAGAGAGAGACACTGACCGACCGACCACAGGAGTACATACCCAAACTGTACATGGGAGCTGCAATTCCATCACTGGATCCTGATAACATTAACAAAGCATTTGAACTTCCCTCCTGGGGTTTATGCTGTTACCGGAATCCATTGATGGAAATACAAAATTCTATGTATTATTTGAGACAATCAATAAAAAAAAAAAAAAAGAGCGAGAAAGTGAATTCATTCCATAATACCCCAGGGGCCCATTCTGTTACTGATAAGTGTGCACAGCATCCATTAACAGTGATAGAAGTTGCAAGTGTATATCGACAGTAAAATAGACCTCCACTATGCTTAGAGGTTCACAAACTCTATGGAGATGTGAGAAAGATATTTTTCTTCCAGCTGAAAGCTCAATTTTATCAGGGTAGATTGCTCCCAAATGACCTTGGTACTGAGTTAAATATTGCTCACTGGTACTATTGAGAAAATATTTACAATGTTTAGTTGGAGGAATGTTTTCCTGTTTAGAAAAAAACATTAAAAATGAATGCTGCAGTGAACTGGTCAGAAGAGAGAGACTGCTGCTTCTATATAGCTGCT
This sequence comes from Dermatemys mawii, assembly GCA_007922305.1. NCBI lineage: Eukaryota > Metazoa > Chordata > Testudines > Dermatemydidae > Dermatemys > Dermatemys mawii. Next base: position 11,428,040 of record ML677343.1, on the reverse strand, counting down.
GTAGTGTGCTGCTTGCACTGAGGCTGTCAGTGAAATCAACACCAAATGGCAGATACAGAGAGCACAGAGAAGCCCTGGGAAAGGATGGCTTTTTTACCTGTACTATTTCTGTAAATTGTGGCACAACAGGGCTGAAGCTAGACAGAAAGATCATTTTTTAAAACATTTTAAATAGATCAGTTAATTTGCGTCTGATGGATGTGTTTTGAGAACTCAGAGGGAAAAGTTAATTTTTTTAAAGAAATGGTAAGCAAGTCAACTATTTGTCTGCTAAATATAAGATAGATAATAGTGTGGGGTGATCATGAGGGACATAGTATCTCTGGAGATGATTCAGCTAGGAAGGACAATAATTTTAGAATGTCACTTTAAAATACATATTTTATTTTAAGCATATTTTAAAGTTATGATAAGTCAAAATTCAGTTTGTGTTTTTGTTTGTTTGTTTAATATTTAGTAAAGGGAAAGGAAAGCTTACCCACTGACTACATAAGTTCTTCCAATCCTGCACAGCTCTTGTTAAAATATTGATATAAATGTTTTGCTGCCAACTCTCTCTCCTCATGCACGTGGTACAAAGGTCAACGTGCAGAAGATGTGCAGAGTTATTTCAGCTGCTCTGCATTACCCTACATGCTCTGCTAAGGATATCAACAATTTGGCCAGTGCAGTCGTATAATCAAGAATGGGATGGGGAGGGGGGAACAAAACAAAAAACAAACAAAATCAAGAATTTCTGATGTTACTTTATCTTAAGATGTAAAACTCAAATGCCAAAGATAAATAAACTTTTTTGAATGCATCATTTGGGTTCTTAAATCTGTTTAGAACTGTTCCAAGCTGCAGATGTATTTCAGCCTTGATTCTGGTGCACACTTTATGACATACACATTAAAAAGAATCGAGAGCCTAATTTAAAAGTAGAACAGCATTCCATGTCTGTGCGTTTACATTGGCATTTTTGTGGGGGAAGAGGGTGACAGCACATATCATTTGCTGAGATCTGTAGCCTCTTTTTTTGGACTTTGATTGGATTGATTCTCTTCAAGTTTAATAGACTTGTCCTGATGATCTTTAGGTGGCATGGATATAATTCTCTGCTATTTTTAATATAAATGTAATATTTTTAAATCCATCTGAAAACCAGATTTTGTCTTAAGCAGCTGTGCTTCAATTGTAAAATCTCACCCTTGGGTCTGGTTCCACATCTGGTATCACCCAGGTAGCATTTACATGTTACTTAAAGTAATTAAAAGAGGTTTGAAATAACCCACCATATTATAGAGAGAATACATGATTAAAGATGTATTCTGATTTCTAACCAAATTCAGCGAGAATTTTATAAGTAGCCAGGCACATCAGTTATTTCTAAAGGTGTTGATCAAAATAAGTACATGTTGAGGAAAGTAAAGGCAGGCTTGTAAATGGGTGGAGACTGGGTAATATTAAGCCACCATAATTACTAGTCAGCATTATGTCTCCACTTTGATGTCAACTATGTGCTTTCTTTTGTCTCTCAGAGAGGAAGAAACTTCAAAAGCTTTAATTTCAAGACAATAAAGGGCCCATATTAATGATTTTAACTGCAAATGAAAAAAGTTTTAGCCTGTTAAGATATAAAGGGAGTTGGGTTAGTGCTAAATATGCTTTATGTGTATTATATATTGTGACGGAGTCAGTCCAGAAGGGTATAAGAGAGTGCTGGAAGGCAGGTATATCAGCCTCAGGATGTGCAGGTCTCTGTTCCCTGGATAGCCAAACAAAGGCTACTCCAGGCCAATCAAGACACCTGGGACCAATTAAGCAGCTTCTAGAAAGCAGCAGAAATAGCTAGCCCGATTGGGACACCTGAAGCCGATCAGGGGCTGGCTGAAACCAGTTAAAAACCCTCCCAGTTAGTCAGGTGGGTGTGGGTGTCAGGAGCTGTGGGAGGAAGTTATGCTGTTGGTGAGACTGAGTGGTGAACAACATATCTTACGCAAGGAAGGAGGCCCTGAGGTAAGGGTGAAGTGGAGTTTGAAGAAGTGGGGACTGCTGTGGGGAAGTAGCCCAGGGAATTTTTGTGGATAAAAGGTCAGCCATCTTAGCTGATACTATTATGGTCCCTGGGTTGGAGTTCAGAGTAGAGGGAGGGCCCGGGCTCTCCCCTTTTCTGCCTCCCTTAATTAGTTACTGAGAAAGGGAGGTCACTCTGGGCCTAGATGAGTTTCTGAGGCCCCTAAATCTGTCAGGAAGAGCAGGACCCACCAATACAGACTCGGAACTTTGTCACAATATATTATACACATATGCAATATACATTATATGTATGTGTGTGTAATGAAATGTTGAAACATGACAGAATTAAACATTTCAACCAATAAATATTGATAAAGTCTCTATATCAAATTTCTTAACATGTTTGATACCAAATGGATTTCAAATGTGACAATATATTTAAAACATTTACTATATCGACAATTTTCTGGATATACAAAGAACAAAATGTCATAGCTTGTACCAGTACAGTAGGGACTGACTGGGCCACGTTATACTGTCATTCTAGCCATGATCCCTATTGACTTAAATGTTTTGCACAGGTGAAGCACAGGGAAGAATTTAGCCTGCTAGGATTTGTTTCTAATTTAAAAACATGTTGGCATAAAAATAAGCTTTTGGAATAAAAACCCTGTTGCTGAATACAAATATCAGTGCTGAGCTTCAAGGCTCCAATCCAAATCCCTTTGAAATTAACGGAAGTCCTTCCATTGACTTCAAAAGCCTTTGGATTTGGCTCTACTGATACTTTAAAATACAGATTCATTTTAAAACTATATTGTATTGGTTCTTAGGTTTTCAATGCATACAAGTGCATCCAGAAAGGAAAGAATAGAAAAGGACACAACAAAGAATAATGTCAATGGGAGGGATCCATATACCGAGATCCATATACAGCCCTTGATTCACATCCACATGCAATTCCAGCAGAGATCAAAGTGCTGAAGCGGTATACATGGATTAGAAGCAGTATATTGGGCCCTAGATACTATTCTGACTGGCGCACTATAAATAAGAGAGTTAGTTACAGGAGCAAGCTGCTCCTGCAAAGTGCCGTGTCCCCACTCACTGATTGACACCTCATCAGACAATTTGAAAACATACTATTTAGGATCAAGTCTTGGTATATAGTATTTTCTCTACTATCGTTTCTCTTTATTTTCCATCTTATATATGAAAAGAAGATCTTTGAGTATTCCTGCTGTGCACCAGCGCCTGAAGAAACAATCTTTTGTTTGCAATATCAGCACCACTTGTTACTATGGGGCAGATAAACTCTTAAATTCAGAGATACTTGTTTCATGTAATTATCCATAATACTATGAAAGAGGGAAAAGAAGTCAAGAGTATGCATAATAGAGCCAAACCATTTCTGAGCAGAACTCTTTTTCCAGAGTACTACTTACGTTATGTCAGATTTTTCTGTTGCTTTAGGCCAAAGGGTTTCCATGTGCTGCTCGTTTTTATGGCAAGATAGTAATTTAGCTAACATTACTAGAAATAATTAATAGCTGTAACACCTTAACATTAGAGAGATGCCATTTGATATCAGTCATGAGAGGTCTAGGTACCAAACACGCCCTTACTTCTCCATCAACAGTATCTGGAACAATCATATAACTCACTTTTGAGGAAAATCAGGATAAAACAGTGTAAAACACAGTAAACAATGTACAACAGAGTAAACAGAGATCTTGGATCTAGATAATGATACAAATAAACCATTCAAAGTATGCTCAAAAGCCAAGAGTTTCAAACTTGAGTACCTAAAGTTGGGTATCCATAACCACATTAAAAGTATCAATCAATGGAAGCTGTAGGTGTAGTCAAGTTTTTCATTTATCTTTGTAAATATGGATTGAGGTATCTAAGTTTGGACACAGTTTGAACATTTTGGAAGGAATATTCAATTTTTGCCAGTCTAAGGATGAGCTATAAGGAAGACTTTGGAGTGTTATATTAGGTAGTTATATGACAATGGAACTAACTTACGATACAAGATATTTGTGAAAATGTAGGTCTAAATCCTAATGTATCTTCTCTGGTTTGATATAGCACTCAAAGCTCAGAATCCTTTCTCAGACAAAACACTTACTGAACCCAGTTGTCTGATTAAGGAACATTGGATCAGGGCCTTATTTTTTGAACTCAAAGGCAGTTCTACCTGAAAGTGGACAGATAGCAACTACAGGATTTGACCCTTAATATCTGAAGTCTAGTATGCATATTTGGGCTACAAATAGGTGCCAGGAATTACTCTTTGCCAACGTTGCAATAATTGTAAAAGATAAGGTATTTTATCATGGGAAAATAGATCACAACTTCTTAGAAACTTTCTAATTATGGCTTAGTTTGATGCCAGCTGTTGTTTTAATACTATAAATGGGAGAAAACAACACTGGAATGGACATTTAATTCTGCCTCTCCATTAGCAAACATTAACCACTGGCCTGCAATTGGACCACCTGCAATGTGTTAATCATTAGAAAGGTCACTGTTACTGAACATTTTAAACTGTGAATAGCTTCAGATTAAATTAGGTGTAAAGAAAGTCATTTCCTTTCAGTGATAAACTAAAACACCTGCACCACAGCTCAAGTTTACCATGAGAGATATAAACTCCCTTTCTGAAGCAATACCATTCATGAAGGCACAAGAGCACAGTTTTGTGAGATAAGATCTTTCTAACCTCAATTATTTTCGTTTTGCCAAGTTCTGTGATTATATACACAATTATTTAGACAGACTGCAGGTTATTTTGTGCTTTGTTAGACACAAATCACAACTTTCATTTGTGAGTGCATTAAATATATTTCCCTCAGGTCTTGTTAATTTTCTTTTTTTTATTTTCTTAAATAAAAGTTTGCTCACATTGCTTCATCTCCTCTCCCTTATAATAAGAAACCCAGCACCTTTTACCCAAAGGGATGGTGAGCATATCACAGATGCTTCTGCTACAATATTTACTGGTCCACTATGAACTTAAAAACTTTTGGCATAACTTCATATTTACTTAATGCTATTAGGCCTTGAAGAAACACATTTTTAAGCAAAGACCTGAAATATAACTCATACAAATTCAATGTGTTGGCTTAATAGAGTGAGTTATTTTTTAAACCTCAAAGTATTCATATGCAAAATGAAAAATGAGTCTTATGATATAACTCAGGGATAAGTACCTAGTATATGCATATTTATCTGGCATTTGTATTCAGGGATACTTCTTTTTTCTTCCAGATGAGCCACTCAAACGTCAAGAAAAGGGAAACATCCAGGGATCTCTTCCCAGGAGAGAGACTGGAAGGTGCAAAGCCACTTTTGCTTGCACAGACACACACACACACACATACATACTCTATATCTGCACCAATGGTTAGAGGATCAGGCCCTTTGTGCATAAACTTAAATGACCACAAAAAATGCAAGGCAATGCACCACACCCACTAATTGTCTTCCCTAGAACAATTTTCATCCATTTAATGATAGATAAAAGTTTCTGGCTTCGTGTAAGCCACACATTGAAGAGGATGTAGGACGATTTAAGTTAGAGGAAGGGGTGACTCACTTTAATATTCATATTCTTACATCCTTCTGATGGTTTCTTTTCTCATCACATATTTCTCCTCAGACCCCTCAGAGTGTGAGTTATACTAAAACATGCCATTAAGATTAGAGTCAGTGGACTAACTTCAGAGGAAATGTGTATTTGGGGGAAGATGAAAGTTAAATGGTTGAGAGTCCAAGTGAGTATGGCAAAGTTTAGAACGGGTTTAAGATGGCATAACATATATTGATATCGATGGAAGAAGATAAACATGGCACCAACTTAGTCTCTTTTTAGACTTAGTCACCTCTGAATTTGGCCCTCATTGTGTTCTATACTGTGACTCAGGTACAAGGTTATTTTATAATGTAACGGTCTCCAAGATTAATAGAGTGTAAAATATCCAGTATTAGAACACAGCTCTCATCTCCAAATTTTCCATCCTATGCCTACCTAATCCACAAGTCCACAGTGCTACCCAGGCAAGATCCTTAACTCTTCTGTCTCAACTTCATCCTTTTTAACTCTAGCTCATGTACAAAAATGGCCTCAGCGTGTGAGCCCATCAAACCAGTGGAGAGCAAAGCCGCTCTGGCAACAGTTTCAGTGTGGCATCCTCCTGCACTGATCCCTTTCTCCCTGTTTACATTAACTCCCTTACAGCTGGCACAGTGGGTGCACTCACACTGGTGTCTGAGGTCTGACAGCTAGTCTGCACTTTCATTATGAGATGAATTGTCTTCTTTGTGTGCCTTCATAAAATGGCAGCAAACAGCAGGCAGAGAATTGGAGACACGTCTTCAATACCTGACACATAGTCTTTGTAAGTTTAGATTGTGCAGCACTCCTGACATTCAAAGTCATTTTAGACAACAAAGTCTTAAAAACAAAGTTGACTGCATGCATCTTCCCAACATTGTATGCAGTAGATTGAGCAAAGAAACTAAAGATAAAATCCTATTTTGTACACACAAAAAACAACTTCTATGTTCATAACTTCATAATGGACAAACAACTGAAAAAAAATCAGGACGGTGGTATAGGAGTATTTTAATGGAAGTGGTATTTTGACCTTACCTACAGTATTATGGGAACTGCTACTGCAGTTTATTTTAGCCACTACTGCTAAAATAAATGTAGTTGATGAAGAAAAATATAAAGACGGAACACTGCAGAGATTGGTGCTAAATAGCAAAGATAAATCTCTTAGGAAACTATTTGCCTTGAAGTTCTATGACTCTGGAACCTAAGCCAGAGATAGTGGACCTTTGCCAGTTTACACCAGATGAGGATCTGACTCATAGCATTAATTTCTTCTGCATTTCATTTAAACCTGAAGTTTGCTTTTCATACTCCAACCTGTTATCATCAATCATTTCTCTAAAGACAAATCTCAAAATCTGCCTCCCAAGTGACTTCTTTCAATAGACTATAAAGCTGAGTATTGGTGTGCTAACAGAAATGGCTGCCTTAATGTGGGAATGACCTCACCCTTTCCCAGTGTAGTGTGTTGGGTGTTCATGGGCAGCTCTCTTTTGCTGAGCTGAACCAAGCATGTAGATAAATTGCTGAGCCCTGACTTAGTAATAGCATCTCTGTTTGTCTCTGGGCAGAGGCTGTCAACATGAATGGCCACACATTTTGCAGATAATGGCCCAGGAAATATTGCAAAGTGCAGCTGCTTTTGGGAAAGGCATGTCTGGAATCTATTATATAGCCCAAGAATGAGTACACATGGTAACTGAACACTTAAAGGTAATCAAAAATTATCATAATATATATTTGTATTTCTATTGTATACTTAATTAAAAGAAAACTATTTCAATGACTTATTTTTAGAAGCAGACCAAATCTTGCACTCAGAGCAGTTTTGCCTAAGTAAAAGGACTCCAGGATCATCTGGCCCTGGTACTTTTTAATTAAGATTTGAGGTTACAAATGAAAACAAAATGCAATAATTAAAATAAAAACAAATATATAGGTACAAGGGGAAAACTTTCCTAAATGCAAGAATTCCATCAAAGTTAAGTTTTAAATTAACTTGAGTTAACCTACTATTAATAGAGATAAGCTCAAATTCTGAGTCTGACCATCCCCAAATACTGGGAAAATTTGGAACCACTATACAAATTATTTTCCATATATGAATAGTTATGGACATTCTCCCTACATTCTAGTAAGCAAAGTCAAAAGTGAAATCGCCATTACTTAGTTAACAACTTGGAGCTAAAGCTGGATAGTAGCTAAACTACAGAGAGTTGTCAAAAAATCAAAGCAAATCCTTGTGAAAGAAGGTTACAGGGGAAAGATGAGAGTTGTTCATAGCACTTTGTGTTTAATATCTGTGTAATTGACTTGAAAAATGTAGCAAGATACTTGTTGTCAACATTTTGGATGATACATGAAAGTCTGAGATTCACTTCTCAGACAACATTGTCCCTCCTTGATTCAGTAGCGAAACAGGCAGCTCAGTACAATGGGGAGAGTACGTCTGAAAAATTAACTAGGTTAAATGGGAACAACAACTCTTTGAGAAACATATTTAATTCTGTTTATTCAGGAGTAAGTTACAAAGGCTGTGGCTTTAGTATATTACAGATTCATATTCTTTCTCCCTACATTGTTTACGTTTTCCAGAGCCAAAATGACACACACAGTCTTCTGGGGAAGAAGTCTTCAACCCCAAGATGAATATTCTGACGCACAGTGAGTGGAAAGGATAAAATTCCAGAGATCCCTGTCATGCTGGAGGACACCTTAATATAGTGGGATCTCAAATTATAATACATGAACCATCCATAGTTCACAGAATCCAGGATGTTAAGGATTTTGAGAACCAAACAGTGGAGGATTTAAAGAGGAGATGGTGAGCTATGAAGGAATCTTATTTTGTGAAATAGTCCACAGAATTAAAAAGCTGTAATTGAATCTAGGCTGCCTGCAGAAAATCCTCAACAGACTGAAAGATAACAGGGAAGATATGCAGAGTGGGTAAACAAACAATTGGTAGTATTGAATACTGCTTGGACAGAAACAGTGTCTATTTGTGTCTTGTGCAATGAATCACACTGTCAGTGAGTAACATACACAACACAATAACAACAACGGGAAAGCTATGCTAATGGATGTGGTGGGGCCAACAGAAAAACAATTGAATAGAATTTGTAGGAAACTTAGGTACAGTCATGTACAACAGAGCACAACCACTGAGAAGAAAACTACCAGATTTCTAGGATCTCTAAATAAATAAATTTAAAACAAAGAAAATATTGAGTGAGGAGTGATTGGGAAAGGGCAGGAAATGGGACAGGGGGTGTACGCTGCACTAAGTATGTTAGTACAGAGCATGTCACTTCTGAAGCAGGGGAAACTGGGAAGTAAAGATAGAGCCTGAGTCCTTGCTTTGCAGAAAGCATAACTATGTTCTGCCCCATGCATGGAGCTTGCTGGAAAGGCACAATACACCACATATTGGCCAAGAGCTGTATATGTTAAAAGGGCAAAGCCCTACCAGCAGTATGCAGGGGTGAACTAGCATCTCTCCTCTCTCTACAATTTAGTAATTTCTACATTTTATGGTTTTGGAATATCTCCTTTATCTGTTTCAATATTTCCCATCAGAAAAAAACAAACTACTTATCCTTTGATGAAAATTTACTACCGTGTTTTCTTTCTGTTTTGTGGTTCCCAAGTCACTTTTCCACGGTTACTTTAAATATAATTTACAAAATGTAATAATACCTTCTGTCAATACTTTCTATCAAGATTTTTCCTGACCCTAATTTAGTGCCCCCGGGAGTCCTGTTAAATCTCTTGAATGAGACGAACTCTATATTCTCACATAATACTTTATTCTGTTTGAAACCACGCTCCATGTTTTTCTTAACTTATGAGTTCTCTCACTCTCTCCATATTCTGTGTCTGGATATTTTTTTCTGCTAACGAGCTTTTCACATTTTTGGGCTTTAATGTGTAGCAGCCAATCCCAGGCATACACTCGGCCACTTCAGCTGGCATCTGATTTTCGAAAACTAAACATGTACACAAAGAAAACTTACTTGCAACTTACGTACAATAAGCACAACTGCATACATAAAAATGTGTATTTTTAGATACATAACTGGTGTTCTCTCATGCAACTGGAATGATTGCACATGCAGAGTCTGTAAAATGAAGTCCTTACTGTTAATGTAAATTCAATTTTTTTGCATTGATGGTATGGAACCCAATCTTCATTGATATTAATCAGTTTAGTTCATTGAATTTATTAGAACTACACCAATTTATATCCATTATTTTTTGTGACTTCTGAGATTCTTTCTCCTGTGTCGTCTCTTATTCTGCTGAGTGAGTTAGGAAAAGCTCCTGGATCTGACAGCTTATTGAGTGGATTGTGGGGGGGCACACTCTACTTTGCTTGAAAGGATGCTCATTCTACACCTTTGTTTGGGTTCAGTAGTTCCTTACTCCGTGTGTAGCCCCACTGGATGCATGCCTTTCAGGGAAAGCCCAGCATTAGGTTTAGCATGAAGATCTGTAGCACTACGAAGGTGCTTAGAAATGAATTCTGCATGAAGGTAAATTCCTCCTAGACCTCCCTGGAAGTCAGGGGAAACATGTCCACTGTGAAAGCCCTGGAAGGGTGCTGCTTATTCCCCATTACTTTATCTCCTCCTTTCCATTCCTGGCCCAGAGGAAAATATGAAAAGTGAGCAGTTCCTGCATTTCCACCTACACATATAAGACACAGGTCTCCAGCTAATGTAAGGCAACTTTATTCTCTCGGCTTCAATGGAGCTACCACAGTTTATATTAATCAAAAACCTAGACTAGACACTGCAGTTCTGCAGGCCCTAGGAGGCTGAGGGAGGCTCTCCATGCCCTACTCTTCCAAAGGCATTCACTAAGTGCTAGTCACAATCTCACCCTTTCAGAGCAACATGGCTACTCATGGAGTAAAGCATCACTCATTATCAGTAAGCATGACAGCAAAAGGCCCATAGTTGGCAGTAAGCAGAACAGAGTATTTTTTTCCTGGCAAACACCAGTGCCAAGGAGTGCTTATCACAACTATACACTCTTCAAACCATCACCTTATGACACTAGAAGAATTAAATACGTACATTTAAAAACCTACCCCATCAATGTGTGTAACAGCTCAATATTTATCTTAATGTTCTATGACCTTTAAAAAATATAGGCTGGATTAATCACTTACTAATTCCAGCATAAATCAAGAGCAACTAGAATTAAGACAATGGAGATACATACACCAGTTTGTGTACCAGTGAGAAAGCAGAGCCAATCTCTCTCTCTTCTGCTAGAGTGCTAATCACTGAAAGTACTGTGTGTAGGACTAGTTGAAACTTTTTTAGTGTATATATATATATGAATGAAAAACTTGTTCAATATTACACTGAATAAAAAATGGCTGTTCAAATGATACTGGAAAATTTTGTATCATTCAAAATATTCCTGAAATATTTCAAATTGAAAAATATATTTCTATTTGAACTGTACAGAATATAAGTGAAAACTTTTCAGTTTAGGGAATTTTTATTTTTACCATCTAATTTATCTCTGAAGAGATCTCCTAAAATTAGAAAACATTTTCATTTCAATAACACTTGAACTGAAACCATTTTTGTCTGGAATTCATTCAAAATAAAAGACTTTGCTTTGAATCTTGTGTCAAAAGTTCCAGAGATTCTGTGAAAATTTCAAATAAAATTACTTCCCCACCTCCTCACTGGAATTGTTTTGTGGAAAAGCATTGCCAGTTTTTAACCACCCCTAGTTGCAGGATCAGCAGAGAAGCATGGTCAGGGTATATCAATCTGCTGATAATGGACATTAACATCTTTTCAGTGGATGAACTCTGAATACACCATAGATAGATAACACCACCTTAGGAATAGGATATTTATTTTTCTGGGCTATAATCAGAAGACATGGAATGTGAACTACTAAGATTGGAACTTCTGTTTAAGATTTTAATACTAGAGGTGTTCAAAACAGATAAGAGACCTGTCACTTATGCGTTGGCAATATCAGGCCACCAGTCATGCCAACCACATGCCTCCTGAATATTTCTTCAATATATACTTGGGAATAATAGTTTTAGGCTTCATCCTGCAGTCCCTACCCATGGTCCACTGATGCCAATGGAAATGTCGTTTGCAAGGTTAGACTAAAAATCTAGTTGAGGAGCAGCCTTAACTAAAAGTTATCTATGACACCAAAAGGACAACTCACCTATGTACAAGATAACAGATTTAATCAATAATTCAGAATAAGTTGGGACACGAGAAGTAATGTGTGTTATATTTGAAAATATTTTATAGAGTATTTATACTAAATCACTGCCAGTAGCTTTAATATCAAGGGATAGCTATTAGAAGAAATCACTCAAAGTAAAGGGAGAAAAAGGAGCTGAGTCCTGACTACGACCTATGGAGCAGACTATTTCTCTGCCTTGGAGTAACTACTGTAATAGTAACTGCCCCATGCAGGCCCAGAGAACATTCGAGGCCAGCATCAATGTAAACTTATTTGGTTGTAAACATGGTCCTTAATACATCAGAAGAAGAATACAGAGTTCCAGATTTATAGATTTCTGAAACTAACCACAGTATTCATGACATCTTTGTAAAAAATACTTTTCTATTGCTGTGTTAACTTATGACCTGAAAAGGCTAAGCTCAGCTGCTTGGCAGCGGCAGTGAATGGAATGAGGGGGAAAAAAAAAGTTCTTGTGCTGCTTGATTGCTCAACAAAAAACCAGTTTTCTAATGGCTGAATTAACATTTGGAAGCGGTGTTATTAATTTTATCTCCTTCAATATTTTTACAGCTGTAATAATTAAAAATTTCACTAGTATTTTACATTGTTAAAACCCATCAACTCGTATAGATCTAATTCTCTGAAGCTGTAAAATATATGCAAATTAATTTTTAAGTGATTCCAAATGGGTGAGGAGAAAGGAGTGGGGGATGACACTTATAGCTAAATCCATGAAATGTATATGCATGAAGTAGTAATGTACATATACAAGTAAAAATTCTCAGCTTACATTACTGGAGAGCTTTTTAACCAATAAATATCTAGCATGATTTATGTTATGGAGGAGAGATCTTCCAATAGACTTTGTTGCAAACTGCCGAATGTAAACAAAAATATTTGGCTAGATTTGCCACTACAAGGTGATAGAAATGCAAATATTATTTACATGAATGTGAATGTTCTGTATGCCTGGTGTCCTCCAGTAGCATTTGCGCACAGCCCTTGTGCCTCATGTCAGTGGGACTCTGCATGGGCACATGAACCATGCCAGTGGAAATTAGGTGCCTAACCTACGTAAGCACTTTTGCAAAGTCCCTCTAAGCACCTATCTGCGGTTTAGCTGCCTAAAAAGACATTTGTGCATCTGGTCCTCTGGGCCTGCTCCTTCAAGAGGAGAGGATCAGTCAGTAGGAGTTGATAAAATGGGAGCAAAACATTTTGCTTGGTGGAGACTGCAACCTGGGGCCCATGATCATAGATAGGATGACACTGGCATGACCATAGGACTTCCAGGCTTACATCTGACAAAAGGCTGCAAGGGATGAGGACTGTTGAATTACTGTTCGGTTATTGGGTTCAGTTAAGATTTGCCAGAGCTCAAGTCACATGTCTGTGCAAGCAGTGGAATGGGATTCATTTGTCTCATGCTTGGGTCTGGAAACACCCAGCAGGTGTCCGAGGGCATGGGAAGAGTTTTGGCTTCACCCCAAGGGTATTAGGCAGCAGAAAGGATCTGATGCAGGGACTGTAATTTGCTGCTGGCATGGTCCAGTAACAAAATACTAGTCCTTCTGGATAAAACTAATATATCTGCAGAAAAATAACCTGAAACATATATAGAGTGGGGGCGGGGGTGAGGGGAAGAGAAATCCGACAGGCAATAGTGCAGAAGGAAACTTAACGCACATTAAATATCAGATTGCATTGCAGTATGTAAGCAAAAATAGGACCATGTAATTTTATGCTGCCTATTCAGAAGCACCACACTAGAGACAGTGAGAGGTCTCTGTCAACATGCTCTGATACAACCATATCTGGAATTTTGTGTCCAGCACTGGCCACTTCCTTATCAAAATCTATTGATCAGTTGAAGGGTATTCAGAGAAGAGCAACAAGAAATTAAGGGCTTGAGAGAGTTTTATGAGAAAAGATTAAAAGAGCTAAATATAGACGGGGGAAACAATGACTGGGCAGGGGATAGGGGGCATGGTAGCAATCTATAAATATCTCAAGTATATAAATACAAAAATGGTGAAGAATTATCTAGTACATGGGCTATAACTAGGAGTTGGGGGATGAAATTAAAAAACGGGAAAATGTAGGTTGAATGTCAGTAAAAACCTCTTGACACTGAGATGCATTAAATTGTCTCCTGAGGGAAGTGGTCTCTAGAGTAATTGCCCTATTGTTCAGCATGTTCTAAAAATAGATTAGACAAGACTAGTGAATGCATAATGAGAAAAATCCTGCATTTGCATGGAGTGACCTGCATGTTTGAAGAGATCTTTTCATTTTTACCATCTACAATTCCCTTAATGTAATTAGAATAGTCCTAGAACTGATGTAATGCTGATCCAAATATATGAAGAAGAAAGACTGGAATTCTTTATCCTCATATAAAAAGTAGGATGTATTAATTATTTTTTTTTGATGGTTGAGGAAACTCCTCCTAATTATCAATATCATGGTAAGCTGAGCATCTTTTCGTGACAGATTTTGTGACTGAGCAGGTAATTTTTCAAAGTTAATATAGAGAATTTTTGTATTGGAAATTATAGAATCTTTTAGAAGTATGTTTAGCCCTTTTAGCACATTCTTCTGAGTTAATGAAGTTGCATACAAGCCATCAAATTACTTCAATCTGTTCTCCAAAAAGATAAACTGATCACAATTCCTACTCCTGTATTTTATTCATCAACACCATACTGCATTTTCATTTAGGGTAACCTAGTTTTATAGAAGAATGTTACTGTTTGGTAAAATAATGCCTTTTTTAGTGTTGTTTTTATAGGGGTAAACCATAAGTTTTAGACTTATCTCCTAATATTTTATTTTAAATAAATGGAATAAAATAACTTAGAAAGCTGTTACCTTGGATAATTTCACCCAAAATCCATAGCTTTTCTCTTATATTTTTATTACATAAATGAATTTTTATCCATTTATTTTAACAACATTAGCCATTAGTTAAAAGCTCATTCAAGCTGTCCAAACCTTCCACAGTTCCCATAATTTTCTAGCTCTAAAACTACACCTGTTCTGAATTAATATCATCCAAAACCTTCTTATATGCGAATTTTTATTGACTGACGTTACATAGGAACACAATGGAAAATTTTCTTAAGTTTTGCATTTTTAATTCAAATACTTTTATGAACAAAGTCATTTGTTGATAAAACTCAAAGACTATCACTGAAACACATTATTTCAAAGAATTGTGTGCTATCAGGAAATGAAATAAGCATTATCCAAGTGTGAGGAGAGGAACTACATAATGAGCTACACAGTTCTTCAACTCCACCACACCAATATCATTATGAATGAAAGTGCTATTCTTCTAATCAAACAGAGATTATTCAAAATCAGTTTGATTGAGCAGTTTAGGACTGATAGTGATTTAATGGCTTGTGTAGTCACAGATCAGATATAGCTATAAATATATGCAACTAGGACAGCCTGTAAAGAGAAGTGACTGAAAATGGTTTGCCAAAAAAGCACAGTTTGGCAAACAAAGGAACTGCTATGGCTGTAGGCCATGTGAAGCTCTGTAAACTTCCTGTGCTGTGAATTCCAAGCAAACAGGAATCCACTTGCCAGCTGAAACCTGCTCTTATATGGCACAGACCTATCTGGATGATTCAGGTGCCTTCACTGGGATATCCTAAGGGAATTCATTGTTGTGTAGCCACAACAACAGCCATTTTTTGGAGAAAATGTTTGGAAAGTGGAAAAACAAGCATGAGCTAAAATAAGTCACAATTTTCTTTAGAAAGCCATGTGTTTTATTTGTGGTTCATGCTGCACATGGATGATTTTTTGGGAAAAAAAAATAAAACCTCCAATGTGTAGATTTACAGATTGCATTTAAAATGTTGCAGTCTGCCTATCAGAAATGTAAGTGGTTGATTTCTATTACTATATTTTTTAAAAAAAGAAAAATCTCTTACAATGTAAGATCAGAAAAGGCTAAAAAAGGGAAAGAATAAGTTAAAAATTACTTGGACAAATTAGATCTCTTCAAGTCACCAGGGCCTGATGAAATGGATCTTAGAAAACAAGAGCTGACTAAGACGATATCTGAGCCATTAGCGATTATCTTTGAAAAGTCATGTAAGATATGAAAGATTCCAGAAAACTGGAAAAAGGGCAAATACGGTGCCAATCTATAAAAAAGGGAAATAAGGACAACCTGGGAAATTACAGACCAGTCATCTTAACTTCTTTACCCCGAAAGATAAGGGAGCAAATAATTAAGCAATCAATTTGCAAATATCTAGACGATAAGGTGATAAGTAACAGTCAACATGGATTTGTCAGAAACTAATCATGTCAAACTAACCTGAAAGCTTTCTTTGACAAGGTAACAAGACTTGTGGATGGGGGGAAAGCAGTAGACATGGTATATCTTGACTTTAGTAAAGCTTTTGATATTGTCTCGCATGACCTTCACATAAACAAAGTAGGGAAATGCAACCTAGATGGAGCTATTATAAGATAGGGGCAAAAATGGTTGGAAAACCATTCCCAAAGAGTAGTTATCAGTGGGTCACAGTCATGCTGGAAGGGCATAACAAGTGAGGTCCCACAGGGATCAGTTCTAGGTTTGGTTCTGTTCAATATCTTCAATCAGTGATTTAGATAATGTCATAGAGAGTACACTTTTAAAGTTTGTGGATGATACGAAGCTGGGAGGGGTTGCAAGTGCTTTGGACGATAGGGTTAAAATCAAAATGTTCGGGACAAACTGGAGAAATGGTCTGAAGTAACTAGGATGAAATTCAGTAAGAACAAATGCCAAGTACTCCATTTAGGAAGGAACAATCAGTTGCACACATACAAAATGGGAAATGACTGCCTAGAAACGAGTACTGTAGAAAGCGATCAGGGGTTCATGCATCACAAGCTAAATACGAGTCAACAGAGTATTGGATCCAGTTCTGGGCATCACATTTCAGAAAGGATGTGGACAAATGAGGGAAAGACCAGAGAAGAGCAACAAAAATGATGAAAGGTCTAGAAAACATGACCTATGAGGGAAGATTGAAAAAAATGGGGTTTTTTAGGCTGGAATAGAGAAGACTGTGAGGGGACATGATAACAGTTTTCAAGTATGTAAAAGGTTGTTACACGGAGGAGGAAGAAATATTGTTTTTCTTAACTTTTGACGACACTACAAGAAGCAATGGGCTTAAATTGCAGCAAGGGAGGTTTAGGTTGGACATTAGGAAAAACTTCAGAGTGGTTAAGCCCTGGAATAAATTGCCTAGGGAGGTTGTGGAGTCTCCATCATGGGATATTTTTAAGAGCAGATTGGACAAACACTTGCCAGGGATGGTCTAGATAAAACTTAGTCCTGCAATGAGTGCTGGGGACTGGACTAGATGAGCTCTTGAGGTTTCTTCCAGTTCTATGATTTTTGTAAAAATAATTTTAGAGACTGCATTAAAACAGAAGCAGCCTATATTTATTGACTTTAGTTGGTGTTTCCATATACCAGTGCTTTTCCGGCTCAACTTCTTTAATGGCGTAACTCCACTGACTTCAGTGGCGTCTCGCGGCAGATTTATATATTTTTCTGGACAAGTGTTTCCTGAAAACTTATGATTTTCTTACTATCCTTTTGAATTCAGTTGTTTGTGATCCTGCAAGTAATTTGAAATTAAAGTTAAAATATAGCACCATAAAATGTTCAATAAATACTTTACCACATATGTGCTAATGACTTTGGTTAAAATGTAGTTAATAATTTGTAATACCCTCTGGCCCAGATTTTATTTTCCCACATGGCCCTTGTTTATCTTATATAAGAGAAAGGCTGTAACCCTTCCTCAACCCCCTTAGCTCGCTGACTCAATAGGACTGTTTGCATGAGAAAGGACTCCTCATATAAGTAGAGTTTTCAAAAATAATGCACAATATATATACAGTAATGATGCAGCTGTATTATGGGCCTGATCCTCCACCATTGTGGTCAATGGATATTTATAATTGACTTAATAGGGTGTCCAATCAAGGCCTATCTATGCGAGATCAAGAATGAGACAAAGCAGAAGATAGTAAATATTGTCTATGACTTTTATAGCAACTGTAAGAACTAAATTTGAAATATTTTAAAGTTAAATATTGTTGAGGCAATTGTTTCCTTGCAAACATATACATCATTGCTTAACTTCTAAAACATTTTTTCTTTACATTCATTTTACTTCACTTAAATATTGGTATTGTATAGTCTTTCAGTATCACAATTTCTACAGCTCATTTATGCTCTTGCATATGTCAGGTACACTACAGTCTAATTTAATCTTCATTACACATTGCCATATTGCAATTATACATGCTATCGGAGTGTTAACACATATTTAAACCTGTTATTCCTTTGTCACTGATTTACAAAGAGGTACCTGAAAAGAAGCAGATGTCATAATTACATGCTTATTCGGCTCATTTTATACTAAATCTCAAAGCAAATTGCAAATGAGCTAGGCATGTCCTGAAATTAATGTAGTGATAGTACACTAATGCTGTGATTCATTAAGGTTTGTCAATGTGCTGCACTTCTGGAATGTGTGATAAAACTATATTAATACTGCACAGTAATGAGATTAATGAATTTATACATGGAGAAGAATAATGGTTCTCTTTGTTAGACTATTGAAAAAATAACAAAGGTAATTAAAAAGAATTACTCAAATCCCATACAACCTCATTTATATTAAATTAATTTGTCTGGTTTAATTTCTAATAACTGATCACTCCTTGCAAATTATAAAGCACTTCCAGGCCATATGAACTACTACTGTAGGATTAGCAATCCAGAGTATTATGAACTATCAAGCTGGTCCCTGTGGGTTCATATTAATTAAAGCTTAACAGTTTGGAAAATTGTAGCAATATTTTATGATTCATGTAATTAAACTCTAACGAAATGTCACAACTGCTAGTTATTTTTGTGCCTGTGATTAATATCTTATTTTAAAAGGAAGCATAAGTAATGAAATATTCTTAAAACACACAGACAATCAAGAGAAAAATGTACTGGTTGTTTTTATCATTGATAGCTCATCACATTAGCATTTCACTGCCTCTATTTCAATCACTAATGGTCAGCATCAGATGATGCAAATCAGATTAATATTTGACACCATCTGGTTTTCAACCTAGGGTTTTTACACCTGTGTAACTCCACATATAAGAGTTGAGTTCTTCCCGATTTGGACTATTAGATCAAAATCAGACTCTTACTTTCCAGCAATTCTGAAATATATATAATAAAGGCTGTGCAAAGGCTAGTACAGTGTGTGCAAAGCCATGCTGCTCCTAAAGAAAGGATTCCTGCAACCCAAAATGATGAATGTTGAATTTAAACATTTTACTATGTCATTAGAAGAATGCTTTTGGAAATGGTTTCTACTGAGGAGGAAGAAACTGGAAGGGGTTTTTGGAAGACTGTCTCATTAGATAATTAATGGCATGAAGGTGTTTTTCCCCTTTGGTAGGATTCTTGAAGTGTGTTGCTTAATAGTTACCAGAAGTGGTTGGGATATTTATTTATTTATTTATTTTGAGGGAAGGGGAACTGAATTTTGCTGGAAAATGCCAAATCATCTAAACTAGAATGATTCATGGGAAAGGGTTGATTTTAACAAACTTCTTGTTTCTAAAAAAAAATATTAATAAGTTTTGACATAATTAAAAACATCCTATTTTGAAATTTTCTAAATGAAAAATATAGTTTTTTGGGTCTATCTGGCATGCCATCTAAAAATTTAAATTAATTTACAATAAAGGCTGAAATCAAAATGAGACATTTAAAAATATTGAAACAAAACATTATGATTTACTTGTTTGGCTTTTCCTTTCTTCCAGATATTTGATTTGTCAAAAAAAAAAGTAAAAGTGTGATTTTGGACTTTTTCTCCTGATTTGGGAGACTATTTTAAAAATCTTGAAAATTCTCACAGAATGGTAAAATGGTTTCCCTCTCAGGTTTATTAGTCACCAATTCAGACAAACTAAACATTCTATAATCAGAGTATATTTTCAGGATAAACCTGAACAGACAGTTACCAACCACTAAATTTTGCTGTATGCTTTGTCTTTTGCTAATTATATTTAATAATATTTAGCAAGTATTAATTCTCAGGATCTGAGGACCTGCAGTATTTGGTGAGGATTGCTCTGCTATGTGAAGCATACAACTGACATTAAGGCTTGCATTATGCGTAAAGGACAAAATGTAGGCATCAGATCACAGAGCCAAATGAAAGCTGCCATCGCCAATCAGGCATTTAAGCATTTATATTCTACAATTTGTATCCACAGATAATTGTGTCTGGAAACTTAAGAATCAGAGGGTAGCCATGTTAGTCTGGAATTGCAGAAGTGACAAAGAGTCCTGTGGCACCTTAAAGACTAACTAAAGTATTAGAGCATAAGCTTTCGTGGGCTAATACCCACTTGGTTGGATGCATGCAGTGGCCACTAAATGCATCCGATGAAGTGGGTATTAGTCCATGAAAGCTTATGCTCTCATACTTTAGTTAGTCTTTAAGGTGCCACAGGACTCTTTGTCACTTCTTGAAACTTAGATACTAGTGTTCAGAATAAGGTCAAAATGGGAACTACACAGGTAATTCTTGATTTTCCAAGCTGCATTTCTGGTTCCATATGCAAAATTCATACAGAAACTAAAATTTGATTTTATATAACTCCAGTTTTATAGAACTGTAAGGGAAAGGGCAACATTTGTGTTTTGGTCCTCTATATTGGCTCCCTTTTCACTGAAATTTGCTGTCTTTTTTGCTATAGGTTCTGTGTATACAGAGTGCATATGGGTTGCATTTACCTGTAACTTTTTTATACGTGTTGGAGATGGGTATCCTGTGCTCGTATAATTATACACAGCCTCTTTCTTTGGTAGAAAGGGGTGTGCCAAGACAATATCCTCTGTTCCCACACAACAACGGACACCAGACAGATATATTGGTTTTGTCAAATAAATGACAAATGCAGTTATTTAAGGGGCTGATATAAAAGCCCATTGAAATCAATTTTAATTGATTTCAGTGGACTTCAAATCAGGCTCTGATTGTAAGAATTATGTGGCACAAACCAATCAGTGCCAAAAAAGATAAACAGCTTTCTGGACAAAAGATGACAATCCACTTTCATGAGGCATTCAGTCTATGCTCAAGCTACTCTATGACTATTCTAACATCTGTGGGTACAATATTAACTTAAGAGATGGACAATATTTTAACCAGCACAGATATGACTTGATCAAATAAGTCTGCCAACCTGCAAAATCAAAATGACTTTTTTTGGACTTGACTGTATCAATGTCTAAAGCAATAAGGCCATTCTTATTCTACCTTTGAATGCTTTACATTAGAAATTAGCTTTTCTATCCACATGCAGTAGTGCTATAAAAGTGAGTTAGGGGCATCTTTAATCAGGATTTATATTCCCAACAAAGAAAATTAAGATTTTTGTACATGTATGAATACAAGTTATGTAACATGTTCCTCTCCTGTTGTGTTCTCAGTCTACACAGACTATTCCAAGACCTTTAGTAGCTGAACACAAGTATGCCATTTACTTATACTGGATATATAAAGGTGGTGGAAGGAGCATACACCACAGAGTTTACAATATCAGCACCTCCTCAGCCCTCTGCGGGGAAGAGATCTCCCCACTCAGAGATACTTCTTGGTTCTGGTCAATAGCCAACTCTGCTCCTGGCACTTCCTTCCTAGGTCGTCTTCTACTCTTTGTATTAGTGGGCTAAATAGCTCTTCAGTCCTCCCCAGACCATTCTAATCCGCTCATCAGTCATGTCTACCCCAGGGGAAATTAACTGGTGTTTGAGTGATCAGAGTGCTGGCTCAGCTGTTGGTTCCCAGCACTGTGTTACAGGCCCTGATTCAGAAAAAACACTTAAGCACGTACTTATTTAGCATTTGCTTTGTCAAAATGTGTCCATATTTTACACTAGCTAGTGTGTTTTCCCCACTATGTTATGCTTTTAATCTTGACAGTGAAATTTAGCCTAGGGCTCACAGGTACAGTAGATAACAATTCTAACCTAATCTAGTTAGGACAGATTTAATATTAATGAAAGTCAGTTTCCTGACAAATGATGATAAAGTGAAATATTTAAGCAGCAATCAGATCAACATGCCATATCACACCACAAGCCATTCAAAAATGACAAGCAGAAAGAACCTGCTGAGACAACATCCAACCACAAGCATAATCACATTTATGATTTAATTCCCATTTTAGCCTTAGAGCAGATTAATAACTGCACTAAAAGAAAATGAAATCCTAAGTGTGTTTTCTCTTTAAAGTGTTATAATCTGAGAAGAAAATCCCAATTAAATCCTAAATCAGCTATATGTTTTATACTCCTGTAGCTTGCACAGCATTTTGAATTGGCCCCATAGGGATTTTCATCATGAAGGAGGACTGATTTTGCGGCAACTGCCATGAGCTGGATTAACACAGACCTTTCCCTTCTCGCAAAAGTTCTAGTAATGAAGATTTTCCATTACTTTAGTGACTGTACAGCCGTTTTGTCTTAGTAAAACATCATACTGTGCTGATTAGTGATTGAGTGCAACCCTGAGACAGAGCTTGTGGCCAGTGTTTTTCCCACTGCCGACACAGCTACTGCATTTGCTCCCCTCCCCCACCCCTGAAAATGTTTGCAGCTGATACCTTCCTTCATCTGCCCAACTTGCCTAAACAGTTGGGGCACTGCAGGAATAGTCTGCTTAAGCAGTGTTCAGTTTTTAATGAAAGAGATATGGGGGCTCAAGTAAGTAGATGCTGAGGCTCAAGCATTTCTTTTTTTTTTTTTTTTTACTTTTATAACTGACACGAAATGCCCAGAGGTACCGGGACTAATCACTGCCACACTTCGAGGTGCCAGGGCTCAGCCCTGGTACAAATTAAACACTTGTGTTTATGGAATTTAGGAAAGTCACTTTGGAAAAAATTCCTTCTTTGTTCTTTTCAGTGCCAGTGCCTAGGGTATTTCAAGCACAGACATTTTAGCAAAGTCATCCTTTGCTCTAGTTTATTACACTTTAATAAAGTAATCTTGAATGCAAATATATTGCAACTGAATCTGACAATGGTTGGGAAAATTAATTAAAGGAAGATTTAGTAATATTATGTTGTTTCAGTTGTTCCCCCACTATATTTCTCCTATGATTGGTTTGATCTTTTATTCCAGACCTATGCTACCTTTTGAGCAGTCTCCTTATAAACAGTGTTCCATCATGTAACATTTACAATGCCAAATTCAGGACAACTGCTTCTCTGTCTGCTACATGTCTAAAATAAATGGCTGTTTTTCTATTTAAATAATGGGGAGGGGAGGATTAGAATGTTAATTAGAATGCCTGCTTGGATTACTTACTATATTCTTCTTCCAGGTCATTTGGTTGGCAACAAGATTGGGAAAACATTGATAGTTAATGGGTTAAATACATTATGTTAATACATGTGTTTCTGTATCCCTATTACAAGGTTCAACAAGGGAATAAAGTTAGATCAAAAGTCAAATAAAGGTCAGTCACAATAAACCACCATAATATGTGATAACATCCTAAAGTCTCCTCTTTATAAATCACTGTCCGATTGATGACATTAAATTACCTTTCTGCCTCTTTAAGCTTAGCATGTTTTAGGATCTTATAACATGCAAGTCTGTTATTAAAGACTCTGCTGAATTATTCAGGGCTAAGTCAAGATGTCAAGACACCTTTCTTGAGACAGAAAATTGGCAAACACACTCCAACATGCCTTACAGCAAAAAAACCCAAAAAACAAACAAACAAAAAAAGAAAACACCTTGCTGCAGCTGTTGAATTTACCATGAAATTGATGCTATAAAAATTGTTACCTCACCTGGTCACATGAGGTCCCTGGCCTGCTGTGGATTTTCCATATTTCCTGGTAACAAGCAGTTAATTTAATAAAATTATTAGGGCTGGAAGGGACTTTGAGAAGTTATCAATTCCAGTCCCCTGAGCTGGGGCAGGTAAACTTAGACCACCTCTGACAGGTGTATGTCCAACCTGTTTTTAAAAATCTCCAATGATGGAGATTCCATAACATCCCTTGGAAGTCTATTCCAGAGCTTAACTGCTCTCAGGCTACGTCTACACTACTGCAGTAAATCAACCTACACTACAATCAACCTTATTACATGAATAATGTAGCTGGAGTCAAGGTACCTTAGGTCAAGTTACTACGGTCTACACTACATGGGGTGGGGGAGGAGAGGGACAGGGGTTGATGGGAGAAACTCCCCTCTTGACTTACCTTACTCTTCTTATAGGGGCTGAAGTACTGGGGTCAACTGGAGAGCGATCTGCAGTCAGTTTGGCAGGTCTTCACTAGAGCCATTAAATCAACCATCAGTGGATCGATCTCAGTGTCAATCCCAGCTGTAGTGTTGATGTAGCCTTACAGTTGGAAAATTTTTCCTAATATCTAACTTATATTTCCCTTGCTGCAGATTAAGCCCATTACTTCTTGTTCTATCTTCAGTGAACATAGAAAATAATTCATCACTGTCCTCTTTATAGCAACCCTTAATACATTTGAAGACTTATCAGTTCCCTGATCATTCTTCTTTTCTCAAGACTGAACATGCCCAATTTTTTTCAACTTTCTTCATAGGTCAGGTTTTCTAAACCTTACATAATTTTTGTTGCTTTCCTCTGGACTCTTTCCAGTTTGGGCACATCTCTACTAAAGTGGAGAGTCCAGAATTAGACACAGTACTACATCTGAGGCCTCACCAGTACCAACTAGAATGGAACAATTCCTCCTGTGTCTTACATGGAACATTCCTGTTAATACATCCCAGAAATATATTGGTCTTTTTAACAGCTGTATCATATTGTTGACTCATTGAATTTGTGATCCACTATATAATTCTTTTCTGTAGTATTACCACCTACCTAATTATTCCCCATTTTGTAGTTGTGTATTTGATCTTTCCTTCTTAAGTGGAGTACTTTGCACTTGTCTTTATTGACTTTATCTTGTTCAATTCATGCCAAAATTTGTCAAGGATGTTATGAATTCTAATCCTCTTCTCCAAAGTGCTTGTAACTTCTCTCAGTGTGGGGTCATCTACATATTTAATAAGCATACTCTTCACTCCATAATGAAAATGCTGAATAGCACTGGACCCAGGATTGCCTGCTAAGGACTCCATTAAATATGTCCCCCCCAGTTTAACAATGAACCATTGATAACTACTCTGAGTATAGTCTTTTAAGCAGTTCTGCAACAACCTTATAGTAATTTCATCTAGACCACATTTTTCCAGTTTGCTTATGGAAATGTCATGTTCCACTTAGAAGTTTCCTGAAATGTCAAGGTCAGCTTCTAATGCACTTACTGACTTAGGATCAGATTGTGAGCTCCTTAGTTACATTAGTAGCAGTCACTCAACCTGTGTACTCTCATTGAATATTGGAGTGAGTAACTGCTCACTAATATGAGTAAGTTAGTGTCAATCTAGCCTTTATTAATTTCGCTGGGACTGTTCCTCAAACAAGGCACAACTCAACATGAATAATGGTTTCCGACCACAATCATGCAACAGATTTTCATTTGAACAAATTTTACATTAACATAGCTTTCTATCTGCAGTTTAAATATATTTTTACAGTGAGTAATAGTCTGAAATAATAATATATCCCTATGTCTGGCTGGATTTCAGAAATACCACTTCATAAGTTTATTAAAGAGGCACACATAACTGGGCGAAAATGATCGGTTGTTCACTGGAGATTGATTTATTTTTGCAACCATAGTGGCATATTATAGACAATTCAAGATTGTAGTCTTGACAGTGGGATTTTCACTAAGGAATGCGAACTTAATTGAGTACAGTACTAACCAATTTATGTTGCCTGATGCACTGAAGGAGGTTAAAAAAACCCTACCACAAGATAATGGATTGTTTTCTATGTCATAAACTTAAGAGCAGATTGGACACTAACTAAATACTGTGCAGTGCACAAACATATACACACTAACTGTTTTAAATTAAATGAATTTTGTGCTTATGATAGGTACCACACTGGTAGTCCTGCAAACAAAAATTTTCTATTCACCTGCAGAGCTTTGTCAAGCTGATCTGCCATTGAGTTTCAGCGTTATTCAAGGTGGGACACCAATAGCCCTGGACTGTTACCTAGACCAATAATCATGACCTAAAAACTTAACACAGGCCAGATGGCAGCTACTTTCAATCATTACCAGCCATATTCAAACCTGTGACCTAGGAGGTGAAAGACAACACTTTTAGATTAAAATGAAGACAATGGCCTGGCAGAGAACATCAGCCAAGAGAAGAATGCTAGATTGACCACATTTAGACAAATACCCAATTCCTTTTAACTTTATTCACTACTACTTATTTTCAAACCCCTAGGTGAACATTTCTTGACAGGCCCTTTCAGTCACTTTTCTGAAACCATATTGAGACCATGGAAGTATGTGGGGCTGTCAGTCTATTCCTGATGCCCAGACATCTGAAAACCCTTTCTTCACTCAAGTCCATCAAGGGGGGGTAGTAGGGGAAACCTAGGACCGCCCTCTCCATTGGGTTCCAGCTCAGGGTCCTCAAGCTAGATAAGCATGACTCTGACAGTGTCTTGAGCTCCTTCCTACATTCCCCAGCTCTCTGCAGGATCTCCAGCCTGTTGGTCAGTTCGTCCCCTTCTAGGCAGCTCTTTAGTAGTTTTCTGGCAGGAGTTCCTTTCTCCAGCCTGCTCACTCCTCTGGTAGCTGCCCCACCCTTCTGCTTCCCAGTCCTTTTATCCTCCCAGCTGCTACGAGGCGGCCATGTACTGAACGGCCATGCCTGAGTTAACCCTTTGGTTGCTGGGCCAGTGTGTAGTAACATACACCCCATCACAAGGTGTTTCATTTTTCGAGTCATAACTATCTTACGTTGTGACCCTTTCTCTAGACAATTTGTGGTGTGTAAACCAATACATTTTGCTTACCTTTGCATTATTCAAGTTATCAAAGGCCAAGATAGATATGTTAAGTTTTTTTTTTAAAAAATCTAATCTACATTTCAAGTGTTTGTACAATAAAGTAAATAAAACAAAATAAACCAAAGGGGAAAAAATAGAAAATATCCTTCAGTTATGTAATCAGCACACAAAGAAGCTATTAACCTCCTCTAGTCTTTCCCATCCCCCTTTATATAGTAATTTTCTTTGGGAAAGATGACCTACTTGCCATATGCTGTTAGAGCAACAGTATGCTTTATTCTAACAGTGTCTGTATTGTGATGTGACCAGTCTATCTCAGCTCCTTCACTTTGCTGTGCCAATTGGTTTCTCTTTGCTAGCTAACAAAAAGAATCCAAAGCACCAAAAAGTTGTGCATGAGACACGCAACATCTGAACCACTGTTCTGCAAGTGGCTGACACTGTATATATCAGCCTTCTATGAGGGCCGGAAGCTGAAGCTTCTCAGGTGCTTTGAACTACAGCAGGATACACTAGTACACTACCTTTCTCATACTGCTAAATAGAAGGGATTCCTGGCTAGATGAAAAGACAATCTCAGGGGGGCTAATTATGGAAAAGATTGAGCTCCAATAAACCAAAGCATACTTCATAAGTTTCTTTCCCTTGGCTTTCATTCAGCTGACCAAAATGTTGTGGCTCATCCATTGTTTCATAGGACACTCATTTCAGAATTGTGTGGGTATAAAATTAGAATGCTACGGCTCAGATCCTCAGCTAGAGTAAAGCATCATAGCATTTTTAAAGTTAGTGGAACTATGCTGAATTAAACCAGCTAAGGTTCTGGTCCTATGAATATAGGTTCTCTTATAGAATCATAGAATATTAGGGTTGGAAGAGACCTCAGGAGGTCATCTAGTCCAATTCCTGCTCAAAACAGGACCAACACCAACTAAATCATCCCAGCCAAGGCCTTTCAAGCTGGGCCTTAAAAAATTCTAAGGATGGAGATTCCACCACCTCCCTAGTTAACCCATTTCAGTGCTTCACCATCCTTCTAGTGAAATAGTGTTTTCTAATATCCAACCTAGACCTCCCCCACTGCAACCTGAGACGACTGCTTCTTGTTCGGTCATCTGCCTCCACTGAGAACAGCCAAGCTCAATTCTCTTTGAAACCCCACTGCAGGAAGTTGAAGGTCTCCCTCTCTATTCTCTTCCACAGACTAAATAACCCCAGTTCCCTCAGCCTCTCCTTGTAAGTCATGTGCCCCAGCCCTCTAATCATTTTTGTTGATCTCTGCTGGACTGTCTCCAATTTGTCCACATCCCTTCTCTAGTGGGGGGACCAAACCTGGACGCAATACTCCAGGTGTGGCCTCAACAGTGCCAAACAGAGGAGAATAATCACTTCCCTCGATCTGCTGGCAATGCTCTTACTAATACAGACCAATATGACTTTGGCCTTCTTGGCAACAAGGGCACACTGCTGACTCATATCCAGCTTCCCATCCACTGTAATCCTCAGGTCCTTTCCTGCAGAACTGCAGCTTAGCCAGTCGGTCTTTAGCGATGTAGCAGTGCATGGGATTCTTCCTTCCTAAGTGCAGGACTCTGAACTTGTCCTAGTTGAACCCCATCAGATTTTTCTTGGCCTAATCCTCCAATTTGTCTAGGTGACTCTGGACCCTAACCCTACCCACCAACGTATCTACCTCTCCCCCCATCTTAGTGTCATAGGCGAACTTGCTGAGGGTGCAATTAATCCCATCATCCAATCATTGATAAAAATATTGAACAAACCCAGCCCCAGGACCATTCCCTGGGGAACTCTGCTTGATTCTGAGTAGACCTTTGGGTTCCTTCTACATTCCACCCTGCAGCATAAGAGGAAGGAAATGGGGCCTCATGGTCGCATAAGAAAAGAACTTATTCGTTTTACTAGCATGACCAGCTGTATACCTGTAGTCACAGCATTAGCTTGTTACAATAACCATTTGACACAATGCCCTGGGGGTGGGATTTTGAAAGGCTCAACTGGCAGTTAGGTGCCCAACCCCCATTGACTTCCAATATTTTCCTCCTCCTGGCTCCTGAAATTATACTTGCAAAATGGACCATGAGCAGACTGAAAGAATGTCATCCTCACCCGAATGACCCTGCTTTATAGACATGTGGAGACAGGACAAATTGACTGAAGAAAACTTTTAATCCAGCCTTTCATAAATAAATCTGAGAGAAAATTATTGCACTAAAATTTGGAAAATAATTCTTATTTAAACACAAGCCTAATTACAAATGAACATCGGCTATAGGCTATCAGCTAATGCTGTTTATTACATTCAGTATAACAGGGAATCCCTGGGGTTAGTTTCTGAAATAAAGATTTAATTTGAGGGAAAAGCACAACAACAAAAATGTAGCTAATTGTAAACAATAGTATTCCAAGCCCAGCTGACTCCATCAATATAAAAACAGAAATTAACCTCATCCTTCCATTACTGTAAACATATTAAATGCTATTTATTGTGATTACTTGTGTGTGGCCTGTTACAGCCTAAATAGGAACATTTTCGTGACTAAAAGATGTAAACATCAGATAACGCTAACATCATTATTCCAGTCTGAAAGATATAAAACCTAAATATTAATTTTAATAGAAGGTTAGCAAATTAGGAAACCACACACACTAAAATCATTGCAATAACAACCAATGCTGGTAAAATGCACATATTCCAAGAAGATTAAAAAATACAGGTGGGATCCAGCAGTAGTTTATATGATATCCTGACACATGTCATAAACAGAGGTTTTATACAGAAAAAGAATGTGGATTTTTAACCAAAAGCAGAACAAGGAAGAAGCAATGAAAATGAAGAAATAGGAGGAAAACAGTGTTTATAATGAAGGGGAGGGAATGGGAATGAAGCCTGAAAATTGTATCTGCGGGCATCATTCCCAAGGATAGCGCATGGCATTGGGAGCAACCCAAGGGCAGCACACTGCTCTTCAGAAGAAATAGTGTGACTAATGGATCTTCATAACGATGTTTTGTGAGCGTCCAGAATGGGGTAAAGGTAAAGAGAGGGAGAAGAGATAAAAAGGGAGGTAGTGGATGCAAAATCCTGGCTTTGTTTGTACGTACACACTAGACGTTGACCTCTAATAGCTGGACAAATGAAAGGATAAGGGATCTGTAACTACTAGTGGCTCAGTAAAGGCTGGCCTTAGCTCAGATAGCTGCAGGACTATGCCTTGGAGCTATAAATGGATTCTAGTCCTACAGACATCTATTAATTTACTTAGGTTTTAAACTGTTCAGGGAAGGGCTATTTTTTTGTAATGTATTAGTAACGTGCCAACACAGGAAGCCCCTAGTCTACGACTGGGGCACTGACAAAATAGCACCACACAAATAAAAATAGCCTGTTGCTGTTAACACATTGATTTGTTACAAGTGGGAGAAGGGAGAACTCAGCAGGCAAATGAAAAAGGAGAAAGAAACCTTCACAGCAGCCAGGGAACCCCCAGCATGGAGGTTTCCCTTGGGGATGTCCCTTAGGACAGCCACAGCAATGGCTGTCATGTGACAAGTCTTCTACAGAAGGGAAATCACCAGGGAACCAGATTGACTGACTTTACAATTCATTTACTGGATGGACTGACTTGTATCACAAGAGCCGGGCCCAGTTTCAGATGATAATTACCAAGGAGACTGTAGGGGGTCGCCACTGGGGCTCGTCCCTCTGCGGGGCGGTTGGGCACCACACCGCCTCGCTACACACCCCTCAGCCGGGTTGGGGAATACCCGGGCCTGGGGCTCAAGTGCCCAGCCTGGTCTGAGCGGCACCAGTTCAGCACGCCCTAGCCCTGAGGCCGGGCGGGCAACACACACAGGTAGAGTCAGGGCTCAGACCCTCAAGCAGGGGCTGAGCAGCACCAGACAGCTAGCACTGGCGTCTGGCTGAGGGGGAGACTGCCACCCACGGTTAAGGGTGGCAGGGGGGACGCAGGCCCACCCGCTCCACTGCGTCCCGGCCCGGGGCCCTAGCAGCGGTAACAGGCCTGCTGCAGTCAGTGGGGATCCGGACCGCAACACACTGACATAGGTTCAGACTCGTTCCCCGGGCCACTTCCTAACTCCCCCTCAAAGCGTACCTGGTGAGGCAAGGTGACCTCCATGGGCTCCTCTGAGTCGCTGTCTGGAGGCAGAGGCGGCAGCTCCTTGGGGTAGCATGGACTGGGTAGGCTCGGTCCCTCTTCCTCTGGGTAGCGGGCGCAGGGTAGACTGGGAGGCTCCTCGGGGTAGCGTGGACTGGGTAGGCTCGGTCCCTCTTCCTCCGGGTAGCGGGCGCAGGGCAGGCTTGGCCAGTTCCCGGGCTCAGGCTGGGTCACCGGGGCTTCCCGTTCAGGAGCTCTGGCTGTGGCCTCTGGCCCCTCCGCTGGTTCCCTCCGAAGTGAGCTCTGGGGCCGAGCTTTTATACTTCCGGGTTGGCCGGCTGACCTCTGGGGGAGGGGCGCAGGTTTCTCCAGCTCCGCCCCCTTTTGCCTCTGGGGAAGCTCGTCCCTCTGCGGAGCGGTTGGGCACCACACCACCTCGCTACAGGGACATTTGATTTTTCAGAAATAACTTTACTGTTTTGTAGTTCAATTTAAGGAAAAAAACTTGATGTGCTAGACTGCATGTTCCACCCAGCTCTTGTTCCACCCCCATACTTTGCCTATTTTCTGTCCTACTTTTATTTTAATTCCTCTCAGTGATGATTCTGAACATGCAGTGATATTAAATGTTCATGATCTGACACTATCGGACACCTTCAAGGTGCAGTCCCCTTTCCTCTTCGCTGTTTCTTTTGAACTTGGTATTATTATACTGAGCATTGCTTTGAATAATCAGCTGGTGGCCTACAGAGACTGGGAAGAGAAAGGTCAGATATTTTATGTGACATATGATTTGCACAGCCTGCAAAGGGAAATGAGTCATCTATACAATATAAACAATGATAACTCAGTTAAATATGACTGAGATGTTAAAGATAAGGTGTGTTTATAAATGAATAAACTTCCTGATCACAGTGATACATTACAGTAAAATGAGAAAAGGAATGTTAAATGGATTTTTACAATCTGCAACAGCCATTCAATTAGGTATAGTACCAGATAACTCTACAGATGTACCATCTGCATTCATAACATGATTCCTCCTTTCCCTGTGGACATTTTATTTTAAATAGAAAAGCTTCAGTGGACTATGGCAAGCAACAGAACTCACTATGAGCAGCTGAATTATTCTACTTGCAATATTTGAACTGCACATGTGTAAGTATAATTATATAACGACGGCAGTAAGAACGGGATATTCCTTATGTAGGGAGGGTTACTATAAAGGTAGGTAATGTATGCTTAAAAATGATTTCTCGTGGTCACATCTGACTTTCATTTTAGAGCCAGGAAGTACAGTACAAATACAGTACAAATCTTTACTTATTATTCCTACCTGCCCTATCTCTCTCTGTGTGAGAACAGATCTTGCAGGTAAAGAATTCTCCCCTGACAAACTGCATAAGAGAAATTGTGGAATCAAATCTACTCCTTTTCTGATTAAAAACAAAAGACAAATCCCTGATTTCCCTCTATCCCAGCGCATAAAAGCCATTTGGAAGAAGGGCTGATGGCAAATTGGTATAAGTAGATAGCAGTTCTTGTGGAGGCCAGAAACTCATGGAGACAGGAGGGTGAGTTCTCACAGATTTGAATATTCACATTGCCATAGCACTGGTAGTGTGCCAGTCTGCCCCATCATTGCCTGGCTCTCCTCCAGCCATGCAGTGCTCCATTGGTGTTGCTGAGTGGAGAACTCAAACACAAAGAGCAGCTCTTTTCCTCCAGACTATTCCCCCTTTTGGCTAACTATGCCTGCAAGATCTAGCAGAACCCACAACAGCACAACTATTCTAACAGAGAATCTTCAAAGGCTTGGGGGAAAACACTGTAACTGTCTCTCTTCCTGATCCTTTTGGTGATCCCATTGGTTCATTTCCACACTGCACAGCAGTGAAGAATATTTGATCAGTGGTTAGGACACCTCCCAGTGTTCCCTGTAGGAAAGATTCAACTTGACTAGGTGATTAGGAATGTTGGACTCAGGTATGAAAACACTGCAGGATAATGAGCTTAGATAATAATCAGAAATATTCAGAACACTACTGCTCAGAGGACTGGAGTTGAAATTAAATACCAGACTCAGCACAATGCAAAAAATTCGCAACCAGCCAGTGTGTATCTTGCATAGCAGTTTAACCACATTTGTTCTTAATATTCAGGATAGGGAGTCAGATTTGAACTGGATAAATCCACTGTAATTTGAACCAAAATCTTTGATGTGCACCTTCAACTTCATAATCTAGACAGCCAAAGGTTTCAGCTGCAGTCAATTGAATCTCAACAGCAAACATTTCAATTTACTTCACTAGTTATTTACAAGTGACTGGTAATTATTTGTGTTATCACTGGAGCTGAAAAGTATTTTATCAGTAGTCCCATTTTGCAGCATTTTGTATAGTGCTTTAAACTGTCATAAACCAGTACAACAGTCTGTCAACATGGAATAATTAATAATTATTATGCGAGTGATTGATTTACTTTGAAAAACATGAAAGGCCACTAAACCTGGAGTTTCCTGCCTCACATAATGTGCATAAAGAAAATGAGCATCAGTAATCACTGTCAACAATTCCTTGTAACTAAGAATTGAGTCATTTATCTGTCTGTATGTATAAATTATCATCATTTCCCATTTCACAGTAAGGCCTAATGACAATTTATGTTGGAAAAAATAATAAGATATGGGAATTTCATAGAATTTACTTCTTTATTTATGTTTTCGAGAATGGTACCTGAGAACATATGCAGACCTTGACTGATCAACGAACTTCAGCACGTGCAATACTTAAGCACACATCCAAGTTTAAGTACCTAAGTCCCATTCACTTCAAAAGAACTACTCAGATGCTTAAAATTAAGGTCAAGTTTAGGTACCTTAACAAACAGGAGCCCTAGATACAATGAACCATATTTGGCTTTTAGTATACCCATATGAATCCAGGTTCAGCCTGCCATAAGAGAGAGCAGAATTTGACCAGTGCATTTGTTTCTTAATAAGAAGCTCTCTTAGCTGCATATTTTTCATCCTATTGCTTCATTTTCTATCCACTGCCATCTTGTCTAATGCTAATAGTCGAGAGTCAAAAAAATTCCCAACCTTGTTTATATGCCGTGCTGGTATACCTGTGTCCGTGCCAGGAAATTAGAGAGAGAAGCCGGATGAGGTAATATATTTTATTGGACCAACTTCTCTCACCAACAGAAGTTGGTCCAATAAAAAAAATATTACCTCACATACCTTGTCTTTCAACTGTTTTTGGTCAGAAAATGCCAATTTGTCAAAATCAAACCATTTGAACAAATATTTCAGCTCAACACTTTTGGGGAAATGATTTGGACACTGTTGAAATGAAATGTTTCAATATTTTCTAAACAAAAATTCAGTTTTCCAATTCAAAACAACTTCTCTTTTAGACATTTATCTTAATTATAGTAAAAGATTACTAAAAAAAAAGTAAAAAAGAGTGAAAAATGAAACAAAATCTTTGAAAATTAACAAAAAACATTTTAATTGACCCAGACTGATTTCCTCACTCCTTCCCCACACTTTTCAGTTTGCATACATTGTGAATGTTCCTCGAGATAGGAAACCATTTTTATCTCAAAAATTTTCATAGAATGGGGAGGCCATTTCCAGTTAATTCGTTAATAGCAATTAGCTGCAAGTATTTGAAAATATTTCAGTAAGAAAGACCTGTCAAATTCAAGGACACTTACTTATCTTTAGCACCTATGATCCTTAATTACATATGACCTACTTTCCATGTGATGTCCTAGTATTGCATTGTGATGGCTGTGCCAGGATATTGTACCAGCGTGTCATGAGGATGCAACTCCAAAGCAAATCAGGATGTTGGAGCATTATTATTTCACACGTCTGCTTCACAACAGAGGGGCCCCCACATGAACAAAGCTGAGTGCCTCTGACCTAAGACATTATAAATAAGGCTAAAGAGTGAGATCAGTAGATAGGGAGCCAGACTCAAGGACAGAGTCTTAGGCCAAGAGTGGAGAGGGAAGGGCCTGGAATAGATCGTCTACATGGAAGAGTCCTTTGAATTTTGAGATTAAAATAAGAGACCTATAGAAATTAGTCTAGAAATCTATTTGAAGGCTGTGAGGTATTATCTTTTATTGGACCAACTTCTGTTCATGAGCGAGACAATCTTTCAAGTTTATACAGAGCTCTTCATGCTTAACTGATGTGAGTACAAACACCACTGCATATATCTAAAAATCTATAGGATTTAATACAGATTATGATTCTTCCTGTATTTTTAAGCTATCCTATTTTATTCTATAGTAGGGATTCCCTTTTCTATTAAATTGTGTTGGATAGTGTGCAAAGACATGCAAAATTATCTCCTTACTCCCTGTACTGGCCAGCATGTAAGTCTTTAAACCAGGATTTGAGGACTTCAATAGCACAGACATAGGTTAAGTGTTTATTACAGGAGTGGGTGGGCGAGATCTATGGCCTGGGTTGTGTAGGAGACCAGACTAGATGGTCATAATGGTCCCTTCTGACCTTAAAGTCTATGAGTCTATAAGGTAGTGGAGCAATGGTTCTTCCTGCCTTCTCCCCACATTTTTGTACAGTGGAAACTATCAGGATGCAGCCCATATGTTCCCACTGATATCCACCATCTGGGCAAGGCTAATGCAGCCATGTAGAGGAGTGCAGGGGAGAAAGGCTTTATCCCCCTTATTCCCTATGCAGCTGCATAGGCACAGCCACCTTCTAGGCCATTCTAGAAACTATTTGAATAGGTCCAAAGCTTTGACTCATTTCCAACCTCTTTTGATTTCTCCAATCTGTTCACTATTCTGAGTTTGGAATAAAGGTATTTTTGTCAATCATTTATAAAACAGAATTTACAAATGTTTAAATGAGAACAATTTAAAAACTATTCCAAAGGATTGGGGGAATGAGGAAGAACACACACAGACAAGCTTTGTTCCAGACTGTTCACTGGAAGTACATCCCACAGAGTGTTAATAATTATGTTAAAAAGCTAATTTAAGAAATCCAATTGTTTAAAGGGCATACAACCAGAGAAAGCTCTGGTTTCACCATTAGAAGAAGGATGAGGTAAATCCAATCTTAACCTATTTTTGTTCTCCTGAAAAGATGATTTATAGAAGTTACTCTGAAAATCACAGTTTCAAAGCAGAACATGCTTTGCACTAATGTCTAAGTTATGAAACACTATTAAACTGTTTTGATAACTCAGTCTAAGAAACTTGGCAGTATTACTGGGAAGGCTGGTTGTTTTTCAACATGTCCATGGCAGAAAAGACTCTGTCCTAGGCTGGTATTGATTGTGAAACAATCTTACACATGATAAATGGGAGCACATTTAGGAGAGGATTCAGTCATAAGAGCTCACAAATCAATCAGCTTGTCAACAGGCAGGCTAAATTCAATTTTTATTTTTAGTAAACTCTTATTTGGTGGTAAACTATTGTTTCCTCTGAAATTGCTTTGCAAAGGGGAAAAACACAGAGAAGAATCTTTCATAAACATATTAGAAGCTGAAGTTTTTCATATAGGACTGAGATGAAGAAAATCTGATTGCATTCAGTATAGTGCAAAATCTTCCATCTCCTAGTAGTTGATCAAAAACATTAGGACAGGTAGTGCCCTCTATTTGCAGCAGAGCTCCTATGGATATCAGTGTTATAAGTCGCTTCGGACGAGTCATGACAATGCTAATTTATAACAGAGCCTGGTCTAATTGGCACATCATATTCCAAAGCAGGCATGTACAAGAGATGCTACAATGTACCACTACACCTTTCACATTTTTGATGAGCACTTTCCATTCTGTTGTGCTTGTTCACTCGTGGAGTTGCAGTAAAAAGAGGAAGTCAGAAGAAAGCTCACACATTTTAGCCCAATTGGAGCTAGATTCACAAAGAAACTTGGGCACAAAGAAGAGTCACTGAGATTCAGGAAGCCTGAGCTCAGCACCAAGGCTCCCTGTAAAATGAATGGGGAGAGAGAGAAACCACAGAATGGAAGCCACAACGGCTAGTATTGTAGGTAGCTCCTTGCCTAGGGTAGTCTTTGGTAGACACCAAACCAACAGGTGTGTGCTAAACCTTATCGATTTCTTAGAGATAAATCTGGGTTGCAAGGAGGCCCCTCCCTGTGCTTGGGAGTCTCAGCTGAAAACCCTCTTTTGGCATTAGACACCTACACGCTTTTAGAAACTTAGAAGCAAGAGGTGGAAATGGTACTGGTGCCAGTGCCCAACTTTTATCCCAGTGTTTAGAGCACTCACCTGCAAGATAGAAGATCCTTTTCAAATCCCTTCTCCCCCGACAGGTAGTGGGGGGATTTCCACTGGTGATCTCCCAGATCTCAGGTGGAGGGCTTTAACCACTGGGATAAAAGTTTTAAGGTGGGAACAACCACCTCCTCAGTTTTGTGTAGGTTGTCTATTGGGACCCAGTAGGCAAGGTCTGAGCACTTACCCAATTGGCCCAACAGGAGTTAGGTAGAGGAATACCAGTCTTTACCCCATTTATGCAGCACAATGGGGTTCCGGTATCTAGATGCTTGGCATGAGGTGGCACTGCACATGCTAAGGGGCAGAAACAGGCACCCAAGACATTTTTATTGCAAAAAGTGGGTGCTGAGCAGATTTAGGAACCTACAGGTTTCAGGGGCTGCTGATAATGAGCTTTGTGTATCCCAGAGGAGCCTGATTGTGAGATTTAGGCACCTAAAATGGCAGTTAGGCCATTTGTAGATCTAGCTGTTGGAATTCTGAAGTTTCAAGATAAAACCAAATTAGCATAAGAGGTTTATAGCAGTACTGCAGCCAGGGAGGGATCTGGGGGAGCGAACCAGGGTCCCTCCGCCGAAAAGAGTCCACTTCTTTCAGCGGCCATACCCGCTTCTCCGCTTTGTCCGTCGGTGGCATTTCAGTGGCAGCTCCAGCAGGTAAATTTTATTTTCCACACTTGAATAGTGGAAATGGTGCTTTTTTTTTTTTTTTTTTTTTTGGAAGTGGTGCTTTTTTTCATGGTGCTGTTTTTTGGTTGGTTGCTCCCCCTGCTGCTGAAACCTGGCTATGCCCCTGGTTTATAGCATATATATATATATTAGTAACTAGTGCTGAGAGACTTCTTAACATTCAAAATGGCAGCACTCTGGTCCTGGGGAAAAGGAGAGCTTTCCTTTAAATAACAAACAATACTAGAGCAGAACTACTGTCAAGCCACCTGGTCTCTCCTCATTCATCAAGCTGCTACTGAATGATTGATTTTGGTGTGATGTAGGCAGAGTTGGATATAGCCAGTGGCTGCATCCTTTATACCACTTCTTAAGTGCCTGATTCAACTCTCATTCAAGTCAATGGGAATCTTTCCTTTAACTTTTATGCGAGTTGTATTGGCCTTCAGTCATAGCGAGTAAACATTCTGTTATGAGGGAAAACATTCTGCCTTTGGTGAGTTCAGAGCCTAGATTATAGTAAGATGGTCCTCCAGGATGAGTTTCAAGCAAATGGGGATGCATGCCACACATCCTGCTTATGCCCCCTAAATGTGCGCTTTGGTCAGGGGGAACTTTCTATGTCCAATAGCAGGATCTCTTAGCTGTGCTTATCTCTGGGAGACAATTCTTCAACTTATAAAATGCACGAACTGTCATGTGTTTCTCCGAAGCACTGCCTCCTATATTTTTAGATATATGTGACAGCCCGAACTGTACCACATTTGGATAGTTCTGTCTTTCCTCCCATCTCATATTTTTCCTACCTCTACTGGTAAGCTATTGCCAGCTTATGAGAACTATTTCTTTCCACATTCAGTGACAAGAATGGATTTAGAGCAGATGTCCCTGAAAACTGCAAGTGGAGTAAATTTCTCACAGTAAGCCCTAGATCTTTGGTGTGGGGTGGGCAGGATTGAAAGGAGGATTATTATTTGACTATGGTAGCAGAAGACGGAACAGGCAAGCTAATGCGCCCTGAAGAAAAGGTGGATAATAGAAACAAATTAAAAAACTATTATGATGGCTAACTTCACCTCACACAGTCTGTTTCTATGTCTACCCTCATCCCACATCCTTTGTCTGTTCTGTCTATATAAACAGCAGCTAGTCCTCATCTTTTATGTCTCTACAGTACATGGCAGTTTTTCAGTGATACTGTAATATAAATCAATTATAAGTTGTGCAGGGTCTTATGATGGACCCCCATTACCATACTATTTCAGTGCTGACCTAATCACAGAAGCCTGGTTTTCTGCACATATTCTGCACGTTATCTGTGCCACCCTAAACAGGATGTGGCTGTATTGAACAGATAAAAACATCATGACCAGCCTGTTGTACAGCATTGTGTAAACTAATAGCTCTCCTTTAATAATTCATATCAAAGTATCATTCACATATTGACTGAAGGAACAAAAATCTACCAGGCTATTTCCCAAACTCTCACGTTCCTGAATGGGAGATTTGTATCTGAATCTCTGATTTAGTTAACAATTGTGTGATATCACTTGCATTGTAGATCACTCGTTGCTGACTATACCGCGAAGGAAGCACTGAGAAAAAAAAGAGTCTCTTTTTGGACCAGCGGTAGTCTATGACACAGATGTGGTCCAAATCAACATCAAGAGTGTGAGATCACTCAATGTTTCTGCAATGAAACTAGAGCGAATAATCATTTCTCTTACATATTGTACATCAGGAAAAAGGATGATGTGCAATGATTTCAGTTTTATTGTGTGCAGAGCTGGATTCAGAATGAATATGAATCATCTTTGTCCTTGAATGTCTATCACAACTCTTCAGTTATTGTTATTGTATTATGCTAGTCATAAGCCTGCCCTAGACCAAAAACTCAGCTCTGAATATCCTCCATTGCTGGAGTCAGAATCTTAAGCTGGATTTGGATTCTATGGCTGGGTTTAGAATTGTAATGGAATCCACCAGAACTCCAGCTCCAAAAATCCCTGATATAAGGGTATTTGACATTCTGATCCAATTTTATGCCTGGTCTGTCTCAAAATAATAAGGGTTAGTAGAGCATTGATAAATTGAAACCCACTCTTATCCCTTACTTAGAAGAAATAGCAAAAAGCCAATACTGTTTCTTTTATTGTAGGTCTTTTCTGTTCTATGCTGTAGCCATCACCATGATGTCTGAGCTTCAGTTCTTCTGGAGTCTTAAAAGTCACTCTCTCAGTCAGCCTGGGGAAATGTAACCTCTTGAAGACATCTCCAAGGTAAACAAATAATATCATTAAATGTCTTCCAGCCAGTCCAAACCCCTCCCTATTTTTCTTCTCTCTTAAAACAAACTTACAGGAACCCCCCAACAAACAAAGCACTCGGGGGAAATATTGTGTTCTTTTACTTGTGCAGTATAGGAAGGAGACAGGAGTATCTCATTTCACTGTTGAGTTTTAATGAGAAAAACTGCCCCTTTGGTTTTTATCCTTCAAACTCAGAGCACATGAGCAGCATATTGGAACCCAATAATACTTCACTGAATGGCCAGTAAAAACCTGCTAGTTCCATTTATTTTAAAATAATAAAAATTACCAGACCCATGTGTCAAGCTGAGCAATCTGCTAAGTGTCAACACTGGTAAATGACATTACTTGAACAATCATTAATTCTTATATGACTTGGAAATATATATTAAAACTAATATCAATCAGTAAGTTATTTGTTGTATTTTATTGGATTTTAAACACAGGTCATTTGTTTTCATTTCCTTTTTTATCATATATATGATATATATAGAGCGAGTGCTTTCCCTTTTTACTGTACAAGACTGAAGTATCATATTCTCTGCTGAAAGCACTATTAAATTACTTTTAGGAAACAAAGAATATTATATGTTTCTACTGATCTTTTTTAACCAGAAAAAAGTTACACATCTGGTATATTTTAGTTGTGGGATATGGAATATCTCTGTCCTTCCCAAACATTGTCTACTGTAAAGCAAACTGAACTATAAGAAGTATTCTTTTCTCACTGAAACATGAACCCTATGAAGAATGCTTGGCACATGTATTAAAATGGATGTGAAAAAAGTCATTATTAGAACAAAGGGATGGTTTTTTTAGGCAGCAGGAACTGGTGTTAGATTGAAAGTGCAATCCATCCACAGCTTCATTGAGGAGGATATTCAGTTTAGCACTATGATGGAAATCAGTACTGGACCCAAATCAGGAGTGATGTGCAACAAAGTTTAGATAACACATTGGTAAGTGGTAATGAATCAGTAAGTGGATGTAAGTGCTTCTAAGGGATCCTGAATGCAGTATAAAGGGATCCAATTTTCCAGTTTACAAGTTTAAATGATACATTTCAGATTATCGTGAAAGTTTAGGATGTACCTTTATAGATTTTCTACAGTGAAAACAACACGGACAAAGGGCATTTGTCACCAAGAAGACTGACTTTGTAACATTATTTTCATAATCAGTGTTAAAACAATACCAACCAGACTTGCTGTGCAGGCAAGCAGGCATTACCAAATTGCAGCCCCTGGCTACAGCACTACTTATAGAGCATGTAAGCCATGTCTGCAGGCAGTGCCCTGGATTCTATTATTGAGTCAGGCTCAAGGTTTGGGATCTCATCTTCAAAGCTCTTCTTGAATTGTCCCAAGTTACCCAAGGGATTGCCCATTCTCCACAGTCATGATGTATTTATCTATCCCTGAGTTTTATACTTCCATCCATCAGGCAGCATCTGAGCACTTGCCACATAAAATGGGTAGCAACAGCAAAGTCCCTCCCGCAACAGCTACGTTCCATTTTAATGGAGCATTCGGTCCATGAGTGCAGGACACAAAACTTGATACTTTTTTTGCATGGGCAATAGGAAACAGCCTAGCCAACTGCGCAGTTGTGAACTTCACATACAGCCCTCACTGATTCAAGAAAAGTCCAGTTATTTATCTAAAGACAAAAACTCTGACTTCTTGTTACGGTTTACAAAAAGAGCCTGCCCAAATGAAACAAAAAGCTGTGACAAATAAAACACAACCAAGAAATTGTACAATAAATACAGCCACAGAAATGACAGTAGGTGTTAACAATCAACAGTGCCATACAATATAGAGGGAAACTTAAAAAAAAATACCACAAGATAAGCCAAAGCCCTAACCTATTCCCTATGGCCTGAAAGGGGGTGAACAAGTGAGGAGGAAAGGCTATGGTTTGAATAAGGGGAGGAAAAGAACTTTGAGTTGTATCATGGGCCCCCTTAAACCATCATCAGAGTGATGGATGACAAGCAAAGCCTCCTTTTATGCACTGCAAGACTATGATTGGCCCAGCAGATGAAAAAAATATATTAGAGAACAGGAGCAAGAAAACAAATCTTTGATTTCTATTGGACAGTTTGTGCCCTTCCTCCCCAGTCATTTTATGATGCATGCCTCCAATTGCAAAGTACTATAAAAAGCTTCCTGAAATTCTTGGCATGGCCACAAATTTGATTCCACAGTGGCTTCCAATGATTAACAAAATGCAAGGGAGTGCAAGACAAACAAAGGTGAACAGGGAAAAGAAACCAGAGTATCGTAAAAAAGTGCACATAAACTACATTCCATTTACCAATAGAACTAAATGCTCATTAAAAAGAAAAAAGAATATACTGTTTGAAAATGAATCCATACGATCATGTGCAAAAACCAGATGAATCTGTGTGGATTGTTTTGAGATAGTACTTTCTGTTTATGAATATATATGAACTGCACTATTATATCCTAAGCTGCAGAGACAGAAACACAAAATTTGAAATCCAAGTGTTTCATTTATATCTCACTCCATTTCTGGTTGACAACAGTAAACTTGATCTTCTGCAGATAGTATTGTAATAATGTAATGTAATATAAAAGGCTGAACATTACGTAACTTGACTACATTATAATTTTTGTTCCTGCAAGCAATTCCTTATAATGCATATTTAACTAATTTATCCTACACTTTGTGCCCCTGTGGCCCTTGAAGGTGCAGCAACATCACTCATAAGAAAAAGTAACATTAACTGTTTATCAAGGCAGCCATGAAACAGAAAAGCAATAAAAGCATTACTGCATATACTCAATTACTATTGAAATGAATATCACAAAAATTATTTAATGTCAAAAATCTAATTTTGTATGATATTTCTATATATTTTGGCTGTTAATTTTTTTTTCAGTCTTAGTGAATTAATATTCTTTGAATACCCCTCTAGCTACCGCGGAAAAATGGAGCAACACACTTATTTAGTGCTGCTACCGAAAGCCATTAGACAAATTTCCTTTACAGCAAACCATTGATGAATGAAATGTCCCATGCTAATGTAAGAATAATCAATTTAGAATGCTTATGACAATTAACAAAGCTGGAGATAAGCCTTGAAAGCACCATGCTTTGTCAGCCTTGATTTGGATTAAACTTGCACTAATGGGATCATTTTTCTTCCAAAAGGTATTCTTTTTAGGCAGATCTATCAATTAATATGAATTATGCATGGATAAAAGTACTAATGTCATTAATTAGACAAATTAATTTTTATGATGCAGTGAATAGACTAACACTAGATTGTATAAGATACCATCCACACAGTTCACATGTATTTGAAATAAATGAATAGTTTACATTTGCATGGTTATTACAGATTCAATCATTATTAATCAGTGACACCATGTTGGACAGCTTCATATAATCTGTTTAAGTTTCTTATAGTTACCAGGTATATGCAGTTCACACTTTTGGGAGCAAAAGTTTTAGATTGACATATGCCTTTTAACTAGTCATAATACTATAAATGCTGGAGAGGTGCAAGGAGAAGGGTCTATATCTTGTATAGTTCAGTGCATTAGGAGTGAGGATAAAGGGGAAAAATAGTAACACTTATAGCATTAGTTCTTCGCACATTAGTTTCATTTCCAGAATTGCATGCACACAGTAACTTAGAGTTGACTTGTATGAATATTG
This sequence comes from Dermatemys mawii, assembly GCA_007922305.1. Lineage (NCBI taxonomy): Eukaryota > Metazoa > Chordata > Testudines > Dermatemydidae > Dermatemys > Dermatemys mawii. The sequence goes on along the minus strand of ML677343.1, from coordinate 11,384,037 downwards.
ATACAACATTTTATGTATTTTACACCACCTGTAAACCATCTTCTACTGTCACTTTCTCCTCTGCCCATAAATTCAAACACATATGTTTCTGAAGACACTGAAAACCTTGACAAGTTACAAATACAAATTTAAAGTCCTTTGAGTCTCTCAGAATCCCCAAAGTACACTCAGTTTTGAACATTTTAAATGTTTATATGGCAAATGCAGTACCCTCAGCTGTTATTTAAAACCACTTAAACAACATTTAAAATCATTGCTTAATGGAATCTCATACATAGAGAAATAATAATTAATAATATTACGGTAATCATAATACAGCCTTTCCCCTGAAATGTGTTAAGGATTATTAACCACTTTTTAAAGATGTTTTAAAACTTCTCTTGCTTTACTTTTAATTGAATGAGCCAATGATTTAAAGAAACTATACTTTTTAAGCACATTCAGTTCTTGAAAATTGCTTTTTGCCACAAAACTTATTTTACCCACAACTTAAATGTTAGCAGTAGCCCAACAGGGGAAAAGAAATTGTTCCCTATCACCATATTTATCTTTCAGAGAAACAGAATATCAACCCACAAAGATTTATTTTCAAACAACCAATCCACTTACAATAAGGTGCCAATCTTGAAAGAATGTGTCCTCTTCATGAGCTATAAGGAAATTCAAAACAAAACACACAATCTGAGAGCCTACCTCAAAAGGTAAAACATTAATATTAAAAGCATCTTCCTTGATCTAACAGCCGATAAAGAGTATGTTGCATTCTTTCTATGAAGTTTAAAACCACAGTGTGCACAGCTGATAAAGATTTTGCTCTCTACAACTTTCCATAGTGGTTCTATAAAGTTCCATAACCTATGTTCACATTATACAAATGCAAAAATACACCTGAATATTTTAAACATCAAACTTTTGGTTTGATCCAAGGCCCTTTGAAGTCAATAGACTTTGGATCAGGTCCTTTAACATTCAGTACAGGACCTCAGTTGATGAACATTGACATCCATTCATTCAATGGAGCTTTCTTTTCCTCTCTTTGGATGTACATATTGACAAATGCCATCTTTTACAATAGGAAGAATGTGTACATAAGTGTATGGTAATCCCAAATGTATAGAGAAACAAGCAGTCATTTAAAATGAATACCTGATGATGTAATAAACCATCAGTTCAAAGCAAGGATGTATAAGGTTTGCTAGTATCTATCAAAAAACACTATTTTATTCACTATGCAAGGTTCTGTAATCCAATACTCTTGTGGTCATGTTTTTTATTTATCTGACAAATAGCAAAAACTACCAAATGTTCAGATTTTAGAGTCTGTTTTGATTTACTTGCATAGACGGGGACAAATCTTTCTTACCTCACTCGTGTGTGTACTGTCATATTAATTTACATAGAATATATGGACCAAAAGATGTTAACATAACCCAGTCACTATGCAACATTAATCAGTGTTATACAAGGTCCATAATTTGGTATAAACTTCAGCCTGATTAGTATCCTGGGAAACACGTCATCAAATATATGTTTAACTTTTTATTAAAGATAAAAAAATAAGGAAAAATAGTTGAAACATTTGAAATATAAAGTGTTAAATAAGGCTTTCATTTTAACAGACATCTCTTGTTCCCTTTCCCTTTAGCTGGAGAGTGTTTTTAGAAGAAAACTCCCCTCTTCTAGCTGTATCTAAGATTGTATCAAATATCTGCCTTTTTATGGAGAAGAGAAAAAGTAAGGTTGAGATGAACTGGACCTGTTGGTGTTGCTGTTGTTGTAACAGTTTTATTCCATTTCCTCCCAAGTGTCGTTCACCTATATCCAGTAGAGGTAGCAATGTTACCTGAGTCCCTCTCTCTGGTGGAATAACCCATCCCATCATTATTTTGTCCACCAGTTAGGCCTAATATTGACACAGCAATTTGGGTTCATTAATCTCTGGACCCCCATTTTCTTGTTTACCAACCATAATCTTATCTGATATCAGTTGTCTATTGTGTTTGATCTAATTCAGTTTTTCCATCTGGTTGTCTTGCATCTGTTAGTGTGTCATTTTATGAACTGACCTTCAACAGTAAAAAGTGAGTCACCTGACAATTAGGATGCACTTGAGGCTCAATTATCACAATAGCACTCCCATTGACTTCAAGAGAACTGCATATCTGAGGACGAGAACCAGGATTTGCACAGTATGTTGGTTTACCAAAACTCCAAGTCTCAGCAATTCTGTACCCCTACATTCTTTAGTGATTATGTACTAGGAAATGTTAATTTAGATAACTACTCCTCAGGGGATTGCCTGGGAGAAACTAGGCCTCATGCCAGTCATCCTTAAGCTTTGCCACACTGTGCACCACATAACAACAGAAAAACTTTGAGTCCCATAGTTTTGGGATATGCCCCTTATCTAATCATGAAGAAAGAGAGGATAGGATGGGCACAGTCTTCCTAGGCTTGGGCATAGCTCCCAGATAGAGAACTTGCATTTTACCCCAAACAGCAGCAATGTTTTTGGTTAAGAATCACTAGAGAGGGCTCGGAAAATAATTCTTGGAATGTAATATCCAACATTTTTCTTTGTTCGGTCAGATTTTTAAAGGTATTTAGGCATTGCTGTGGTTAGTACTGCAACACCTAACGATTTAGGAGCCAAAATCTCATTGATAGTTGATAGGATTTAACCTCCAAAGTATGACATTTAGGCTCCTAAATCAGTTAGGTGTTGCAATACTAACCACAGCAATCCCTAAATACCTCTAAAATCTGGGCTGTAGTGACTGAATAAAGAAATATAATTGTAATGGCTACATATCTTTAAAAATCTGGGTCCATAACTGAATCTGCCAAAACCCAAATGTGGGACTCGGAGCCAAACTGAGGGACACAAAAAGGTTATGCAGGTTGGAAACGTCAGTGTTGTGGGATTGATTCCTTCTGTATGATTAACATCCATTTAATCATGCCTTATTTCTTACATAAACAGTTTTCAACAACAAGAGTTCAGAAACAACAAATTTGCACAGAAAGTAACTAAGTTTGGGACTAAACTGAATGACACCTGTCATTATGACAGCAAGAGATGTGGCTTCTGTCACATACTCATTATACTCTTCTAAATATCTGATTCTTGATAATAGCAGAACATATCAATGCCTATTTGGACTTTGCTTTGTACAAGGTGTAAGAGTTGGACTTACATGTGGATTTGCTTTTTTGAACTAAGGAACCATAAAGATAACATCTATATGATTCTTACAGAAATGTATGCCCTCAATCACAATATACTATACCTCATGATTTCTAATTTAAGTCATTTTATTATATATTTGTACTACAGTTGCTCAAAAACATCCCAAACGAGGGCGGGATACCTTCAGTGTTTGGCCCTATATGCAAAAGAGACAGTCCCTTCTCTGAAGATCTTATCTTCAAAATTATATTAGTGTAAATTATACCTGAAGGACTAAATACACCCAGGCCAAAAAAAAAATTAAAAAAATTAAAACACATGCAAGGCTAGAGTACAAGCATGTTATATCTCCAGCAAGTAGAGACATACTGCAGAGGACTATGTACTGTAACTCAGGGGTTCTCAACTGTGTCTTTTTTCTGAGGCCCCCTCCAACATGCTATAAAAGTTCCATGGCCCACCTATGCCACAACTTTTTTTTTTTTGAGTATAAAAGTCAGGGCCTGCTTTAGGGGGCGGCAAGTAGGGCAGCTGCCTGGGGCCCCACAAAGAGGGGGCACCATGAAGCTAAGTTGCTCAGGCTTCACCTTCATCCCAGCGGCGGGGGAGGGGGAGGAGGAGAGCTGTGGACCCCATGTTGCAGTTCCACTGGGTGGGGCTTTGGCTTTCTGCCTTGGGTCCTAGTGAGTCTAATGCCAGTCATGTTTGGTGGAGCCCCTGAATCCTGCTTATGGTTCCCCAGGGGCCCCTGGACCCTTGGTTGAGAACCACTACTATAATACCCCTCTCCCGCCCCCACACAGGGAAACAATGTTCTGGAATTGTAGTCTACCTCTGAACTCTCATTCTAATGTTTATTTTCCCAGTTAATATTTGTTGAATATAATATTTGTTTGTTCAAAACTATTGTTTTCACATCAGACCCTGACAAATCAAATATATGTACCCAGAAACATAAAAAAAGTCTCTATTAATTAGCAACAACAATAGAATGTAATTTTCTCTCTACAAAACATACAATAAGTACATTATAATAACTTACTTATTAGGTGAACCCTCATAAACATACAAAATGCTCTAGTTTAAGATGAATTATAACTAATATATGGGAGCTATGGACAGGTCTGAACAGATGTTGAAAACAAATGAGGATACACATAACACCACAGCATAGCATAAAAATCTAAGTTTATATGGTACATCTGGCTATATATAATGCCTTTTTAATTTATAAAGCTATAGCATCTGGTCCTCTACTCTCAGGCTTTAAGTTTTCAGAGAGCCATGATTTTAATTTTAATTTTTTTAGCTATAAAGAAGCTGCCAGGGTCACAGATATTTTTGCAGAAAACTCCTAATAAGAAAGAATCTGGTAAAAATGAATAAAGTGCTCAAAAATATTAAATTAAACACTGAAGGGTGTGACTGTTGCTTTTTTTCGCAGCCAGTGCTGACAGCACAAAGTTCCTTGAAAGAACGTTTAGAGTAAGATTCCTCAGATCTCAATCTTTTATGGCAAAGGTCGTAAAATAAGTTAAGTTACGCTTGAGGTAGCAAGGTATATAAAGAAACCAACTTTTACTAGGGATAGAAAGTGATTAGTAATACGACCTTGATTTTTAGTGTCTGCTCACTTTGTTATTCAGCACCGACAGTCACCAAAATACTGCATTTTAAAATTGTTAACATCATTTGAAAAATTACAGGACAATCACTTAGTGCAACTGATCAGAAATACCCAGGTTTTCAATACTGCAATGTTGAGTAGCCTTAAAAGAATATTTAGATGCATTTCAAGGATAGACTGAGGACAATCATCCTTCTGGAAGTGCTATTCCAACTCTGGAAGTGACAAAAGGGTCCTGTGGCACCTTAAAGACTAACTAAAATTTTAGAGCATAAGCTTTCGTGGGTTAATACCCACTTCGTCGGATGCATGCAGTGGAAGTATCCAGGGGCAGGTATAAATAGGTAGGCAAGAACCAGGTGGGAGATAACAAGGTTAGTCCAATCAGGCTGAACCAGTTTGTTATTTCTAATCAGGGAGGGTGAGGTGTTCCTCTAGCAGCTGAACTGGAGGTGTGAATAGTGAGAGAAGAGAAGCTGCTTTTGAAGTTAGCTAGCCATTCCAAATCTCTATTCAGTCCCAAATTGATTGTGTCAAATTTGCAAATGAATTGCAGCTCTGCAGTCTCTCTTTGCAGTCTGGTCTTGAAGTTTTTTTGCTGCAAAATGATGACCTTTAAATCTTTTATGATGTGTCCGGTGAGGTTGAAGTGCTCTCCTACAGGTTTTTGAATATTGCCATTCCTGATATCTGATTTGTGTCCATTTATCCTTTTACGTAGGGACTGTCCAGTTTGGCCGATGTACATAGCAGAGGGACATTGCTGGCACATAATGGCATATATTACATTGGTAGATGTGCAGGTGAATGAACCAGTGATGGTGTGGCTGGTCTGGTTTGGTCCTGTGATGGTGTTGCTGGTGTAGATGTGTGGGCAGAGTTGGCATCGAGGTTTGTTGCATGGATTGGTTCCTGAGTTAGAGTTATTATGCCACGGTGTGCTGTTGCTGGTGAGAATATGCTTGAGGTTGGCAGGTTGTCTGTAGGCCAGGACTGGCCTGCCTCCCAAGGCCTGTGAAAGTGAGGGACTGTTGTCCAGGATGGATTGTAGATCACTGATGATGCGTTGGAGAGGCTTTAATTGAGGACTGTAGGTGATGGCCAGTGGTGGTCTGTTGTTTTCTTTCTTGGGCTTATCTTGCAGCAGCCCAAGAAAGACTGGTGACCTTCCAGAAAACACCATCCTAGTCACCATCCTAGCCACACCTCCAGTTCAGGTGCTAGAGGAACACCTCACCCTCCCTGATTAGAGATAACAAGCTGGTTCAGCCTCATTGGACTTGTTATCTCCCACCTGGTTCTTGCCTACCTATTTATACCTGCCCCTGGATACTTCCACTGCATGCATCCGATGAAGTGGGTATTAACCCACGAAAGCTTATGCTCTAAAATTTTAGTTAGTCTTTAAGGTGCCACAGGACTCTTTGTCACTTCTGCAATTCCAGACTAACACGGCTACCCCTCTGATTCTATTCCAACTCTGAAACTTTTAAAAGTTAAACATGGGAAGAGATGGGGTCCACCTAACCAAGAACGGAAAAAGCATCTTTACACACCACCTAGCACCTAGTAAGGCTTTAAGTTAGGTTCAAAGAGGGCAGGTTACAAAAAAGGGGTAGGTATAAAAAGACATTAAAAAAGCACTACATGTTGGTTAGGAGGGTTGGATAATTACAATAGGATCATAGAAGCTATATGGCGGGTAACAGTGGAGGAATCTGCTCAGCATCTTAGATGTCTCTACACAAATGCAAAGAGTATAGGGAATAAACAGGAAGAACTAGAAATATTAGTACATAAGCTAAATTATTACTTCATTCACATCAGAGACTTTGTGGGATAAATTTCATGACTGGAATACTGGTATAGAGAGTACAGCTTGTCCGGGAAGGATGGGAAGGGGAGGAGGAATTGCTCTATACATCAAAAACATATGCGCTTGTTATAAGGTCCAGAAGGACCTTAACAGCTCAGACATCTGTTGGAAAAGTAACATTGTTCCTGGAATGTACTGGGGACAACTTTTTGTTTCAGAAGTGGGAGAAAGTAAGCAGGGGACATTCAGTTTAGACTTGACTGAAAAAAAAGGGAGAAATTGGTGTGAATCTGTAGGAGGAAGGCAATGTGGGTTATAGTTTGGTGAAATGATAGATTTAATGATTGTAGAGAAAGGAAGGAGTGAGAGCAGCAAAATAAGGACAGTGGACTTCAAAAAAGTAGATTTGAGCAAACTCAGAGAACTGATAAGTAACATCCAAGGGGGAAAAAAATAAGGGATATGGGAGTTCAGAAAAGCTGGGAGCTTCTCAAAGAGACAATATTAGATGTTCAATGGCAAATGATCCAGATGCAAAGAAAAAAAGACTGGGAAAAAAAATTAATAGGCCAATATAGCTGCATCAAGAGGCCTTTAATGACCTGAAAATCAAAAAGAAATCCTACAAAAAGTGGAAACAAGTATAAAAGAATAGCACAAGCACGTACAGGTAAAATCAGAAGGGCTAAAGCACAAAGTGTGTTTCACCAAGCAAGGGACATAAAAGGCACTAAAAGAGTTTGTATAAATGTTTTAGGAGAAAAGGAAAGTGTAGCTCCTCTACTGAGTCCTGCCGCTCAAAGTCCTTTCCAGTCCTACCTTTCTATAATTTTATGATAAAGCAATTGTGTTTCATATCCACCTTCCACAGCCATTCATGCTGCATAAATCAAAGGAATGAATATTTAGAATGCAAACAAAAGGCATATTGGCGGGAGGTGACAAGTCAGGAAAATATACAGGTACTTATAGCAATGAACAGACTCTAAAGAAAGTTGTGCTGTGGCACAGATGTTCCCAAAGTCTCAGCTGACAGTCTACCCCTTGCCTAATTTGGAGCTAAATTAACACGCAGGGAGTGCAAACTATCATATTGAGCAAGGCAGATAACCGTTTTTCACCATATATCAATCTTTCAAAAATGCACATATACCTACTGTGCAATCATAGATTGGTATACAATACAAATATTCAATAACCACCACTGTCTTCTTGTCCTTTGTAACACCATACAGGAAGCCACAGTGAGAAACAGGCAATATCAACAGCATGAAAAAGAAAATGGATGTTACATAACTACTACCCATCCCCATACATTTAAAGCTGCTAGACGTATCGATGCAAAAGAAAAAGGACAACACTTCCCAGTGTTTGTATGGGCAAACAGATAATGGTAGCCAAGACAGTAGGAGTCTGACCATGTCAATAAGCAAAGGGGGCATCCTATTCATGTACACACATGGGTCCTATAAATACAGCTAGCTGCATGTGGGTTTCAGTGCTGAACACTTTCCACTGGAATTACGGGGTTGTTTTCTTTAAAAGCCTTGTTATTTGTACATTTTGGCACCATCCTTTCTGCTCTGTAACAACTGCACTTCACAAATCTTACTGGCTGAAGTTGGTACAATATGTTTGAAATCACATTGAAACCAAAATTCTGGTCCCTTTGGAGTCTTTCCATTAACTTCAAATAGTGATGGATCAGGCCCTTAAATGGAAAAAATCCCACTAACTTCAGGAGACCAGGCTTTGGCATTACTGGTTGTGTTAAATATTCTGCTTTCCTACAAGGACCAAATAAAGCACTAGCATTTTGTCTCACCACTCCCAATCCAGCAGGAACATATTCTGTTATATACGTAAGACACAGTGAACAGATCAATCTCTACTTCCACTAATCAGCATGAACAGTCCAGATCATCTCAGAGATGAACAGATGGTACTTGCTTGATATCTTCTGCTCTACAGACATGAAGTCATTATTTGGACAAAAAAGACTGAAGTGAAAGACAGCAAATGCATGCGGCATTGTGTGCCAAGTATTTTCTTTCATTTCAGATATTGACTTTTTTAAAGTACTTTTTGAAGCTAAGAATGTTTGCTAAATTATAGTCTTTGTGCAGTGGATTTTAAAAGCATTCCCTTTTATAGAGATGTGGTCCAAAGGTAGAACATTAAGATTTGGTGGGTCAGATAAAAATGGAACCTGGAGTTAACCCTGACCATGTCAATTATCTTCTCATTAATTTCTGAATCATGTTATTTAAATTCTCTCATGATTTCATTTTTTTAAATACAATAAAACAAAATTCCTGAAGTTTTAGGAAAAATTTGGGATGAAATCCTGGTCCTATTGAAGTCAATGGGAGTTTTGTCACAGACTCCAATGAGTCCATGGATTCCTGGATGATATCAAAATCTGGGCTCGAAGCCATGCATGTTCATTTGAGGACAGAGCTTCTCCCCTAGTTTTAATGCTGGGAACACTAACATTGTTAAATCTGACAGGTTTAAGAACAGCAGTCGTGTTAGTCTGTATCCGTAAATAAATCAAGGAATACTTGTAGCACCTTAGAGACTAACCAGTTTATTTCAGCATAAGCTTTCGTGGGCTATAGCCCACTTCATCGGATGCATAGAATGGAATACACAGTGGGTAAGATATATATACACACTGAAAATATGTAAAGGTGGAAGTTACCATATCAATTTTAAGAGGCTATTTAATTCAGATAGGCTGTTATCAGCAGGAGAAAAAAAACACCTTTTTTAGTGATAATCAAGATGGTCCATATCAGATAGCTGACAAGAAGGTGTGAGGATACTTAACATGCAGAAATAGATTCAATTAGTGTAATGACCCAGCCATTCCCAGTCTCTGTTTAACCCTGATTTGATAGTGTCCAATTTGCAAATTAATTCCAGTTCAGCAGCTTCTCGTTGGAGTCTGTTTTTGAAGTTTTTCTGTTTTAAAATTGTTACCTTCAAGTCTGTTATTGAGTGACCAGAGAGATTGATGTGTTCTCCTACCAGTTTTTGAATGTTATGATTCCTGATGTCAGATGTGTGTCCATTTATTCTTCTGCATAGAGACTGCCATGTACATTGGCCAAACCGGATAGAGGGGCATTGATGGCACGTGATATCATATATCACACTCGTAGATGTACAGGTGAATGATGGCGTCGCTGATGTGATTAGGTCCTATGATGGTATCAGTTGATTAAATATATGGACAGAGTTGGCCTCAGGCTTTGTTGCAAGGACAGGTTCCTAGGTTAGTGTTTTTGTTGTGTGGCTGCTGGTGAGTATTTGCTTCAGGTTGGGGGGCTGTCTGTAAGCGAGGACTAGTCTGTCTTCCAAGAATCTGTGAGAGTAAGGGATCGTCTTTCAGGATAGGTTGTAGATCTTTGATGACGCGCTTGGAGAGGTTTTAGTTAGGGGCTGAAGGTGACAGCTAATGGTGTTCTGTTATTTTCTTCATTGGGCCTGTCCTGTAGTAGGTGACTTCTGGAAACTCCTTGCCACGAAGCCCGATGCCAACAAATTCTTGTTATTAATCCCTAAATGCATGATCTTGCACTATGGAATGTTTAAATTTGTATAATTTTTATATGCTAATTCATAACTCCTAACAAACTAATTTTCCAACCAAATTAAAGTATCATGTGACTTTCAGTATGCTAAAGAATATTTACAGTTTTTCCAGTTTATTGTACTGCTCCATTACAGAAAATGTCATATCGTCCAACAAAATAAGCATACTTGTTTTAAAATTCCTTTGGTTTTATTCTAGTTGTTCAATCAAAATATTTCATTTTTTATTGAGAAACTAACAAAACACAATCTGCTGTTACATTTTATTACCACTTTATTATCTTGAACAGTTCTACCACAGTGTCAAATCACCAAAATTCAGCAAATGAAGTATACAATATTTCAGTATACTTTGATATGATTGACAGAGAAATCAAAAATTTTATTTAATAATGTGTTACAAAAGGTAATAAACAACCTAGAGTGTAATGTATATATGCCTTATACATTTATAAATACCTTACAATGCAATACATCAACTACTTAAACAATCATTGAACATGCATTTACTTTATTTTAAGGGTTAACATTTTCATTATACATAGTTGCGAGGGCATATAAAATAAAATAGCAATCCTTTTATAATGAAATAACCTTTAAAATAAGAAAAACATTTGTAGTAAGTTTTGATCAAGAATGACTGCTCATTTATATACTATAGCTATTTAATATACTATAACCCATACCATGGGACCTGGCCTCTTCAGCCTACATACCAGGACTCAGCTTTGAGTCCTAGCAGCCTCCCCACACAAGGAGGACATAGGATCTCAACAGGGTGAGGACCACAAGGTCTCACCCTATAACATGAGCCTAAGGACCAACAGCAAGGTACCTCTAGGAACCATTCATTTTATTCTCTTAATAACACTGGAATCTGGCTGCAATTTGAACAAATGAACAACTCCACCCCTGTACCTCAGTATGGTCCTAAGTATGTTCCTAGTCAGCCCACTGTGGCTAGAAGGTGCATTGAGAAAGGCCAATTCACTCCCTGGCCCTCTGCCAATTGGCCCACGAGAAAAAAAAATTAATTCCTAAACAGGTGATCAGCAAGACCTGCAGCATTTATTAGGCTAGGCTCCCATTCCTAGTTCAGGTGGGTAGCTGGAATGGAGTCAAAAGAGGTGGTATATTGCCTGTGCTAGGCTAAATCTTGGGAGCTGATGAATGCAGGACAATCAGCTTCTCTCTCCTCCAGCTGGCCTATGGGTGCCAGAGACTCCGAGGGTGGGAGATACCTACTGTCCCTTAGAGAGTGTCTCCCTGTCCTCCTTTCATTACTGGCGCCATCAAGGTCCCCCAGTGTGTGGCATTTCTATATTACATTGGTCTACAATTTTTTAGAGGTCGTCTGCTTCAGAGATAAAATGTGATATTTATTATGTATTTTGATGTGCTGAATTCAAATATGACAATTAAAACAACTGATTGACTACTGTTTCTAAGATATTTAAGTTTTTACATTTTACGTCTATGTATATTGTGTAGATAGTAGAGTTTTAATCATAAATTGTAAACCTAGGTCTTTTCATGTGTTTATGGTTGCTTTACATGATAATATTTCACCTGTCCTGTTTATGTAACACTTTAAAAATCAGCAAAAGGGTTATATAAATAAAATGTATTATGAAACAAAAGGCAAAAAACTATTATGTACATAGTTTAGTCCTATTCAGTGTCTACTCGGCGCTTCTTGGCTTGTCTCTTGTGTTCATTAAATGGAGCATCTCTTGTCACTGTCCAGCAATAGTCTGCAAGCATTGATGGGCTCCATTTGCCCTGATAACATTTCTCCATTTTTGCAATGTCCTGGTGAAATCGCTCACTGTGCTCGTCGCTCACTGCTCCGCAGTTCGGTGGAAAAAAATCTAGATGAGAGTGCAAAAAATGTATCTTTAGTGACATGTTGCAACCAAGGCTTTTGTATGCCTTGAGGAGGTTTTCCACCAACAACCTGTAGTTGTCTGCCTTGTTGTTTCCGAGAAAATGTATTGCCACTGACTGGAAGGCTTTCCATGCCGTCTTTTCCTTGCCACGCAGTGCATGGTCAAATGCATCTTCTCGAAGAAGTTCACGAATCTAAGGACCAACAAAGACACCTTCCTTTATCTTAGCTTCACTTAACCTTGGAAATTTTCCACAGAGGTACTTGAAAGTTGCTTGTGTTTTGTCAATGGCCTTGACAAAGTTCTTCATCAGACCCAGCTTGATGTGTAAGGGTGGTAACAAAATCTTCCTTGATTCAACAAGTGGTGGATGCTGAACACTTTTCCTCCCAGGCTCTAATGACTGTTGGAGTGTCCAATCTTTCTTGATGTAGTGGGAATCTCTTGCACGACTATCCCATTCTCAGAGAAAACAGCAGTACTTTGTGTATCCGGTCTGCAGACCAAGCAAGAGAGCAACAACCTTCAAGTCACCACAAAGCTGCCACTGATGTTGGTCATAGTTTATGCACCTCAAAAGTTGGTTCATGTTGTCCTAGGTTTCCTTCATATGGACTGCATGACCAACTGGAATTGATGGCAAAACATTGCCATTATGCAGCAAAGCAGCTTTAAGACTCGTCTTCGATGAATCAATGAAGAGTCTCCACTCATCTGGATCGTGAACGATGTTGAGGGCTGCCATCACACCATCGATGTTGTTACAGGCTACAAGATCACCTTCCATGAAGAAGAATGGGACAAGATCCTTTTGACGGTCATGGAACATGGAAACCCTAACATCACCTGCCAGGAGATTCCACTGCTGTAGTCTGGAGCCCAACAGCTCTGCCTTACTCTTGGGTAGTTCCAAATCCCTGACAAGGTCATTCAGTTCAGCTTGCGTTATGAGGTCTGGTTCAGAGGAGGAGGATGGGAGAAAATGTGGGTCCTGTGACATTGATGGTTCAGGACCAGAAGTTTCATCTTCTTCCTCTTCCTCGTCTGACTCAAGTGAGAATCATTCTGGTGCATCAGGAACCGGCAGTCCTTCTCCGTGGGGTATAGGGTGCATAGCTGATAGAATGTTTGGATAATGCACAGTCCACTTTTTCTTCTTTGACACAGCTTTCTCAACTGGAGGCACCATGCAGAAGCAACAATTGCTGGTATGATCTGTTGGCTCTCTCCAAATCATTGGCACTGCAAAAGGCATAGATTTCCTTTTCCTGTTCAACCACTGGCGAAGATTTGTTGCACAAGTGTTGCAGCATATGTGTGGGGCCCACCTCTTGTCCTGATCTCCAATTTTGCAGCCAAAATAAAGGTGATAGGCTTTCTTAACCATAGTGCTTATACTGCGCTTTTGTGTTGCAAAAGTCACTTCACCACAAACATAGCAAAAGTTATCTGCACTGTTCACACAAGTACGAGGCATCTCTGCTCACTTTGGCTAAACAGAAATGTGTCCCTCTGCAAAATCAAACACTGACAAATAAGAGAGCACGACACTGTATGATTTCTAGAGCTGATATAGGGCAATTTGTTCAGCAGAGTGATGTAAGCTTTGTTATGATTGCATCATCCATGACTTCTAGGAATAACATGATGCAATTCATATCATGTATGACACAATACCAGCTTCAGATTGCATCATTCATTGTTTTGCCTAAAAAGCAAGTACTGTCCAAACCCAGTCATAGATTTATTCATAGATCCAGTCAAAGATGTATTTTAGTCATTTCTGGTTTAAATTGAGATCCCTTCCCTTTATAACTCACTTATCCTCCACCATTCCCATGTCAAGGGTCGTATATACTGACCCAATAGCATATCTTGAAAACTAGAGCCAATCAACAATTTTAAGCATCATTTTCGTTCTCAGTGACCCAGAATTAGAAAACTTTGACTACACTTATTTCAGAAGCATTTTGGCTGTAGAGCAGTTCTCTGTCTAATCTGTAGCATCATGGAACCAAATTTTGCAGCAATGTTAATTAGGGCTTCATCCTATGGGGCGCTGAGCACCCCTACACTTTCCTACAGTGCAGTGGGAGTTGAAGGTCCTAAGCATCTTATGAGATCAGTTTCTTAGTAAGCAAATGTCTACTGTAACAGAAGACAAACCAATTCATTTAGATACTACTCATAACCTGCCTATAGTGTACTTCACCAAGTTACCATTTACAAGAAATCCAAATCAAACCCCAGAGCCACATTACAAACTTGGAGAAAGGTCAGATCCAAATCACACATTTATGGCTTGTTCCTATCTCTAAGAACCCAAAGGTTCAAGATTCTTAGCATGCTGGAATTCAATGAGTGTCAACAAGATTTCAGCTTCTCACAGGAAATGCTCAGGATTTTGGAGAATTGGGCCATAAGGACTTGAATCTGCACCACTGAAGTCAATGGAAACTTTGCCATTGAAATGGGTGAAGAATCAGGCCGGAATGAAGACTGTACCCTGAAGCTCCAAACACCAGTGTAATGCACCTGATTACCTCCATTGATATCAATGAAACTCCTCAGGAATATAACACTATACACACACACACACTTTAAAGTGTTTGCAGGATCACAACAAAGCAGATAGAGCAGATTTATGGGAGGGGTTTTCCTGTGGGGAGTCAGATCCCCTTAAGGGGTATTAGTCATAAGGTATTGTTAAAAAACATTACGTCAGGGGCAGGATTGGGCTATACTGTAACAATGATTTTACAGGAAGGAACTGATGGCAGGTGGCTGAGCCATTCAACCAGTTGCCTGTGGAGAACTTGTGATATGTGAACAGAGAGGTAGCCACATTCCTTGTAGCCAGAGGAGGGTGGTTAATTTCACAGCCTGGCACAGCATATAGAGCACCAGAGTGATATTGGGAGGATGAGGTTCACCTGTCAGGTGCCAACAGCTTTTTGGATGCTATAAAAAAAGCAGTGGAGATGTTTGAGATCCTGACTGTGTTTGGGTGTAGGGGTGGGTTGGGGGTGGGCGGGGAGATAGCTAAGCTAACTGCTGACATCTCCTTAGGGTAGATGCACAGTGCAGATAGGCCATAGTGAAGGCATCCAGTGACCAGATAAAGGACTTGGCAAAGGACTTTAAAAAAGAGGTGTTGGTTAAAAGAACTAAATGGTGGGGGGAGGTTTGTGGCTCCCATGATTGGTAGGACAGTGAGCCAGGCCCAGTTTCTTCTAGCCCACCCGAACACTCCTACAAGAAGGGTGGATGATAGTAAGGTCCCAGCCGTGGGCTGGGCGGGGGACCTGGATGAAAAATGATGGGGAGCTGGCAGAAGCTATTTCATGAACATGGAGTTGCCTGCACTGTACATGTTCACATGTCAGGAAGTCCCAGACATCAAATAATAAAATTGCAGCCTGATTAAATCCATATCAAGTGTCTCCTTCTTTCAGTATAACTGGACAAGAGTTTTTGGAAACAAAAACATACATAATATATTTCACTAACTGTGAAGTTTAAAGAAATAGATTAAGATTTTAAAAATTTGTGGCAATAATCTGGTATAAATGATTAGTTCAAATACTGTACTAGTATTATGAAATAAGTTATGTTCCCCTCTCCCTCATTTTCTTTTTAATGAAGTGACAGTATGGAGCATAACCAATATATTTCCTTCTCTGTTTATGCCAACATCTGATAAGGCTCTCCCTCAATCTATGGATAGCTTAATCCATATTTTTATATATGAACAATAGATTTTCTTTTCTGTTTATGGGAGTGGGATTATTCAGATTTATATTACAAAGGTGTAGGCTACTACCCGCTGGGGGCAGGGGGAGAAGGAAAGGGAAAGGGGAGGGACTTACCCATACAGGGTGGGCCAGGGCTGGCTCTGACCCCACAAACCCTGCCCCTTCCGCCTGGGCCCCCGCCCCTTTCGGGGGCAGAGTCAGCCCCCAGCGTACCAGTAAGTGACTATAGTTACTTTCACCCCTGGCCTTTACCCATAGTAACATAGTCGGTTAAGACTTAAGGTAACGTCATAAATATAATCTAATATAACTCAAATATGGGAAAGTTAATTTACTGGAAAATGTGTATATTAAATGAAAGTATGCAGTGAAACGTAATACAATCAGTTACATAAAAAACCCCACTAATGTGGATAGCTTATAATTTATTGTTGGTCCCTTTTATCAATGTACAGCTGCTTTAACACACTGATATTTCTCCGCTGTCCCCTTCTTCTGTATGCATTGCTGTTGGAGTATCTTTAGTATTAGAGGATGATGCATTTCCCCCTTCACAATTTAAGTAGGATTTTCACACTTGTATTTTACAGCATGGTTTTCAGCCAAGTTTGACATTTTCACTAAAATAAACTTCTCTTACTTTATTCCCTCAGCACTGAGAATTGCTTCTTACTGTGTTTCTGTGCACTGTTTTGGGACATTAAGAATTTGTAACACCATTAATCAGACTTGTAAGAAGGCACAAAAAGGGTACTGTTTCTCAGTAAAAATAAGTTTGTTTCAGGTCAATATTTCTTCAGTTGCAGATTTACAGTATGTTACCTGCTGGTATTCACATAATATACAGTAATTGCTGAAAGGCATGTGGAAAATATACTATTAGTATTATTTACTTCCAGGAATCCAATTTGAGAAACCAAAATATATCATGAATTTTTCATATTTTTCATAAAACAATGATCTTATTGCTTCAGTTTCAAATATGGGAAAGAGTAGGGCATTGAGCTGAAATGGTTCTAGCATGCGGTAAAAGATTAATCCAACCATCTTTGCACATGTAAGAGTTCCATTGACATATTAAAGTCAGCACTTTTCATATAGCAGAGCTAGAAGTTCAGGCACTAATTAGGCCTCTAGACAAAACCTGGGAAATACTAGCAGATGAACAGTGTGTAATCTAAAGATTTTAGCTATAGGAGTAGCAAAGCTAAATGCCACCAAACCTCAGCACCCAGTCTTGTATTTTTTCCACAGAAGTAGTTCCACTGCCGTACTCCTACATTTAAGAAAAAGTTACACGTATGATTAAGGATTAGTAGGGTGGGACATGAATTTGACATGGCTTTTGAATTTGACATGGCTTTTGAATTTGACATGGCTTTTGAATTTGGTGCCGATATAGGTGTTGAACTCTCTCTCTCATGGGACAGACCCCTCCCCAATTATTTATAAAAAGTGTCTCAAATAATTTCTTGGCAATTTCCATTTGAATTAATGTCGATGCGTATGTATCAATCTGTCACCACACACAAATTATTTTGCAGTCTTTTGCTTTTTTGATTTCCTTTTCATATTGTGTATTTTAATTCTATGTGCAGCGCTTTGTCAAGATGAGATTTTTTGTCTTTAACAAAAAACACACATATAGAGTGGTTGCCAAATACACCTTCACTAAAGGTTCCCAATTGTGCTTTAATGTTAAATCTAGATAGATAACAACTGAAGTTTTTTGGTGAGGCACCAATAATACCACAACAAATGGACCCTTTTAATTATATCCCACCAAAGTTATAATTAATGAGGTTATTAGCATGCCTAATTTTGAACCAACGTTTGTCATCCTATTTAATGACACTGAACGATGAATTCAAGTGTTCATCTGAAAGTTAGTTTAAGTATTCCTAAAAAGAAAATCAATTAAGGATGACATGTTTCATGCTGTACATTTTGTAATTTGAAGTTACTTAGTGCAATTATTTCTATTTTTCTTTTTATATTGAAGTAAGTCTCTCAGCCCTCATGTTTATAAAAGATCATATCAGCTTAAGTCTGTTTTTCCAAGAGAAGTGAGCTTAATTATTCCAGACACTACCACATGGAAGAAAACAAAAAAATGAATATTTTACACATATTTAAACATAGAAGAAAAATGTTATTTTCTGTAATATAAATGATGAATTTTTCAAAAGGGACTTCTTAAACATGCCTGCAATATTTACAGATGTATCTGTTTCTGCAAACAAAACTACAAACTAAGAGCAGAAAATGTTTTTGCATGACCAATACAGGGCTTGGGGTGACCAAATATAGGGTTTTGGGATGGAGAACAGGCTTAAATTTTTAGAATGCTGGTGAAGACTCTGCCATTGATTTTGAATTCATCCACGTTATTTCTGTCCCATAGAAATGGCAGAAAAGAATCCTGCACAGATGTTTTACAGTAGAAGAACAGGACATAACTTCAGTATCTGTTAATGCAGATGGACATGTAATTCTTACAATGACATTGCAGACATCCTGTACCATTGTCAAGAGACTGCAAGGTCACAAACTGGCTCACATGAATCTGTTGTCTAAAAGGCCAACAAAATGATAACTGAGTTGTGTGGCCTAAATCTCAGTGTGGGTCATTGTTGTCTACAAGAAAATCCTTGCTTTCCAATAGCAGCAGGATTGTGAAGTGGCGAATTCTGCCCTATTTATTTAATCCACTTGGCAAGCACTAGATGGTGTTGCCAATTTACATCACCCAATCGAAACTAGAGAGGATAGCCAGGAAACACCCCCACCCCCGCAACACACACAGATTTAGCACATTCGACCTAAAAAGCTGTGTATCTGAGTAAATAAGCCTCAGAACTGCCTTATTTGAAAATTAGGTTTTAGTCTCAAAGTTGAATGACCTGTGAAACTGCTTGGCTTATGTATGGTGTGGAGAGGACGGGTTTATAGGTTATTGCCTTCTAAGGCTGGGCTATGGGACCTTGATAAAAATGAAGTCAACAAGGCAGCATATGAGTGGCATTGGGCCTCACACTCACATTTAGAAATTCATGAAAGCCTGAAAAGCAGCAGAGAACATGGACCACTCACTGGGTATGGGCCATTGTGCACAGAATAATCCTTTTGGGTCCACTGCCAGAGAAAGGGGGGCGGGGAAGATATTCAGTTAAGGGAGAACCAGTAGTGGTCATGTTCCTCTTGTCTGGAAAGCTTCAGCATGGTGCCAAGGGAGGCATTTAAAGTGAAACCTAAGAAAGAGGATGACACATTTAGGGGAGCTCCCTCGCTAGGGAAGTGTTCGGTCACTACTTGCACTGTAACCTTTATGCTGTGCAACTATGGCTCAGAACCCTGACATCAACACAAGTTCCTAGAGAACTAGTTACAACTTGCAGAGAGACACCAGCAACTCTTCCAGCCCCATCTCCCCACATCAGTCCTTCAGAATTTTAGCCGCCAGGCATCTGAACTATTCCCACCTGCTTCATCAACCTTGAAGGCATGAAAACAGTCCCCTCCACTCCTGACCCGAAACTTACTTTGGCACACAGTTTTTACCTCAAGCAGTTCTCTGTTGTGCAAACAAAAGATTTATAGAAAAAAACAAAAAGATTCAGAGAGTAAACATGGGAGAATAAACATGGACAAGTTACATAGTGTGACAAAGCTCTGTCCTTGTCTCCGTGGATCCTGTGTTTCCTGGCGGATTTCACTAGCCTCAGAGGCTCACTGTGACCCTCCATGTAGCCCTTCTCTCTATAGAGGCAAGGGTCACAGCCTTTTGAGCCATTTTCATCACAAGCCAGCAAGGGAGGTGAGGAGAAGCTATCCTTCCTTGCACAGTCCCAATCTCAGTGATTAATTAGGGAAGGCAGAAAGTGGGGAACCCGGGCCCGCCCTCTATTCCAGGCTCCTGCCCAGGGACCCTAATAGTATCAGCTATGATGGTTGACCTTTTAGCAACAGAACACATACAATTCCCTGGGCTACTTCCCCACAGTAATCCACACTTCCTCAAACTCCACTTCACCGTTACCTCAGGGCCTCCTTTCTTGTGTATGATATGGTGACTACCGCTCAGTCTCACCAACAGCACAACTTCCTCCCACAGCTCTTGACATGCGTGCCCACCTGACTAACTGGGAGGTTTTTTTAACTGGTTTCAGCCAGCCCCTGATTGGCTTCAGGTGTCCCAATCAGGCGAGCTATTTCTACTGCTTTTAGAAGGTTCTTAATTGGCCCCAGGTGTCTTGATTAACCTGGAACAACTGCCATTTGGTTCCACTGGTACCAGGGATTTGTTTAGCCTGAGACTAACACATTTGTTCCTCATCACTTTCCTATAGCCATCTGGTCTTGCCCCATCACAATAGTAAATGAACAAAGATGCAACCTCAGGCTTTACACTTCTACATTAGGTAAAAATCGCTTTTCTAATACAAATTACCTGTCACCTTTGAACAGTTTCCAAGCATAAACTGTAGCTTGGAGGGATCTAGTGTCAGACAACTTTCTCCATAGAGGCTGGCCTTCAGTTTCTGGATTTACTAGCCTCAGACAGAAGCCTACTTTTAAAATTACTTTTCCCTCCCCACTTGTTCAGACTGTAGAAATCCGCTCTTCGCTTGAGAGCTGGAATCTCCCAGTCTTTTTCCATTAACTCTAGCGGTCTGCCATCATATCTTCCTGGCTGGCAGATGGATTGTTACTTGGAGGTGGTTTTGTGTAAATACTTGGATGGGAGATGACCCTCCCTCCTGTGAGGTATAGTTGAAGTTTTAGTACAGGTTCTGAGCAAAGTTTCCTATATACATATGTCAGAGGTACAAGTTAGCTGGTATGCCCCAGTCCGGCGTACCGGCAAGAGCCAACGCACCATACAGGGGTGGACCGGCTTCCCCAGGCGGCAATTTAAAGGGTGCGGGCCTCCCAGCAGTGACTGGGCCCTGGGCCCTTTAAATTGCCACCAGAGCCTCATACCTGGAGCCCTGGAGTAGCAGCAGCGGGGCAGCTTGGGAAGCTACTTAAAGGATCCGGGACTCCAGCTACCTACAGCCTCAGGCCCTTTAAATCATTGCTCCTGCAGCCAGAGTCCCAGGCCCTTTAAATCCTGATCTAAAGGGCCTGGGGATTTAAAGGCCCTGCCTTTCCCACATCCCATTCCTGGCTCAGGACTCCGGAGTACCAGTAAGTCCTTTACGTTACTTTCACCCCTGACATAGGCATAGATTATAGTTATGAATCGATGCATCTCATAGTGACCACCCAGTTCAGAACATTACAAGTTTTCATAAAAGACCATACCTGATGCACTTTTATAGTACAATATTGTATGTAATCAATTGAAGCAACTGCTCATTGTGTGGGGTTAAACATTCTGTTCTCTGCTGGTATGGTTGTGTCTGGACCTGACTGTCAGAGGATTTAGAGGCTGCTACAAAGAGCTCTGGCAGAGTTGTAGCCTCAATAGCATGCCATATGGAGAGGGGAAACTGGCAGGTGGCGCAACTGGAGTTCATTGCAGGCTGACTGGAGGGATATATGAATGTTTACCATCCTGCCAAGTGGCTCCAGTTTCCTTAGAAGCCAGTACTAGTGGTAGCTGTAGCAAGTCTCTTCTATGAAGTAACTGAATGGCTCCTGTTTCTTAAGCAGGGATAGTAAATCCAGGAGCAGAAGAGTAAGCAGCAGCATTGCCCCTGTGTACTAGACATTGCCATAGCCATTTTTATTACCACAAATGTGCCCTGCTAAACATTAATGACAGTATTTCTGCAACTCATCTCTGTCCCCACAGGCCAGGAGCAACCACAGCAAGAGCAAATAGTCCCTTTGTCCTCTTCCTGCCTAGCTCGTCTAATCCTACCTGGCTACTAGGTGAGGCCAAGTTCTCAGAAATACTTGAATTGAACATTTTCTTGCACATGTTACAAGATGATTAACTAGAGCCATGCAGGGTTTATTAATAAGAGCTTACAACATGGTTAACACATTTTCCCCTCTTGGTATCCAATGTTAACTGAACATATTGGAGGTTAACAATGTGTAAAAAAAAAGCTATGTTCAGTTTTCTTGTCAGCATTCTGTAGACATACTGTATAATATGAATTTCTACACCTCTGAAGAAGTGTAGAAGAATTCAGTGCAAGTGAGTTGAATGGTGGCAACATTTTCATCATATGTTGCAAATATTCACCCTAGAATGACCCTACTGTGTGAATAGTTAAGTGATTTACAAGACTTTGTTAGATTAAATTGCATTCTTATCATATAGTTATGTTTAACATATATGGCAATCACACCAGAGTGCTATTAAATCTAATGGTGCAGACAAGAACAAGGGAGAATCACAGAATAGTTTCAAATGATGGGATTGTAACCCTTTTAGGTGTGTCACACTGACTCATAGTAGCAACCTACTGCAATATTCAGAGCATTGCCTGGGTCAAGTTTCATTTTACAAGTTATACTTGTTCAATTTATTATTCATACTAAAGAAGATGGCATGATAGAAAGTATTTCAATCATTAATATTGGCATCTTTGTATATACATAGTAAAGAATAAAGGAAGGTATACATTGAAGTGAGTGAATGTCAGGAATAATCTTGCTCAATATATGAAAAAATATTTCAGTTTAAAATGGAAATGCCAACAAATTCCACCCTTCCCTTAAAAACACCAGCTTCCAGATGATACAGACCTCATCTTATTATCAGTGTCAATAATTCCATTTGGCAGTAGACAGCTAATTCTTTTCATGTGCTAATGATTAATCAGACAAGCCTATTTACTAATGTATCAGAATGCATTAAAAACATATGCTAATGGGGGACAGAACATCAATTCAAATATAAATGAACTACACTTACATTGGTTACCTATTGACTCATGTCAGAATGAAGTAGAGAATATAATATACTTGTAAACCATTACAATGAATGAAAATAGAACTTCACACTGTTAATTTTATTGACTTCTCTGTAAGCCTAAAGCCATGGCATATTAGACTTTTAAAATACAGATGT
Source organism: Dermatemys mawii (assembly GCA_007922305.1). Taxonomy (NCBI): domain Eukaryota; kingdom Metazoa; phylum Chordata; order Testudines; family Dermatemydidae; genus Dermatemys; species Dermatemys mawii. The sequence goes on along the minus strand of ML677343.1, from coordinate 11,361,130 downwards.
TATAAGATGCCCATCATAATACCCATAGGACTTATATTTACTGTGTAAAACTCCAGTAATAATGTTTGGTTGAAACTATTTGTAATGGAAAGAGGTAACAACATTATTAAATGCCCATAAAGGAATATATTTGTTTGTATTGCAGGATTCTAGGTCCCAATCCTGTAAAGCCTTTAAGTATGTGCTTATTTAACAATTTAAAACATGAGTAAACAGAAGTTTAAGGGCATTGCTGGACTGGGACTGCTGGTCACTGACATTCACAGTTGTGTGAATAAGACAGTACTTCAAGAATCACTCAAAGGGCTGAAAAGCTGATTTGCTGGTACTTTACTACCATCTAGAAATGGTATTCATGGAATGGATATCAACTTCCAAAGTACTAATAAGGTACTTTTTTGGGAGTATAGTTAAATGCAGACAAGTGAATCAAAGAAGAAACATGAAAAGGTACCACACTTGTCATGACACTGGCTTGAAATGCCAGGTTATTTAGGACAAAATTTTAGGGCTGTCGATTAATCATGGTTAACTCATGCAATTAACTCAAAAATTGATTATTAATCACAATTTTAATTACAATGTTAAACAATATCAATTGAAATTAAATATTTCAGATGTTTTTCTACATTTTCATATATTGATTTCAGTTACACAGAATACAAAGTGTATATTATTTTTATTACAAATATTTGCCCTGTAAAAATAATAAAATACTATTTTTCAAATCCCCTCATACATGCACTAGAGCACAATCTTTGTCATGAAAGTGCAATTTACAAATGTAGGTTTGTTTTGCTACATTACTGCACTCAAAAACAAAATTGAAAACTTCAGAGCCTACAAGTTCACTCAGTCCTATTTCTTGTTCAGCCAATCAAGTTTGTTTACATTTGCAGGAGATAATGCTGCCTGCTTCTTATTCACAATGTCACCTGAAATTGAAAACAGGTGTTCTCATGGCACTGTTGTAGCCAACACTTCAACCACCATTCCAGGGGTACATACTTCTACATTTGTAAATTCAACTTTCATGATAAAGATATTGCATTACAGCACTCATATTAGGTGAACTGAAAAAAACTATTTATTTTGTTTGTTTTTTTACAATATAAATACTTGTAATGAGAAATATAAAGTATGTGGTATATACTTTGTGTTCTGTATTATGATTGAAATCAATATATCTGAAAATGTAGAAAACACCCAAAAATATTTAAATGGTATTCTATTAATATTTAACAGTGCAATTAATCACAATTTTAATCCCTTGACTGCCCTACATAATAAATATTTATACTGACTATTCTGTAGTCATATTATAAGATACAGGAATAAATTGCTCTTTAAAATGCAAACACTCCCATGTTATATCAACCTATGTCACAACGAAAAAATTAATCCCGGTTCATAAAATCCCGGATAATCAAGAGCCATAGGAAATATGAAGGGATGGGGGTGGTATGCTGGCCGCCCTGGGTGGGGGGCGCACCAGCTGCCCTGCGCCTGGGGCAGGGGGTGAGCTGGCTGTTGTTTAAACTGTTACTCACCTGGCAGCGCTCTAGGTCTTCAGTGGTGGGTCCTTCACTCGCTCCGGGTGTGTTCAGTGGCACTGAAGGACCTGCTGCCGAAGACCCGGAGCGAGCGAAGGACCCGCTGCCGAAGACCTGTGCCAAAGACTCGGGTGAGTAACAATTAAAAGGGCAGCCAGCGTCTCCCCTCTCCCCAGGGTGCCCGGTGCCACCGTGCCCCCCCACCCCAGTGTGGCCGAAAACCTGGAGCACCGCCGAGTACCATGGGGGCCCTGCGGGGACAACGGCCTGGGGCAAATTGCTCTACTTCCCCCCGCCCCCCTCAGCGGACCTGTTCCCCAGCCACCCTGTGCCGTGGTGGTGTTTTGTTTTCTTTCGCTTGGGGTGGCATTCCGGTTAGCCCACAATCCAGTTAACCTGATGCCGGATAATTGAGAGTCTACTATGTACAGCAAAAACTCAATACAAAGGTAGAGGGGATGATGTTCACTCAAAGCAAGTACAGGTTTGAAACACAATGAACATTGTCTGAGTTTCCAGTTTGTAATAAGATAGGGAAAAAGACTATTTTTGTCTGGTTCGTTTCATTGCATTCTGTTTACACAGGTTTAGTCAGTACAATTATATGATTTAGATAGCAAAATACAGAAAAGACTTTTCTCCCCCATTATGTAAAGCACTGACTCTGAATGTTAGCCATCTGGAACTTGCTTCCCAGGGCCATCCAGTAAAAAAGTTTCCAAGGTTGGCATATCAAGACCAGAAGTATGACTTTTACAGGGCAGTAAATCAGTGCAACAACATAGAAATTTTGCTACACAAGAAGGGGTGGATTGTAGTAGCAGTAATAAAATAGCCTTTTCAGTCAGAGTTAGGGCTAGTCTACACTTGAAAGATAATTTCAGATTAAGAGAGAGTGTAAAATGTAAAGCACAATAGCTATTACTAAATAACTACATGTGCAGACACTTATTCAAAACTGATTAATCTAACTGGAAAGAGGCACCCTACAGAAGAGTGAACTCACCGTTGGAGTAGCAGGCTCTTTCCTCTCAAGAACTTCTGCCAACATGCACTCTCACCCTGCAGTGGTCTCTTCTCACAGTTCACGCTTTAGCCCCACTTCCTTGTGAGGTAACAGAGAGTCCATCAAATAGGTCTTTCAGCACTGACTTTGGATTCCATGATTCTTGCACTTTCTTGGCTCAGGGCTTCAAGTGTCCTCACCCCCTTATGTCAGGGGGTTGCACATCACCTGCTCCAGGGACTGGTAGGGGAACCAAGGCCCTCCCAGTCCTGTAGGTTCCAGCTCACAATCCTGTAGCAAGCAGGCAAGGTCTCTGGGCTTTTTCAACTTTGGCCTTTTCTCAGGTTTTTTCCCCATAAACCTCTTTAGGCTTACCCTTCTCTCAGAACAGAACTCATAGGGCTGCTTGCTGAAATCCCCCAATAAATCCCAAATAAAACACACACTTAAAACCACCTTCTACCTTCCTGAGACTTGAATTTTTTTCCTCTTAACTGAATGCTTCTCTGGAAATCCAGTCTTGCCTTATTATCAGTATTCACCATTGGACACTGCTCCTTATCTCTTGTCCCCTCTTGCCAAACACTTTTCTACTGATTCTCACTGTCTTTGCGTGCTCTAAAACCACCCTGAGATTGCACAGTATCTCCCTGCAGGCTCTTTGCAAACTGTATAGTCGCAGCCCCTTCTGCCCCGCAGCTGGGCTTCATGACTAATTAAGCTTGGAATACCTGCAGGTGCAGCCAGATGCATTAATTGACCTCAGGTCCACATAACCTATTCCTTGCCTGTGGCATATACACCCCATCTCATGCCCTAATTCTGGTATAAGGGGATCCATACATGGACATATTCAGGAAATCTATTCCAGAACAACATTACATGTGTTTTGGGTTTTATTTTGGTTGGGGAAAACCCATGAAGAATCTTGTTGAGCAAAATCATGAAGTGTGTCCACTGTTGTTAAATACATGCATCACACTCTGAAATTTTCCTCTTCAACTTCAAGGAAAACTGAACTTGTATGCACATAAACACACAAATACATGTATATATACACACACAGAGGGATACGTGGAAGTACCTAAACACTTCTAATACAATGAGACTCCTTCTTAGACACTCATTATCCAGATGGTCCCAAATTCTGTTTAATTTATGTGGAACCAAAACCATAAACCCAAAAAACCCTTGAGCTCTCCATTTCCCACCCCACATTATATACTTGAAAGAGTATCTGCAATGACAGGATGGTGATTTAAAAAAAGAGAGAATTAAAATCCCCTTTATTCATGGGCACAGATAAACATAGAAACTGCTCCACTTTATTCCTCATACATAATCTGTTGGATACTGTTAAAAGATACACAGGGATAAACTGACTTTTGTTAATAATGTAACAATTTCTAAAGGGCAGTTTTAATCATGGGTAAAAATTTCAGAATTTGACAATCCTTTCTAATCCCACTGGTAAAGGCTCTTCTTCAAGAATGTCTAATGCTGTTACTTAGTTAGTGTTCAATAAAAAACAGTCTATAATGCAATGCACTCTCTTTATGTGATGTTTAGATATGAGATTGATCTCAGAGGACACCCTGGAGTTCTGAAAGTAGGATTATTGGATTTTGTGGCTCTCTCAGATGTCAAAGATCTTTAAACAGTGTCTTGCAAAGTTGATACATCCCACCTGTCTGTGAACTGCTTATGAACTCATCAGAGAGGGTCTCCATGTTATTTAGGGTCTAAGCGGGAGATACAGCTTCCCACACCATCAAGTTAAATGAAAAACTGAATTCACTTTCATAAGGTGCAAAATTATTTGATTTTTGATCAGTAGGCCTTTAAAAAAGAAACTGGCAGCATGAGATAAATTCAGAGCAGCACAATTAGGGTTGTTAGCACAGATTTTGAAATGGTAGATTTCTACCTATCCCCTGGAACTGCTTTGTTGAGTTAAAGACAACAACAAATTCACTGGTCTACAATTTTTTAGAAGTCGTCTGCTTCAGAGATAAAATGTGATATTTATTATCTATTTTGATGTGCTGAATTCAAATATGACAATTAAAACAACTGATTGGCTACTGTTTCTAAGATACTTGAGTTTTTACATTTTATGTCTATGTATTGTGACGGAGTCAGACCAGAAGGATATAGGAGAGTGCTGGAAGGCAGGTATATTAGTCTCAGGATGTGCAGGTCCTTGTTCCCTGGATAGCCAAACAAAGGCTACTCCAAGCCAATCAAGACACCTGGGGCCAATTAAGAACCTTCTAGAAAGGAGTAGAAACAGCTAGCCTAATTGGGACACCTGAAGCCAATCAGGGACTGGCTGAAACCAGATAAAAACCTCCCAGTTAGTCAGGTGGGTGTGGGTGTCAGGAGCTGTGGAAGGAAGTTATGCTGTTGGTGAGACTGAGTGTAGGACAACATATCATACTGAAGGAAGGAAGCCCTGAGGTAAGGGTGAAGTGGAGTTTGAAGAAGCAGGGACTGCTGTGGGGAAGTAACCCAGGGAATTGTATTGTGTTTTGTGCCTAAAAGGTCAGCCATCTTAGCTGATACTATTAGGGTCCCTGGGCTGGAGTCCGGAGTAGAGGGCGGGCCCGGGCTCCCCCCTTTTTTTCCATCTTCCATACTGGCCTGTGATGAAGGCAACTCACTAGGTGGTGACTCTTGCCAATTATACTGAGAAAGGGAGGTCACTCTGGGGCCTCGATGAGTTTCTGAGGCCCCTAAATCTGCCAGGAAGCGCAGGACCCACAAGTACAGACTTGGAGCTTTGTCACAGTATATTGTGTACATAGTAGAGTTTTAATCATAAATTGTAAACCTAGGTCTTCTCATGTGTTTATGGTTGCTTTACATGATAATATTTCACCTGTCCTGTTTATGTAATACTTTAAAAATCAGCAAAAGGGTTATATAAATAAAATGTATTATGAAACAAAATGTAAAAAACTATTATGTACATAGTTTAGTCCTATTCAGTGTCTACTCGGCGCTTCTTGGCTTGTCTCTTGTATTCATTAAATGGAGCATCTCTTGTCACTGTCCAGCAATAGTCTGCAAGCTTTGATGGGCTCCATTTGCCCTGATAGCGTTTATCCATTGTTGCAATGTCCTGGTGAAATCGCTCACTGTGCTCGTCGCTCACTGCTCCGCAGTTCGGTGGAAAAAAATCTAGATGAGAGTGCAAAAAATGTATCTTTAGTGACATGTTGCAACCAAGGCTTTTGTATGCCTTGAGGAGGTTTTCCACCAACCACCTGTAGTTGTCTGCCTTGCTGTTTCCGAGAAAATGTATTGCCACTGACTGGAAGGCTTTCCATGCCGTCTTTTCCTTGCCATGCAGTGCATGGTCAAATGCATCTTCTCGAAGAAGTTCACGAATCTGAGGACCAACAAAGACAACTTCCTTTATCTTAGCTTCACTTAACCTTGGAAATTTTCCACGGAGGTACTTGAAAATTGCTTGTGTTTTGTCAATGGCCTTGACAAAGTTCTTCATCAGACCCAGCTTGATGTGTAAGGGTGGTAACAAAATCTTCCTTGATTCAACAAGTGGTGGATGCTGAACACTTTTCCTCCCAGGCTCCAATGACTGTCGGAGTGGCCAATCTTTCCTGATGTAGTGGGAATCTCTTGCACGACTATCCCATTCTCAGAGAAAACAGCAGTACTTTGTGTATCCGGTCTGCAGACCAAGCAAGAGAGCAACAACCTTCAAATCGCCACAAAGCTGCCACTGATGTTGGTCATAGTTTATGCACCTCAAAAGTTGGTTCATGTTGTCCTAGGTTTCCTTCATATGGACTGCATGACCAACTGGAATTGATGGCAAAACATTGCCATTATGCAGCAAAGCAGCTTTAAGACTCGTCTTCGATGAATCAATGAAGAGTCTCCACTCATCTGGATCGTGAACGATGTTGAGGGCTGCCATCACACCATCGATGTTGTTACAGGCTACAAGATCACCTTCCATGAAGAATAATGGGACAAGATCCTTTTGACGGTCACGGAACATGGAAACCTTAACATCACCTGCCAGGAGATTCCACTGCTGTAGTCTGGAGCCCAACAGCTCTGCCTTACTCTTGGGTAGTTCCAAATCCCTGACAAGGTCATTCAGTTCAGCTTGCATTATGAGGTCTGGTTCAGAGGAGGAGGATGGAAGAAAATGTGGGTCCTGTGACATTGATGGTTCAGGACCAGAAGTTTCATCCTCTTCCTCTTCCTCGTCTGACTCAAGTGAGAATGATTCTGGTGCATCAGGAACCGGCAGTCCTTCTCCGTGGGGTATTGGGTGCATAGCTGATGGAATGTCTGGATAATGCACAGTCCACTTTTTCTTCTTTGACACACCTTTCCCAACTGGAGGCACCATGCAGAAGCAACAATTGCTGGTATGATCTGTTGGCTCTCTCCAAATCATTGGCACTGCAAAAGGCATAGATTTCCTTTTCCTGTTCAACCACTGGCGAAGATTTGTTGCACAAGTGTTGCAGCATATGTGTGGGGCCCACCTTTTGTCCTGATCTCCAATTTTGCAGCCAAAATAAAGGTGATAGGCTTTCTTAACCATAGTGCTTATACTGCGCTTTTGTGATGCAAAAGTCACTTCACCACAAACATAGTAGAAGTTATCTGCACTGTTCACACAAATACGAGGCATCTCTGCTCACTTTGGCTAAACTGAAATGTGTCCCTTTGCAAAATCAAACACTGACAAATAAGAGAGCATGACACTGTATGATTTCTAGAGCTGATATAGGGCAATTTATTCAGCAGAGTGATGTAAGCTTTGTTATGATTACATCATCCATGACTTCTAGGAATAACATGATGCAATTCATATCATGTAGGACACAATACCAGCTTCAGATTGCATCATTCATTGTTTTGCCTAAAAAGCAAGTACTGTCCAAACCCAGTCATAGATTTATTCATAGATCCAGTCAAAGATGTATTTTAGTCATTTCTGGTTTAAATTGAGATCCCTTCCCTTTATAACTCACTTATCCTCCACCATTCCCATGTCAAGGGTCGTATATACTGACCCAATAGCATATCTTGAAAACTAGAGCCAATCAACAATTTTAAGCATCATTTTCGTTCTCAGTGACCCAGAATTAGTAAAGTATGACTCCATTTATTTCAGAAGCATTTTGGCTGTAGAGCAGTGTTATTGGTATTTGTACATTTAAGATGAATACACAAGTTAGATGCAAATAAGGATGCAGATAAGGATGTACATTATTATTAATATTAATTATAGTTATTAATAACTACCTTGCACTTTCATGTAAATTACTAGAAATGCACAACCATTCTAAGTATGAAATGTTGATCTTCTGGAAGAAGTCAGATCCTTAAGAGTGGAAACTGATGCACTCTATTTAACCACATGAGTCCTCGAGCTGGGCAGAGAATGGCAATTCCATTTCATGGAGGATTTCAAGGTTTCAAAATCAGACTTTTAATGAGGCTTTGTCTCCTAAGTCAGTTAGGTGTTGCAATGCTGAATAATGCCATGCCTAAATACCTTTAAAAATCTGGGCTGTAGGCTTTATTTTCCTCTCTTTTTAATGTGCCTCAGTTTCCCATTTGTAAAATGAGGTCTATAATTCCTATCATGGGGCTGGTGGTGTGAGGATAAAATAAATGAAAGGTATGAGGTACTGAGACATTTTACTAATGGGGGCCACCTTAAATAGATAGATTTGGTCCAGTGAGCGTTTGCCATTGACTTCAATGGGAGCACATCTGGCCCTTTAATTTGCATACTACAGCCAATATATTACCTCTGATTTCCTCTGTCATTATGGGACATGTGATAATTCAGTGTCTAGCATTATCCCCCAGTGTATAGCCTACACAATCTTAAAGCTGTGCTTTATTTGCTCACATTGCACCATGTAACTATTAGTCAATATTCAAACATAATGTATAAAGTATTGATCAGACAGCACTGTCAAAATGATATCTCATAGATATCAGATAATATCTAAATAAAGCAAATAACTATTATTACTTGGTGCCATTTCCTAAATGTTTTGCTCTCTTATTAGAGTTAAGGATACTGAAAATGGTAGAAGATAGAATACTGTTAGAAACTATGAACAAGGTACAACAGGCAACGTTTGGAGTTCTATATGTCTAAGAACATCCCATATCGAGGTAATGGACTGATACGCTTGATGAATGTGCCAGGCTTCCATTTAGAATCAGGGAGAAAAGGAAAGTTGTTATGTAGTGTTCATACGTCAGCATTAATGGTCAGAAAACCATACCACAAAACCAAATTGCAGTTCAGCACGACTGGCAACCATCCATCAAACAGGTCGAAAATTGAATGAATTTACAACAAAATTATTCCCTGGTCAAAAGAGGGTAGCATTCCTATGGGTTGTGGTAAGACACTTCAGCAGAGTGCCGGCTTGCAGTATACCAGAGCTGTGGCCTTCAGTTCCTGCTTCTACCACTCCCTGAGCTTTCATAAACACTTAACATTTCATAAAAGTTACAGTTTTACACATGATTTCTAAGCTGCCAAAAATGTACAGGGTGCATTGCCTCTCCTGTTCTAACATGTTTTATAAACATAACAAGCAGTAACAGCCAACCCAGATGTTTTCACAACTTATTTTTTCTCATAATTTAAAATCTGTTCAACCTGATGTTTTGTGCTCCATGCATGTTTCAGCTGTAAAAAAAGGAAACTGAAATATTATGCATGTGGTGCTATACTGTTACACCTAATTTCTTCTCAAGTTCACACTAAACTGAAATGTCTCTTGGAAGTTTAAAAAAAGGCAGCAGAGAAAGTGAGGGAAAATGTCAAGACTTGTAAATAAACAGCTGGCTTGCAACATATGTATTTTCCTCTATATTTTTCAGGTGTCACAATCTATAATCCATATCTGCCAGCCCTGTAGCATGCAGCATAATTTAACTGTAATTGATAATGTAAGGGCAGATGGAAAGAAGTGTCAGCTCCTGCATACATCCTCTGGGGATGCTGAAGAAATCAAAGCAGATGGTCCAACTGCTTCTTATTTATGTGTTGCTGCTAGCTCCTCTGCTTGCAGGATAATGGATCATTATTGCCTGCTGTGCACAAACACCAATATGCTTTTAAATCTGGTTCTCAAAGCTTATGAAAAAGCACTATATTTCATATTAATCTGTGAAGCTGCACTTAACAAGGACCACATTTTAATTTATGGCTTGCAGGAGAAAAAAGTTCACACATGGATTCTTTTTTTCATAAAATAAGCCACAGTCAGTTGAGATTTGTAGCAAAACTGATTATATGCGTTTAGAGAATAGCCAGCAGTCAATTATATTGTATCTTTCAAATAATAATGTGGTTTTATTTATTGACTGGAGTTTATTAGGCCCATCAATGGAAGCAAATCTCATCTAAACTCATAACTTAAAATATCCATAAAATAAGCTATATTGAGGTTCAGGAAGCAATTGTGATTTGTCTGCACTAAAAACACGTATTAAGGTTATTATAGAGCAGGGACTACATCTACTGCATCAATGGTTAGGACAAGATCATCTGCTGTCATACTCTACCTTGAACTGAGACTTTCCATTCTAGCTTTAAGTTACTCAAATCTTCAAGAATTAAAAAAACCACACTTTAAATCTGGAAATAGATCCAGAGTATGGAAGTCAGTGTGACTCTCTTATGGTACATTTAAGTGGATACAAACCAGCATGCTTCAGGGCATGACTAGTAACCAGCATACAGGTATTACTAAAAAACTTCCTCCGTGGGCAAGTTTTTCCATAATTTCCCATAATTCCATTTTACAGTTTCTCCCACCTCCCTCTGAAGTACATGGTATTGGCCACTTAATGAAAGAAGATTTTGGAATGGACTGTTGATCTTTTCCCGTCTGACAATTCCTATGTTCCTTGTCTGAGCAGTTCTAGTATACATAACGTTAATTGCTAAAAATGTATTAAGAAGGTTTTCTTTACGCTAGTGCTCAAACAAAAAGGTTGCCTTTTGTGATGTTCTTTAGAGGAGTGTGTCCAACCAAGAGAACCAGTGTAATTCCACTTCCCGTGGCTGGAAATATACTCCGTATATGTGCATTGTGTTTACCACAGATTCCAAGTTCACTGGGAACTCTCTAAGTGATGTCAGCCTGGGTCTTAGAAATGGTCATGAATAGAGAAATATTAGTTACCCTTTCCCACAATAAAAAAAACAGGGGTCACCCAATGAAATTAATAGGCAGCAGGTTTAATGCAAACAAGAGGAAGTACTTTTTCACACAATGCACAATTAACCTGTGGAACTCATTGCCATGGGATATTGTGATGGCCAAAATTATAACTGTGTTCAAAAAAAGAACTAGATAAGTTCATGAAGGATAGGATCACCACTGGTTATTCGACAAGATGATCAGGGATGCTCAGGGTGACCCTGAATCTCTGACTGCCAGAAGCCAGGAGGAGAAGACAGGGAAGCCTATTACCATCTGCAACTATGGAGGGGAAAACATAGTTGAAAGGAAGGGGAAACATAGTTGAAAGCTCAATGTAGTGAATGGTGACGTTTTCCCAATATAATTAATGCACTATAAAATTTTTTCACCTGAACTAGTCTTGCAAACCTTTTCATACAAAAATCAATAGTCTCACACCACTAGGACTGACCATTTTTACTTAATATTGTTCTGAATAAATTCCCTGTTCATATCAATTTATTTTTAAAAAGAAAATATATAAAGGCAACATTTTGTAAGTATATAATTGTAGCAAATGTTTTCTTTCACTTATTTTCAAGAATATCTGAGATGAGAAAAAATATATCAATTAAATTGTTAGGATGAAAATAGAGATGTCTAACCTATTACAGCAAATGCAGATTTTATTAAAATTTTAGTGTAGCAATTTTTTGGGGGGAAAAATTATGACATTTCATCAGAACCTTGTAAGGAGTAAATATCAGTTACTGTAATTACAGAGCAAACAACATAAGGAATAGGTGTTGTTCCAAGTACAGGGATTAAAAGGAACCAATTAAATTCAGGTTAATCCACCATTTATCCTACCCTCAAGGTGAATCAGTGAATGATTAACAGATCCCCAAGAAAATGTTCAGTGTTTTATGCAGCATTCAATTAATCATTTATCTGATAAAGTGATTTGATGCTCTGATGACTAGAGCAGATATTAAGCCAATGTTTTGTTTACACCAATCCACGCAGATACTATAGTTGTAGTGACTTGGTTCTAAGTATGAATGTGGCTTTGTTGTAGATAAAATGCTTGCATTATGTGTGCCCAATTTCTTTTTAACATTGGGCTTTGGTGTTGTTAGCCTAGCGCATTTCTACAATGGTCACCAGCACACACAAAAAGAGAAAAGTTATGTTTTGATTGATTTCTGTCTATTTAGGAGCCTGAGTAAGTCAGAAAAATGCTATTGCTTTTAAAAATGTGAGGCCTTCCAAAGGAATTTAGTGTCACATTCACAGAAGTGGAGAGACAGTCCCTGTAGAACAGTAGCATTCCTATAGGTTAGACTAGGGCTTTCTCAGCTATCAATTTATTTTACAGTAAAATAAGTGAGGTCTTAGATTTGTGAATTAATAAGGACAACTTTATTTGAGTCATTCAGGATACCAAGAAGAACCTACATGTTAGCACGAGACATGATAAGGGAACATTGTCCTTTTCCCACAAAGCTGAGTGCTTCATACTCCTCCAATATTGTAACACATATTCGCACTAGATGAAATGCAACTGTATGCTAAGGGTCAGCACAAGCCTAGTCACCCCTAAAGTCCCACTTAAGTCTTGCTTTGAAGGCTTAAGGTGGTTCACATGCTTTGTACTAACACTCTACCCTTGGGTGAATTTCACTGGCCCACTGTAATGAACACTGTGGCCCATTACAACAGTTCTTACACAGCCAAAGGAGATTCCTGTTATTCACAATGTGAGTCCAGGCATTAAATGGGGATGGGGGAAGGGAATTTTGCTAACTGTCTGAGTCAGTTCTAACATCTGGCCACCAGTTGGAAGATGCCAGTATTTATATCCAATCTACTGCACTAACACCACCAATATTTATATTGTTAATTTTTATATCCAATTTACAGAACCAATGTCAGAGTGTGGCTGTAATGAAAATATTGTTACTTGCTGGTAAAAACCAGCCTTCTTGCTAAAGATCTGGACTAGGAGCCAGGAGGTTCATTTAAGTAGCATATATTGTTTTGGCAGAATGTGAACTGCAGTTTGCATGAACTACATAGTAGGGTATAACTGAAAAAAATAAAGTGTGAGCATCAATAGATGCTCCTTGCTTGCTTACAATATCTTAAAGCTAACAGAGCATTAACAGAGAAGTTGGCCCAAAGTATGCATACTGTATATTTTGTGTGAGCTGATATAGAACTCGAAAAGAGAGCTCATTTAGCCTTGATTTTCAGTGAAAAGTGAGGACTGAATTCTCCTTTCAGTTATAACAGTTAAAATCAGAAACAATTTCAGAGTCTGCAGTGGAGTTATTCCTGAATTAATCTGGCATTACAGAGTAGAGTCAGGCCCCGAGAAATTAAATCTTAATGCAGTAGTACTACTAAAACCCCTTTTTTAAGCCTTATTAACTGCCAGTACATTACAGTCCCTGAGCTGGAACAGTACCCTTGTGGGGCAAATGAAATTAAAACTGACACTATACACATAGGGGAACAAAACAGAAAAAGTTTTACGAGAATAAAAAGCTTCAGATTCAGAATTAGGCAACATATTAGCAAACATATTTCTGGTGTTACAGAAAGGGTACTAAACACATCATACATCAGAGGGGGACTATTTTCACATACTTTGATAATGTAATAGGATTTCTGGCAGCTTATGTGTTGATGGCATTCGTACTCACTGGAATATGTCATTAACCACCTTTTCTCTGAAAATATACTTCTGCATAAGTCAAAGGGTAAATTATTTTCTGGCCAAAAGCAACAATTGATCACATGCTTCATTATAGAATGAATTTTACATTGAATAGTAGTTGGCATAGATGGATAACAAGATATGGTTCCATTTGGTTAGACTTTAACAGTGTGTATCATCACTATTCAAGCATTAATTGGTCAGTGGCTACTTACTAGTACTGTGCAGCATGCACAGTAATTTCCTGGACTATTGAAATTATATTTTGTTGTATTACATAAAATATAAAGTAAATGCTAAGATTTAGGCTCAAATATTTTTATTGGTATTTCATTATCTTAATAAAGTATTGCATCTCTCTTTCCAACATAGATGACATTTAGGGCAATATTCTATACTATATGATTAAGGCTGTTAAGTTTCACTTTTATAACAGACCCGTACTTCATCACAAATATATGTTACATTTGAAAGACTGACTGTATTTGAGTGGGGGGATTATTCTAACATCTAAATCAACTTTGGTGTAGAAAACTGCAATAACTTTTCATAATCTGAAGCACAGATTGTAATAATTTGGGCCTCAATCTTGCAAAGATTTAATTATAAGGATAACTTTACATGAGTAGTGCCATCAAAATTAATAAGACTAATAATGTGTATAAAGTTACACACATGAATAAATCTTTGCAGGAAGGAGATCTTAGAATGAAAATTCAATTTCACAGTGCCAAAACATCAAAAAATGTTACAATATTTCTGTAAAGTTATTATTTCACATACTTTGAAAAACAGTAATGCTCCTTATATTATAACAAGGAAGCATTTATCCATTAATTGGTATTAAAGTGAACAGATCTTTGTCTGTGATTAAAGACTCTTCACATCTTTCTGGTTAACAAAAAGTTATACTCTTGATAGCCTGAAAGGCTCTGTACGAATATCTTAACAATCCCCTAGAATTTCTTTCCCAGTCACATTCCTACAATAACAGAATGACAATCCAATCATTCCTAAACAGTATGGAAAAATGTCCTTAAAACTACCTTAGTTAAATCCATCCCAGATTTCTACAGCCTGTCCTTTATACACCTGCTCTAATGAACCGATGTGGGAACTCTCCTTGTCCAATACACAGATAGAGCACTTTATTTGATATGGGGTAGGTCTCTGCCTATTTCTTTTTGTGAACCATTAACTCATTCCTGTCTATCTTGATTATATACACCGATCCTCCAAAACATGTTGAAAGGCACTTCCGCTCAGCAAGGGCAACAAAACACATGTATGGTCTGAAGGCTCAGTCATTTTGGAGAGAGAATAATAAGCCAAAAAAGGAGGAACATTTTCAAAGAGTGAACAAAAAAGGAAGTGTCTGAGACACTACTGGTTTATTGTTGATTTTTTTCCACAAGTTTCCCAGGAAAAATTTACAGTAGGATGAAACTGTAGCATGTGAGATTTTGGGGGGAGGTTCTTTTTAGGGACACAAATAGGATGCAGGCTGAAATTCAGCCTTCTAATGTGAGGGTAACAGCTATACCACTCCACAATACACATAATAGTTTTCTATTTATTCACTTTTAGAATTTTTCCTCCTTGGAATAATTCTGAGTACTGTTTCTTAGCTAAATGACTGGAGTCTCTTCTTACTATTCTGGAAAATCTGCTTTTTAAATTTATTTTCTGCTTCTCGGTAATTAATCCTATACTAAACTATCCTAGTTCATTTTTTTGGCTGACATGTTGACCTCCAACTACTTGGTTTTGTGATGTGTTTTACTAGACGGATATAATCTTTGAGTTATTCAACACCTTATTAAAATCCATTGTGCTTTGAGAACATGGACTTTAATTCTCTACATTTTATTTTATGATGTTTGTTGTGATATAACATAGTCAATTTGTTTTTACTTATTCCACAGTGCTGTCACTTTTAAAAAAATAAAGCACAAGTACTGGCATTCAGCCCTCTATAGCTACTACAGGAGATGAAATCAGGGGCTGTTTTTCACATAAACTTCATTTTCTTCCTAAGAGGAATGAGTTGTGCTATTCTTTTGCACTAGAACTAATGTCCATTATGCAAATAATTTTAGCAACTTTAAATACTGTCAAGACATCCAGCATCCTGCTGGGTTGGCAGCCAATGCACTATTTGATTTTTTTTCCCCGTAAAGTGCTGAACTCCAATGTTGTTAAGAGTTAGATCACCTAAACACTGCCAGCAATTCGTGTGCACATTGGGAGAAAAACTGCTCAGTCCTCTGACAAAGAAAATCTACAGTGGATACTATTAAGTATGTAAGATTATCCAGAAGCAACCACATCACAGTATCTGAGAGTGCTCATTTTTCTGTTATTTAAAGGAATAGGGAAATTCTGCAGTATCTCACATACCACCGTGTCATAAATACTGATAAATGCTGACTTTTCTGGACTTGATCCTGCACAATGCAGATAAGGATTTTCAACTCTGTTAATTCTCATGGTTTTCAACACTTCTCTTTTTTTTAAACCTCTTCTGATCTTTCAAGAATTTCCTGGAAACCCAGGAGTTCTGGCTGAGCTACAACTAGTGTGGTTGTTCTGGCTTCAGCCACTAGAAGCTGCTGTTAGCATCCTGAGTTGCATGTGTCAAGACTGCAGTTCCAGCTGTAAACAGCAGAGGCTCCCATGAAGTTAGGCATCAATGGAGGTTTGTGCTTATAAGCACAAGGTAGAAAGTGAGGAGCAGGACAAGGTGCTCAGGAGAAGCAAACCTCTATCAATGGAAGTGACACTGTGTGGTCACAAACTTCTTACTGTCTAGTAGGATAACAGTTATAGACCTTGTTTTTAGGTTCAGAGAAAAAACTCATGTCTGCTCAGACACACCCATGCTCCCTTTCATCCTCCTCTTCTTTACCTTATGTTTTTTTAAGTGAAATATGTGTACAAAGGTCTTGCTGCCTACTTCCACTCAGTGCTGAGGACTATTCCTAATGCTTAATCTTAGGCTTATTCTACATCACTGACGAACGTGAGTGTCATAGCTATGCCAGTCTAACTCATGCATAGAGCAACGGAAGAATGTTCCTCACCACTCAGGGAGATAAAATTACCTACAATGATGGAACCCCCCCTTCTATCATTGTAGGAAGTGTCTACAGGGAAGTGCTACAGCACTGTAGCATCAGTACTGTACTAAGACCAGTGCCATTGTTGATACCTGTGCTGCAATACAAGTTAGCGCTCCATATACCACTCACAGGGACAAGGAGACTTGGGGCCTAGATGTAATAGAGATTTAGAAAGATAAACTATATTTGTTTAGAAAATTAAAGTAACAAAACATACATGAAAAATAGCAGCCAATGGCTCTGATTCAAGCTCATCTTCCTTTCTTTAACCTGTACTTTCAATTCCAGAATGATTTCCAATATTCTCATGAACTGCTCAAGTTCTGTATTGATGGTTTATATCATGTGAAAGGCAGCATTACAGCACAAATTTGATCTCTAACTATATAGTCACAGATTATTTTCTCCTTCTATGATATGAACACTGTGTTTTCTTTTCTTACTTTCCTCACAATCTTTGGTTTATATATAGTTGAAAAAAGTGAATTCCTTGGTAAACCAGCTGCAGAATCAAACGAATCACATGCATTGAGCATGCCACTCCAATTCTTATATGTATCTTTATAGCCTTATGCTCTTTCAGTTACAAAGAATTATATACAAAATCACAGTTACTTACTAGGTACAAAATCTTTGAAGAATCAGAGGGGTAGCCGTGTTAGTCTGGATCTGCAAAAGCGACGAAGTGGGTATTGGACCACGAAAGCTTATGCTCCAATACATTTGTTAATCTATAAGGTGCAAGAGGACTCTTTGTTGCTTTTGCAGAATCTTTGAAGCTAGGTTAAAGATAGACCATAAAGCAGATTTAATTCAATGAGTCCAACTGAGAATATGCTTTCGTCTCTTAGAAACAGTATAATGAGAAATTTTAGGATGAAAGGAGGGCAAAAAGTCTGTGCATGATCCATTCCTCCCACCCTTTTGCAGTGAACAGATGTACAATATTGCACAATATTTTTTCTTCCATATGCTTGTGCAACTCTCCCGAAACTGACAAAGAGTCCTGGGGCACCTTAAAGACTAACTAAAGTATTAGAGCATAAGCTTTTGTGGGCTAATACCCACTTTGTCGGATGCATCCGATGAAGTGGGTATTAGCCCATGAAAGCTTATGCTCTAATACTTTAGTTAGTCTTTAAGGTGCCACAGGACTCTTTGTCACTTCTGCAATTCCAGACTAACACGGCTACCTCTCTGATTCTTCTGAAACTATATTTGGTATTATTACTGCTGCCTTCAGGATTTTATTCCAAATACTGACTATAGTTCTGTGTCTGTAAAATGATTCTTTAGTACAATTATTTCTCCCCGACTCTTTATTGGAATAAACTGATACTATGTGCAGTTGTCATCTTATTTAGACCTAGAGCAAGACTGAGAAATTATTTCTAAGATGAGGGTCCCTGGTTGACCCCATTTCCATAATATTCTCTTTGGATGTTAAAGTGACTAGAATTAAGTGCCAAATATAACTGTACAGAAAGTATTTTGGAAAGTGCTGAGGGGCGACACCTATTCATTTGGGCCAAGACTTTTAAAAATAGGCATTAAGACCATACTTAAGCTATGAAATAAGTGGCCTGAATTTCCAAAATATTGAACAACCAGCAATTCCTACTGAAATCAGTCAGCCTTAGCATTTCTGAAAGTCAGCCACTTATTTAGGATCCTCGTTGGAGGATCTGATTTTTCAGGATCTTGCTTATAAATATTACTGAATGTGCAAACTTCCCTAAAAGAGCACAAGTTTATTTCATATCCAGCTTTAAGATGTAATGTCCAGTCAGCTTAACAGCTTTAGAAAACACTGTGGCATCTTAAATATCTCCCCCAATAAACTTAGTCACAAAACTACTTTCCAACAATAGACTATAGGAAAGCAACATCCTTACTTTCATAAATCTAACTCAATTATTCACCAATTGGCCAAGAAGACAATCAACTCTCTAACTCACATATTTCTGTGATAATATCTGCAAATGTTTTTCATTTTTCTAATTCCAAATATCAAATTCCGATAACGCTGGGGCTATATTTTTGCATGATGCTGGTCTAGTAACAAGGCTTTGGTGAAATGAATGAAAATGATTAAATGTTTCCTGATTTTTGTAAAATTAGTGACTTGGTCAGTGGAAGAACTATTTTACCTCATGGCACTATTCACAAGATAAGCTGGAAGTCACCAAACCACAGAACAGGGAACCAAATTGATCACATTACAATTTGGCACAAAGGGAGAAGAACTTGAGAGAATGTACATAGAAGGAATGTGGTAGTCACAGGAAAAGATTATGCGTTAGTGGTAGCTAAATTGAGAATAAAAAATAAGAAAAAAAGAGAACCAAACATCAGAGATGCTCGTGTTGTAATGTAAACAACATAAAACAGACAATACAACAAATGTTTAAAATTGTGCTTGCAAGCAGATTCCAGGTGCTTGAAGATGAAGACAATGGAAAAGCATAAAGCAAAAGAAAACATGGAAAAGGAAATTTTCACCACAATCTATGAAGACACACAACAAATAGTTGTCTGAAGATATATGATAGAAAATAGAAAAAAAAGATGTAAAATTTAACAAACTAAATCAAACAAGAATAAAACAGAAACATTGACTCCAGGAGGAATATGACACAAAGAACAAATAGATCAAAAAGAGTGCAAGGAAAGATACATGAGATTTTATAGAGAAAATAGCAACAGATGCTTTCATAGAGAAGCTAGAAAACCTCAACTTTTCAATATCCTTAGATATGTGCAAGCTTAAACAGAGCCTCTCCAGACCTATCACAGTTATTATGGCTGAAAATTAACACCAAGAAAACTAAAGCTAAGAGAATCAACACACAAAAAGAAACACCAATAACACTTTCTGGGACTGGCACAGAAGAAGTTTTACACTTCACATATTTTGGCAGCATTGTAAGCAAACAAGTAGAACAGATGAAGACATTAAAACCAGAATAGAAAAAAAAAAAAAAAAAAAAAAAGCCAGACATGCCTTCACAATCCTAAAACTGATCAGGAGAAACAGAAACCTTACCCTCTGAACTAAACTTCTTATTATACGGCACTTAAATTTGGAGAGTTATCAAGACCTTGCTCTCTAAACTCCAAGTTTTTATAATTACTGGACACAGATTAACCCTTAACATCAGATGGCCACAAAAAAAAAATCATAAAAGAAGAACTTGGGAGGAGGATCAAACAGAAACTGATAGGTCAGGAAATTATGGAACAAAAATGGAGATGGCTGGGACGCAATGGAGAGAAGACCTGAACAACATAATGAGAAAGATGCTACACTGGAATCCCCAAGGCATAAGGTGATGAGCTAAAGCAAGGATAATTTGGAAATGTACAACACAAGCGGAACTGAAAATCAATAAAAAAGACTTGGGAAGAAGCTATGACTGCAGCAAAGGAATACCAAAGATGGAAGGCAGCAGTGAACACACTATGTTCTGCACAGAATGAAGAGGCATAAGTCTAATCAGCAAGCCTACTAATAAAACAACTTCCAAATATGTTACAGTTCTGAATGCTCTCTGCAGGCACTGAAATCACCACACGAACCACTCCCCATAGGGTTTTTTTTCATTTGGTTCTCTACATTTAGAGTCTTCTTCACCTTTCCCTGGACAAGTATCCCTTTCCTGGGTGGCCCGCTTCTCATGAAGTTAAAGGAGATTTTCTGTTCAAACCAGGGCCTCAACTAAGCGAAAGCATACCAGCATTCAACAATGGATGGTTGTGTTGCACCTTTAAATTGTTTTCTCAGCATTACCATCACTTTTGAGCTCAGTCCAATTTTTGGCACTGAAAAATAAACATAACTGAATCTGTGTCATTCTTTACTGTCTGCACCCCAGATACTAAAAGCCTTTTTCCAGCTACACACCTTCAGCCAACAATTGATTGAAGAGGCATCTCAATGGTTGAAGATGGAATACTGTACAGTGGGAAAACTGACTGACATACTTGCTCTAGAGCAGAGTTTGCCTGTGAGGATATGACTTAGGTGAGCAAGGACCAGTTATCTATGCTGGAAAAGGCTGTATAGCACACAGAAATATAGACTGAAATAGAGATATTAAAGAGATCACTTAGGCTCTGACTGCAGCCCAGACCTTAACACACTACTGTATATTGGAGATGTGCAGTCTAAGGTTACCAGGGTGTGCACCATGCTCCCACAGTCAAAGGGAGAATTGTGGTGGTCTAGTGTACTCAGGTGTGCCCAGAAATTTGGTGGGAAGATTGTGGGGTGGGGGTGGGGAATGAGGATGTGGTACTTCCTTATTGTCTTCAGGCAGCAAAGCTTGGATAGATGATTTTCCTCCCTCCTCCCCAGTTGTAATTCCCTAGAGATACCCAGTTGCCTCCTCCAGTTGTAATTCCACTCCAAGTGGGAAGTCAGAAAAGCCAACTGAATGGGGATGACCCACTCATTATCTTGGTCCTTTATTTGGGTTGTTACTCGATACATTTTAAGTTGCACCTGGGTCATGAGACCAGTTCATGGCCATGGAAAAAGATGCCCGAGACAGTAGTTCTCCTAGAAACTACAAGGAACTTGGAAATGAGATGCCAGGTGAGTTGCTTAGGAAAGAGATAATCTCAGAGAGATCATGCCCTGTGTTTTCATGAACCTTCCCCCTGTTAACAGGTGATGGTCTTATTGGGAAAGGGTATGGTGAGAGTGGGTCTCTAAAGAGAAACGTTCTCGGCTGTGGCCTGAGCATACCTGAGCTCAGGAGGAATGCTCCCCTGAAAAAATGTGTACCAAGCACACTTTGTTAGTGACAAAGTGAGGTACCAGGACAGGTGTGATTTGGGTTCTATACAGGACACCTATTTTTTTTAGAGCAGATTGCTATTGTAGTTATGTTAACAGTGGTGTATTTATTGATATTGGGTTAGATATCATGCTGACTGAGGATTTAGGTCTAATAGCTTGGAGTCTAATTGTCAATTCTATTTTAATTCAATGTAGCTTACTGAAACTGACTTTCAAAATTTAATTTTTAATGGTATATTCACCATTCATTTTCAAAATTTAATTTTTAATGGTATATTCAGCTGGACCTGTTCTTACAAACATTCAGTGCCAGGCATGCTGCCCTAAAGTAGTCACATTGGGCTTACTCACATAAATAAAATTAATAATGTAACTACATGCTGCAGGATTAGACTTTTGTCTGCAATTTTTTTTAAACAAAATTTCTAAGTCAGAGTTTTAATTTCCTTTCCAAAAAATCAGCTATTCTTTTGCAGAGCTCTTAGCATATAAGAGTCCATGTAATGCCTAGACTTTGAACATGTGCATTGGTTGCACTAATTAGGGTCATTCATGAAAGAATTCTTTGTTTCATACACAGGTCTGGCTAATACGATTCTGAGTTGTATTTACTCTTGTTGCCTGTGGGTTGGATGTGTGACATATTTTATGCAGCTGTAAAAGGTCTTTTATACAGTTTTGTTATGAATTTATGATAAAGGCTGCAATGTGTTGCTGCTTTTGTATTTATGATTAGCTTAATAAGCTTATTAATTTCATTTGTGAGAGGGTCCCTCCCCCTTTGGTTTTATTCAAAATATTTAACTTCAGTCTAAAATGATATCCCATATGCAGGTATTGTTTTCACACTGTGGCCTACAGTACGCTACCACAACTTGTTAAAGATGAAGGCTGAGATTAAATACACCCTACTTGGCAAAGGGCACATTGCAAACAATTGCTTCTGACCTTTGCCACACAACACTCATTCACAACTGCCGCTCATCACTTTCTCCTACATCTATCCTGGGGGACCTAAAAGAGCACGGGCATGTTCCATTCAACACTGACTGTGAACTAGTGCCCTGAGTGCTAACACAGTGTGATCACTTGCCGTCACTCCAACCTCTGACACTTTCTCTTTCTTGACAAATTAGTAATAATAATTGCACACCACTGTTCTAGCCTCATCCAAGTCTTCTCACCAGAGTCTTTTTAATATAATTAGCAGAAAGTGAGACACTGAGCTAATAGGCATTAAAGAAAGAGTTGCAAAAATGACATTTAATTCAGTCTGTCATCAGGATATTTCCCATCTGAAATGGACCCAAGCCACAATGTTGGCATGAGGAACTGAACTTTCACCAAGGCTGGGTGTGTTCAGTATGGAGGCTTTAAGGGGTCAGCCCTTAGAAGCATCCCACTTCAGATCGTATTGGTCTCTGTCAGCTCAGTGTGCTGCACTAGTCAATCACACTAAAGTGAGGGATGAATCAGGCTGAGTCATCAAATACCAATAGTTGAGACTGTGGCTATCTAAGGGCCCAATTCTGCAAACCCATCACGAGTAGTGTCTTGACTTACACAAGTATTCCCATTGACATCAATGAACAAGGTCTGATTTGCCTTCAGGGTGAGTCCTAAGGTTGAATTCGTTTAGTACTCCTTATTCCCTATTATAAATGTATTAAGTAGAAGAAATACAGTGAAAATATTGACTTATTCCTCTTAAATATTGCTAAATATTTCCACGTTATTAAAGTATGTTTTGTGTCCCTTTATATTATATTTAATTGGAAATACTTTATTCTCTTGGTAGTATAACAATTTTGGAGGGAAAGATGCACATTAAATATCACTGAGAAATCAAAGGTAGATAGTAGATGAAGGTAGACAGCAATTCTCCTGAACAAGAAACTCTTATTGCCACCTCCACACCTAAAAGTGAAACACAAGAGGATTTCTACTCTAGATAGTATGGCCAAGTGAATGGAGCACTGGACTGGGACTTAGTAGACATGGTTCTATGCTCTCTCTGGTACTAGCCCTGCTGAATGACTTTGGGCACCCGTCTATGCCTCAGTTTTCCCATCTGAGCTCCTTTGGGAAACAAACATTTTGAGATCTGCTATCTAGAATATTGTTATAAGAGGGGAATGCTAGATTGAAGGGATGAGAGAAAGCAAAAGGAGTTTTGAAATTACTCCACTTACCTTTCCAATCTCCTGAGCTGATTGCACATAAATAGTATTACATTTCCATGTGTAATATTATAAATCATGGGCATAATGTATTCAATGCATCCATCCCCCCATCCCTTCACAGTGAGTGAGAATTTTAAAGCCTGCTGTGTTTGAAAAACTAAAGAACACTCAAAGGCATAAGCAAATCTAATGTTAGGGTTAGAAGTCAATGGGACCCATGTGCTTAAGCACCTGGCTGAATTGGGTCCAAATGAACATAGTAGATGGTAGCAACAGGGTTGAGGATGTTATTTAATTTTAATTAAATGGTGAAATCCTGGCCCCATTGAAATCAAAGGGAGTTCTATTATTGATTTCAGTGGGACCAGCACTTCACCTACAGAGTTAAAATGTGAGCTAGACATTTGTAAGCTAATACACCAGTAAAGAGTGTAACCACATACATCAGAATAAGCATAGACAGTGCTATAATACCACCAAACTGATTGGTACATCTCTAGCAGATTATGATAGCTCTATCTATCATTTTACATCTATTTCTGGTGCAGCAGAACTCAGCATGTCTTACACTAAAGTCTGATCAGTTTAATTTTGGGGTATATTGTTTTCAGCTCTACTGATTGCCAAACTTACTCAAGCAAATTGAAGCAGCAGCATTTTTTGCTTTGGTTTTACTCATTCCTTTCATTTACATAGTTATACTTATTTTACAGCTTTGTTCAAATCTGTCTCTGTGGTGAGTTTACAACACACCGCGCTTGTCTGAACTGTTTAAAGCCAGACTGTTCTCTCATACACAGGAAAGCTTTCCGCATTATGCATGTTGTGTTTTATTTCACTCTTTGGCGAACCTTTTATGAAATCAGCAGCTAGTCGGAAGGAAATCATTTGCATACTTGGCTCCATCCACCTGGAATTCCTTAATTTTAGGGATTAGCAAAATGAGTCTAATAAAAAACATAAGGCCTAGTTAATCAGCTCTGTAAACTCCCTTCATTAGCTGTTACTTGCTGCCTACACAAGTGCACGTTTCTTGAAATTTACATTGTGCAGGTCAGTTATTACTATTTTATGAACTGATTTCTAATTTTATGTGACACAGTTTGTGTTTTTAGTGTTCCTAAAAGTTAAATAACCTTTTTTTTTAAGTTGTGGGTTATATATGCCCTTATGTGGCCTCATGCATGATACTTTCCCTACATTAAGTCTATAATACCTTAGGTTTACTGAGGGTGACAATACGATATACTGTAATTAATATAAACAAACATTTTATTTGAACTGATGTGGAAAATTATCGCATTAGAGTGCAGAAAGTGGGTTTGCATCAGGGAATTTCTCAACAAATTGTTTTCTTCACTCAAAAATGCCAATTTGTCAATACCAAAATTGTTTACAAAACAATGTCAGATTTGACAAAATATACAATTTTTTAAATAATTAGTAAACTATTTCAAGATTGTCAAAATGCCCCTTTTTGACATTGTTGAACTGGCATGAGGTTTATCAAGTTGAAATGACTTTCCATTTAAAAAACACACAACTTTGGTGTGTAGCAAAATTTACACACCAAAAAAAGTAAAAATGTTGAAATTAAACCATTTCAAAATTATCCAATGAAATGTTTCAGTTGCCACAAATTAAAAAAATTTCCGATTTTTTGTTCATTAAAGTTTGAGATTTTGACTTTGGGATTTTTTTTTTTTTACTTTGGGATTCTTTTTTTTTTTTTTTTAATGTTGAAAATGATTGTGGGACTAGAAAATAGCTTCCCATCCAGCTGTAATTATAGGGCTCTTTCCAATACTTCCATTAGAGGTCACTCTTTAAGCCTAATGGGCAAAAGTTTCCTAAATATGCTATGAAATCCAGTAATCACTTTTTTGGCCTACTTATCCTACATGCAGGTGTGTAGCTAATATTTTCATTGTATTTCATAAGTTTTAAGTAAGGTAAAACTGGTATGAGCAGATCTGCTTTACACTTTCAAGGTTTGAGCCAAACGCCAGTAAAGCAAATGGTAGCCTTTTCCCATTGGCTGCAATAGGCTGTGGATCAGGTCCTTAATAAGGAATATCCATGAATTTATAATCTCATCTATAAGTAAAAAGTTCTGTTTTGACTGTATCTGCTGTACATTTATTATGCTCATGCAAAAAACACCCTCAAACACAAACAAAAAAATAAAAGAACAAACCTCTCTCCTGTTATTGTTCCCTCTTTTTCTAGCTACATACTACATCATCCTTGTAGTTCAAAAAAGTGTCCTGCCCCACTTCTTATCTCTCCTTTTCAAGGAAACAGGATTTCTTTAGCTGTGGAACTTGATTCCTACCTTCAGGGGTCAGTCTGACCCTGGATCCTTTGTTCCTCAGCTGCAACAGCAGCTAACTTGAATTTTTAGTTACAGGATCCTGTCTCAGCCCATTCACTTACATTTGGCCATTGAATAAGCTGAGGGACAAAGATGTATTTATAGAGGGTGACCTTAAAAAGGTTAGTCAATTTTATACTCTAGTATTCATTTTACTGAGTTGCCTTGATTTAGCATTATCTTGGCAAGCAGCTAGCAAGTCAGCCAGATTTCTACCTTAATGTACCTCCAGATCAGTGTAAAACAGACCAGAGAATATGACCATAGGTGTTGGCATCAGAATGGTGACCTAAGACAAGATGCAGAGTTCACAGGTTGTTGTAGACAGCATTGCCATGAGAGCAGGAATACCCCGGCTTGCAGGGGCAGTCACAATGAGAGAGCAGGTTCAGGATTCTGGAAAGGTACAGGAGCCACACACAAGTGGTAGATCTGAGGTTCAAGGCCAGCATCTAAGTGGACATAGTCCCAGAGCTGTCAGGGAGGGAGCGTCCACTAGCAATTTTTCAGGTTAGCAGTGAGAGGATTTAATAAGTGAAGTTAGCTACAATCTCATGGTTAGGGTGTGGCCTAGGGACAACGCAAAAAAGAGTCAGTGTGATTACAATGTGTTCAAAAGGTCACAGGAGTGGTTCAGTAAAGAGATCATAGTTACACTTACCACTTATTACCTCTGCTTGTTTTTCTTTCCTTCTGGTGGCTGTTTAATTCTCAGAGGACTGCCTAGGCATTGGGTGGAATGGCGTTGGAGGTGGAGCTGGAAGGAGCTGGTGTATATACATGTTCCAATGCCAGCCTGACAGTCATCTCCTCCTCTGCAGATACTAGAGTTCTTTGCGCAGACTTTATGCTTTTCCAGCTCCCTCATAGTCCAGACAGACCTGCAGAAGTAGGATACAGAAGCAAGTCTGAGGAGATGGACACTCTTGCTTTGCTTCAGACAACTCAGCAACAAACAGAGATGACTGGACTGGAACTTTAGTGTTACAACATCAGTTAGGTGAGGTTTGTGGAATTAGCACATACGGCAAAGAGTGGTGCAGCATTTCATGGTAAGCATCATGCACATTGAGGAGGGAGAAATTGACAGTGGGGCTTTTATGATGAGATTGTTGGTAGCTGGACTTTTCAGCATGGTATGCTGGTACTGGATGAAGGTCTGGGGATATTCACTTGCCCTTTGGCTAGTCACTGTTAGGGTGTCCAGAATAGGACACAGGGAATGGATCACTTAATGATTACCTTCTCTCTTCATTCCCTCTGCGGCAACTAACATTGTCCACTGTTGGAAGACAAGATACTAGGCTAGATGGACCTTTGGTCTGACCCAGTGTGGCCATTCTTATGTTTTTATGACTCCCTTGTAGAAGTGCTTTACCTTGGGTGGTTAGTATAGAAGTTCTACAAAGAACAACCTAAGTATTGTGCCATCTTATGCTGAGCTCTCTTTACTTCATGTCCTCCCATCTTCATTACATTGCCTTTGACTACATGTCTTGACATTTGCAGTTATGGGGCTGCAGAAGTGTTCTAGGACTGAGGACCCACTAGCACAGCACAGTGAGGGAGGTTTATCTCAAGTTTGCTTGCTTACCATCCTCTGCTCTGCCCCATCTTCCAGACTTTGCCCCGTTCCTCCTGCCCCTATAAAAGAATATTGACACTGTAAACGAGCAGCATGAGTATTTGTTCTGTACCTGATGAGGAAGCCTAAAATGACCACACCATGTATCCAACCAACTAACAGTTAAAGCTGAAATCACTAACATCCACAGATAATTGTGTGTAATTAGTACAGTTATTTAAAATGACAAAAATAGAATAATTTAATAAATGTTTCTAGAAATGGACATCTGTTCAGGGTGTTCTGATAGCAGAACTGGAGACAACATTCCTCAGATAAATTATTTGTTGTGAATTATTCACTCTACTCTAACAATAATACTTACCTAATTCACAAGGGTCTTGTGATCATTAATTAATAGTCCTGTGAAGATGGAAGGTGCTATCTAAGTGCTAAGTATTGTTACTGTACTTGGAATTAGCCAGTTATTCATGTGTACCATAAAACTATTAAAGAATTTTCAGCACATGCTGTATATTAAATGTGGCCAATCTTCATGGAGTTCAAGTTTTTGCCAACTTGTCAGACCATTTTGGGATTCACCAAACTGCATTTAGTTCACAGAACTTTTTTCTGCCTACAACTTAAATAATTTTTCTAGTATTAAGTTTATAACCAACACACATATTTTAATAGTTAAAAAAGAGCCCGTGCTGAATACAAGGAAGAACAGAACAACCTCAGAAGCTGAACTGTCACTAATTGGTGCTTTGTATACTTTTCTGTATAGTAGTTTTATTAAAATTATGGTAGCTTATGTACAGGTGATCATGATTTGATCACATTTATAATGTGCAAATAGAGTAAAATCCAGGTCAGTAATACATATAACTTGGGGATTTAAAAGGGCCAATTTCACAACGCTGAAAACTAGTATATGTCAAATAAGCTGGGAAGAAGAATTTAATCAGAAAAATGTGAATGATAACGGGGAATTGTTTAAGAACACTTTCCTCGATTCCCCTAAATCCACAAACTCAAAATTGAAGAAGGCCATATTGGTTAAAAACAGATCTGCTTCAGAGGAAAAGAGAAGGCAGCCTTAGTTAAAAAAAACAACAACAAATGGAGAAAAGGGGAAGTTAACAGAAATGAATATAAATCGGAAACTATGATGGGTAGAAAATTGATAAGGGAAGAAAAGAGACATAAGCGGAAATTTATACCCAGTAGAGTTAAGGACAATGAGAAGGTGTTTTAAAGTATATTAAGAACAAAAAGAATCTTACTAATAATACTGGCCCTTTACCAGATGAAAATGCTAGAATTATCAAAAAGGCAGATGTATTCAATAAATATTTCTGTATCTGGGGGGGGAAATAGATGATGTAGGATTTTATGTGATGATGATAACACTCTACACCAGGGGTGGGCAAACTACGGCCTGCAGGCCACATCCAGCCTGCAGGCCCTTCCTAACCAGCCCCTGAGCTCACCGGGGAGATTGCTCCACCCCGCCCCCCCACCTCCCGGAGCCTCAGCTCGTCATGCTGCCAGTGCTCTGTGAACAGGTGTGAACAGCGAGAGAAGAGAAACTGCTCCTGAGAAACTGCTCGCTGTTCACACCTCCAATTCAGCTGCTAGAGGAATACCTCACCCTCCCTGATTAGAGATAACAGCTGGTTCAGCCTCATTGGACCCACCCTGTTATCTTTAACCTGGCTCTTGCCTACCTATTTATACCTGTCCCTGGATTCTTCCACTGCATGTATCCGATGAAGTGGGTATTAGCCCACGAAAGCTTATGCTCTAATACTTTAGTTAGTCTTTAAGGTGCCACAGGACTCTTTGTCACTTCTGCAATTCCAGACTAACACGGCTACCCCTCTGATTCTTGCTGAAATACTGTGTTCAGTTCTGGTGTCCACAGTTCAAGAAGGATGTTGATAAATTGCAGAGGCTCCAAAGAAGAGCCACCAAAATGATTAAAGTGTTAGAAAACCTGCCTTATCATGATAGATAAGAAGCTCAAATTATTCAGCTTAAGAAATAGAAGGTTAAAGTACCTAGATAGGGAAGAAATATTTAATAATAAGTTCTTTAATCTAGACAAATTCAGACTGAAAACAGTAAAGGTAATTAACCATTGGATTCATGACATAGGCAATTTTTAAATCAAGAGCAGATGTTTTCTGAAAGATCTGCGCTATAAATTGTTTTGGGGAAGTTCTATGGCCTGTGTTATACAGGATATTAGACTAGATGATCAAAATGACCCTCTGTCCTTGGGATCTCTCAGTTTATTAATCTATATTATACACATTTAAGATTAATTGGACAAGTGACAATTCTTTAACATTTCAGAGACCAATCCTACAAACATTGGTGCCTATCCTCAGGTGAAGTCCACACCTCTATAGAGGGCCAGTGCAAGGCCCATGCATCACTTAGTATTCAAAATTCAAAATGAGTTTAAGCAAATGGGCTGTGAATGCTACAAAGCACGATGTTCATTAGCTTGTGTAATATCTGGTTCCATGACAGTGACTGGGAAGAGTAGACATCTTTAGAATTAAAATGTGTGAATCCCTGATTGTTTTGTGTCTGAGTGTTTTACTTATATTTATTTCACTTTAATTTTTTCTTTTGCTTCTTCACTCACTTCTTACTTCATACATTGTGTTCTTCAGTTATTAAATGGGTGTATCATTTATTTCGGGCTTATTAGTTATCCAGCCATGCAGTGTTTTATTTCATTTGAGAACATAAAATATACATTGAAAACAAATTAACAGCATGATTTAACACTAATTAATTCTACATAATATTATAATGTAGATGATACATGTTGCTGTCATCTTCTAAAAGGAAGCCAGAAGAAAGGTTCTCACAATAAAAATTCACAGCTTAGCCTACTAATATTCTTTTCCAGAAAGTCTTTTCTTTAATTCATATTTAATTCAGCACCTCAGGAAAACAATATTCCTTCCCAAGTAGTACAGTCCTTCCTCATTTGAGGGCATTTCCTTCCCTCGGGGTAAATTCCATTGAAAAACATTGAGTTCATGTTTTAAAAATCCCCTTTCCAGGGTATTTAAGAGAAAAGAACTGTAGTTAACTCCACGTGGAGATCACCTACATGGTATATCTTACCACTATGGGTCTGCTAGGCTTTGGTCAGTGCAAATGTACATGCCATTTTCATAATGATAAAAATCAGAATAAAACTACTAATCAATAATAAAAGCAAGAAAAAGTGATGCTGATACAACTCTTGAATGTAAATACAATACTGAATTTTCAGAAAGCATGAAGATACTAGATCTATTTCTGCACATAAGATTTCTTTGGCATTTGAAAGGAGTACACACTGCAGAGAAGAAATAGCTCTTAAAAATCCCTGGCAACTGAAGACATAACATACAGTGGCTAATTGAGGCAATGAAATTTCTCTCAACTAATACCTACCTTTTATTTTACTGTAACAAAATAAATGGATTTTTAAAGCTACTCTGTGAGATGAATAAACTGCTTTATGCTTCCACAAAGTAGACCGCATAGAGATTTTAGATCTGGTCTCTATAATCTGAAGAATATAATTATTTTTAAATGATGATAATGACCATATAGCACTGTTGAAATAAGCACTCTGAACTCTACATCGTAACATTTGTTTTAATGTTTGCAGCCAATATTAACATGCACTGGAACAAATATATGTTTATTACATAGGAAAAATCATACAGTAGACTCTCGATTATCCAGGATGATAGGGAAAAAATTAATCCTGGTTAATAAAATCCAGGATAATCACCATCCATAGGAAATATGGGCGGTGGAGGAGGGTAGGTTCACCAGCCACCCTGCGCCGGAGAGGGAGGGGGAGTTGATTCACTAGCTGCCCTGCGCCCTGGTGGGGTTTTTTGGAGCGGCAACAAAGCCGGAGCCAGCCCTGCGAATTACGTGTATTTTTTTGACATCCTGGTTAATCCACATCCTGGTTAACCCAATCCTGGATAATCGAGAGTGTACTGTATAATGTTCTGTCCTTCATGTACTCTTATTCACTTCCCTAGACATCTTTCTAGGTATCCAATTCCTGTTACCAGACAATAGGGGATGTCACTCAACAAGCTGGCACCTCCTTCTGGCCATCTTGGGAATTAGCTCTCCAGGTCGGTACGTCGTCTCCCAGGGGTGCCTCATCTACTGTCATGTCTGCTATCCGACCTGTGTCATTCCAGGGACCGTGGTGTCTTCTTCAGGACACAGCCCTGCGGCTGTGTCACCATCTGTGCTACCCCATTCCGGGGTTTAGTAAGGCAGTCCAACTGTCCAGCCACTTTCCCAGTGACAAGTGTGGGAGGATGTGGGGGGGACCTGAACCTGCCTACTACTTCGGGTCCCGACCCAGGGACTCTCTGAACCACAGTCACTTCCTGCATTTCTTTGCTTTGACTACCACTGCATTTCTATGGGCCACTTCCCCACAGTCACATCATCCTGCAGAGTCCCAAGAGCCTGTCTGGACCTCCTTCTCTACTCCCCAGTTCCTCCCAGCACTGCTCTGTTCAAGATGCTCCAGGGTTGCAGCCACTAGGGAGACAGTCTTTTCTCCTTGAGTTCTGGCAGCCACTGACCCAGCTCTGTCCTGTGGATACTCCTCACAGCCTCTCTCCCATTGGCTGCTTCCTGTGCACCCTCCCTAGGGCTCTATTAACCCCTTACATGCCACTGTGAGACAGACACCCCAACACATGCATATTCTTCAGCACTGCAGGATACCCATTTGCAAGTCACCCATCTCTCTCCACTTTCAGTGAATATTTTTAATGTTGAATTTCAAAAGTCTTTCTGGCAGAATCCATTGGCATAGCCAAAGGGGCCATTGCCTTCTAAAACCAGTGTACTTTTCATACCCTCTGGTTGAAATGCTGTAACAATGTAAAACTATAGTAATGTAAAATGACTACTTTTTTCTCACATTTCTTTCTCTCTCTGTGTTATAGATGTTGGTGAAAACATATCTCCCTATACACTGCCTTTAACTTCCTTACAGAACAAAGGTCAGTCTTTAAAATATCATTAAAATGGAAGAAAATAGCCATAAAGTTAATTGTCATAGACATATTAACAACAAGAGTATAGCATGCTGCTGCTAGTAATCTTCCTTGCACTACTGATGTTCTGCCTAACGTCATTATATTATTGTCCAGCTAACAAACTTGCCTTCTAAAGAACAACATATTGCTGAGTGCCAATCTTGGAAATAATGGCACAAAGTGTCCATTATCAGTTCCGTCTCTAGTTAGCAGCCCATTAAAACCAGATGTGCACATAAAAGAACTTGAGAATTTTGTAGCAAAAATTACATGCATCAAGAAAGTAGGTTATTATAGCCAACCACTGCCATTTAATTTCAATGAAAGAAGAGTGAAAAAAATTGATAGGGACCCCAACTTATGAATGGGCAGGGAAAGTTTTGCGCTTGGCTTGAGCCCTGAAAACGATTGTTAAGGAGGATTATTCAAGACTTAAGAGATCTTCCTGGAGAATCTGGCTGTTGCTCATGAACTAGCAAACAGACTCAAACATTTGATTTACAGCATTCTTGTTTATATACTGCTGCACCCACAAGTGGAATTTTCCCTACAGTATGTGTCATGGGCTTTACTTGGGACAGGGATTATTGGACAGAGGAAACTAAAATCATTAGTATAATTGGGAAACATTTTCCCACAGTTATTGCAGCATCATGGTCTCCAGGCCTATCAAACGCCAGACAAAGCAATCTGGGAAAAGGTAGACAATCTCCTTGCTTCAGAATCCCTTGGACAAGTTTCACATTCATATCTTCCTGGATCTATGAGAAACACCATTTTGCATCCGCTTTCCAGGAGAGTGTAAAGCAGCAGTTAGTGGAAGTGCACTGAGATTGCTTCAAGTGGATGAGCTCATTTCTCATCAGAGAGCTCCCTTATCAAACACCTTTAGTCTCTTTTCTCTTCCACATTTTATTTAATATCACGATGAAGCCATTCTGGGAAATGGGGAGATATCATGGACTTAATACACCCAGCTCAGAACTTCCTTACATCTAATGCAATCACAACCTCTTCCAGCAATCCCAGTGCCTGGCTAAGGGCAGCTTCTGGAAGAAGAACAGTGGCTTAAACTGAACCAAATCAAGGAGCAGGTATAACTGGTGGGAAAGAGGGAAATCTTTTGAAGAAATTGGTATCACCATAATACCACTCACTATTGAGAGAATCTGTCCTCAGATCATCAAGTTAGTTCAAGGCCTTAAGTCCTTCTGGACTCCTTGCTACTTCTTGTTGCTCAAATTGTCACAGATATGATAAATAATTAAGCAGATCAACAATTGGGACACAAATTCTCAAGACATTTTTCTCAAAAATGTTGTTACTTTATTCTTATTTATTTTATCAGCTCAGACAGGCCTTTTCCATCTCTGGCTGGCCACCCTGTTCTGACAGTTATGGACTCAGTCTACTTATCCACTTACTGCAGCTGATTGTGTCTAAAAATGAAAAAGTCAACCTTGAAAAGAGCTTCAACTGGTCTAGCAAGTGACTCACCTTCTTAATAAAACACCTCATCCACCGTGCTTCACCACAGTGCAGCATTCACTTCAACAGTTCTCCACAGACAAACTCAAATTCTTGATCCTAGTGTTCAAAGCCCATAGAATTTACCCAGGCTACTTGGAAGACTGTCCCAGTCTCTTTCAGAACTGTGAATCACATGGCTGAGTTGAACAAAAGCAGGTGACAGAGCTCTTGAAGTGGCAGTTGCAAGACTTTACAATTCATGTCTGCAAGACGAGCATAGTTACCACATAGCTCACTGTGTTCAGAACTGAATGTAAAACTCCCCCTTTGATTTAGCTTTCCAACAAAAACAAGAAATAAAAGAGAATTTAAGAGGAAAAATGAAGTGAATAATAATAAAACCCAGCTGTTGGGGGGAAATGGAGGAATCTAGACCAGAGCTTTTTCTGCTAATTATAATATGGTTTACAAGTGTGTTGAGTGTTTAAATACCTTGATGATGTGTGATATAGTTGCACAATTAGACATTGGCACAATTTTTCCTCTCACATCAGCCTTTTCTGTTCTACATAGCTCTAAACCAAGCACCATCAAGAAATGCTGCTTTATCCATGTTTCAAAGAACTAAGAGATATTAATCGTTGACCTGAAACTAGTTACACATCACTGGAAGGATGTTCTCGGTAAACAATATGCTGGAGGTCAAGTTAGTGTCCCCTTCCACATCCTTTGATTTCTGCCCATCTCCACTACGCAGGCCCAGTAAACTTCATTAAAGAGCATGTGCACGACCCTCTGAAATTTTCCAGAGAAGAAGGCAAAAGAAACAGTAATGGCTACAGTTGTATCAAGCTGTAACAGTACTTAAAAAAAAGAAAAAAAAGAATACCGTGTGAGTACAACTAAGTCTATGGCAGCTTCAGCCTTAAGTGCTGTAAAACATAATGAGGTAATCAATGAACACTCCCTACCTGACTACATTTAAGGTCTGATCATATCCTAAATGCCCATGCTCAGAAGGGACCCTACATACATAGGTCTACTCCTCCCAGAGGTTATATGTGTTTGGGAGGGAGGGTCCAGCTACCTCCTTGGTAATTTGGCTCTCTTTAGTTCTGTCACTTAGGGTATGTTAGTGGAAACTCCTTACAGTGGAGTTTGAGAGACACCTTCAGTTTGGGGAATCCCAGGACCAATGCTGCCACGGCACAGGGAAGAGCCTTGGAGCAGGGTGGAAGGACAGGGCCTCCACTGTGCCTCAGGCAGATTCTTGTGATCTGAACAGTTTGTGGAAGATGGCAAGAGTTTAGGATAGACTCTGCTTCTTTCCCTGAGAGACTAAACCCAGCTTTCTCCTCCTCCATTCTTTGCAAAAGAGACTGTGGAGGAACTGTTGTTTCTGAAGGCCCAACACTGCATTTACTTTCCAAGGGGGGTATTTTCACACTTAGTGTATAAAAGTCTTGTCTGTGGCAAGTAATGGAGCACAAAGTTAGCAACCTTGTGAGAAGAGATGTATTTGAACAAAAAATGGGATGAAATTTACATAGCTCCAGTCGTCTTCAGTGGAACTACTCAGATTTCTAGAAACAGAAGACCTGGCCCAGCCTTTCTTGTGTTGTTTTGTCTATTTTGCTTCTAGCTGTAGCCAGAAAGTGAGTTAGATTAAAACAAATCAACATATTCAAATATTTTAAAGCCAGAAGGAACCATTTTGATCAGTTATTCTGGCTTCTGGACTAACATAACTTCATATAGTGTTTTCTTCATCAAGCCCATAAGTTATAGCTAAGCCAGAATATATCTTTTAAACGAGTCCAGTCTTGCCTTACAGACAGCATACGATGGATAAACCACCATTCCCCTATGTAAACTATTCCAGTGGTTAATTACTATCTCTGTTTAAAACATGTACCTTATTTCTTCTTGGAATTTCCCTCACTTCAGCTTCAACCTATTGGATCTCATTATCCCTTTGCCTTTTTATAAAAGGAGCCCTCCACAATCAGAAAGCTTCTCCCCAAGTAGGTAATTATAGACGATGTCAAGTCACCTGTTAACCGTCCCTTTGATAAGCTAAATAGATTGAGCTTCTTAAAACTCTCACTCTAAAACAGGTTTTCCAGGCCTTGAATCATTTTTGGGTTTCTTTGCTGAAACTTCTCCAATTTTTCAACATTATTTTTAAAGAATTTTGAAGTATTTTTTGCAATTCTGCTCATGTTCATCTGCTACAGTCATTGCTGCATGGTCTTTATCTCAGAGCAGTGTTTCCCAAACTTTTTTGGCCACGGAACACTTTTTAGCCTGGTATATATTTATGGAACACTTATAATATTTTGTAGTCATTTGGTTTTCAAATAAAAAATTGCGTTATTTATGCTCAAATATATTTTATTTTATAAATTATAGTCATTCAAGAAGAGTTGTAAACTAGGCTTCAAATATGCCAAATTTACATTTTTTAAAAAATTTAAAGAACCTTTTTTTGTAATTATGATTCTTTCACAGAACACCTATTCACATCGTGTGGAACACCAGTGTTCCATGGAACATAGTTTGGGAAATGCTGGCTTAGAGAATATTGTAGTTACTCTCTACTTAGATGGCTTTATCAAAAGTTTTTAAAATCCTCCTCTGAATGAATTCAAACAGTGCCTAATCTCACAATACATTGATTTTAAAATTGAGGGTTCAGCTGACACTCCATCACAGTATTTAAGAGATTTAAATTTCAAGCTATCAGCCTACCAGTTTTTTTTTATGGGTTTCCCAGAACCAATAGACTAATCCCAAACTTTAAACTATCTTCTCATAGCATTCTACTTTCAAGCTGCTGTTCTATGCAGCAGTCTTTCCTTAGAATTCCAGCTGGACAAAATTTGCTCACAAGTTTCACTCCTGTTGAAAACCCCAAGTTACTGAATTTCTTTCTGTTCAGATCTAGCAATAGTTGGAAACACGATTTTGGAATTTCTTTGTTCTATTATGATAATATATGAAGATGCTGCATCGGTAAAATAGAATACAATTGATGTTTAACAGTCATCCAAAATTTACCATGTTTGTGTAAGAGAAGTTTCATTTAGGGAGTCTCAGCTAAAGTTAAGATTTGTATTCCGAAGCAGCCCATCTGGCAATGGATGCATCTGTCCCTATTTATTGAAAAGAATGGAATGATAATATTTGAACTATAATTACCTGTGGACAGTAAATAATGATCTTTTCTATAAATTCAATTAATTGATTTATTACAACCACTTATAATGGTATGTCACTACAGCATAAGTCACTTTAACATCGCTTAAATGGCTTAGATTAAAGGCAAAAATCTAATGCTCATGACTCGACTCAGCATTGTATCTTAAAGGGTCAGAGATGAGGAAAAACCTACCTAGATTAAAAAATAAGGAACATAGATAGATCTAGGCAAAAGATTTCAAATGTCAACAAAATCTTTACTCAAAATTTCAAATTTTGGCAAATAAACAGATCCAGCTGATAGTGAGAAGCCTAGACAAAGGTGTTGCATATCACACTTTCTGAATGCAATCACACCCAGGCTGCATCAGAAAATATATAGCTGCATTCTGCACCAGCTAAAGTTTAATACGATCATTTATATTTCCTCTCCTTTTAGTTAAATGGACATCAATTTCCCAATGCTCTGTGTCAATATTACACAAATGCTAGATATTTTGAGAGTATCTTTCAAAGTTAGCTTTTGGGATATTTGAGCTGACATCCTACCTATAGTGTTAGTGAAGACACATCCAATAGCACCAAACACATACTACAGGTAAACTGTTAATGTCAAACCATTAATCCTGACGTTTGGGTCAACAATCAACCTTCTGTTTGTTTGATGGTGTTGTCTTTGAAGGTTGCTCTCAGTCACTGAAAATGCTAATTATCCAGCCAGCATTTACAGAGGAAGTTGCAAAATAAGATGTTATTATCTACTGCTCTTCCCCTTCATGGTCTGCAAAAGGATACAAACATCCACAAAAAATAGTTCTCTATTAAAAGTTTCATATATCTTTGGTAATGCAAGCAAACACAACAGATTAAAGAGTTTGGTGAACAAAATATACTCTTTACTCTCAGGAATAGGCCATACTTTGCTTTGTCTAATGTTCCTATGGAAAAAAGACCAAACAAGGAGGTAATGACACTCTTCATCTCTCCTTAATACCATTGTAATTCCAAAAAAAAAAAAAAAAAAAAAAAATCTTTCTCCAACTATGGCACTGTGATCCTGGGGCTCTATGCTATGCCAATGTTTAGAGTTATATTTTAAGACCAGAAGGAATCATTATGATAATCAGATCAGATCTCCTCCATAAGAAAGGCTATAAAGTCTCTCTGAAACAGATAGTATCTTTTAGAAAGACATTCAATCCAATCCTAATTTAAAGTCTTCAAATGACTGACAATCTACCACTCTGTTCCAATGCTTAATTAAGCCTACAGTTAAAAAAAGATTGCACCTTATTTCCAGTTTGAATTTATCTACCTTCAACTCCCAGACACTAGATTTTGTTATGCCTTCATCTACGAGCTATGAGTCCTCTAGTAACAGATCTGTTATCCCCATGTGATTACTTGTAAAATGTGATCAAACCTGCTGTTAATCTTCTTTTTGAGAAGCTGAATATATTGAGCTTCTCAAATCTCACTTCACGACAGGTTTTCCAGACCTCAGGTCATTTTTAGGGTTCTTTCTGATCCTTCACCAATTTTTCAACATCCTTTTTAAAAAGTGCAGGCACCAAGACCGGATGTGGTATGCCAGTAATGGTCACACCAAAGCTGCGTACAGAGCTAAAACCACTGTCTATGTCAACGCTCACACTGCAGGCGACATTCAATGCTGGAATGTAGAGAATAAGCATCAATGCTAACAGTTATCTTATAGTAGATTTTGAACTATCAGTAAAACACAATTTAAGCTGGAAAGCACATTGATATGGCCAGATTACCTATGCCATAGGGAAACTCTCAGATGACACAGAGCAATATGTACACTTCCGGTGAAAGGGATGCGTCAGATATTTGGAAGGGCATGTCGGGCATTCTACTCTATGTCAAGGCTGACAGAATAAGAGATCTAATGGCCAACCAGCTCCCTGTTGCACTAAACAAAAATTCAGTACAGTGCAGAACACGGGTCTTCATGTTTAATATAGCATCCTTCATCCAAAGTATCACTGGGTGCTTTATAGTGAGATTTATCATAAAAATATGCAGAGTTGGGTTCACCAGCTGACAGACAGACAAAAAGGAAAAATAGCTTATGGAAGTGGAGTCCCAAAGAAGAGAAAGCCTGAATGTTAGAGTGATAGATGATGGATAAGGTAGGGGGAGATTTGTAATGGGGCAGAAGAATTCATATTAATCCTATGCTTAGGAAAACAGGAAGGTTTTAATGGGAGTTTTGAGCAAGGGAACAGACTCAAGAACTCTCAGAGACTGCATTCCAGATGTGGCTTTTTAACTGCTCTAAGCCCAAGAAATGCAGATATAGGTGATCAGAAAAGTACTATGTATTGTTTGTGTTTGGTTTTCTTCTGTCTGTGACACAGGAGATGGGGTTATTGTAATCTTAGCTGTATTGTTTTACCTAGGCATACATATGACACCACTTAAATAAAATATTACTGATTAATTATTAATACATTTTGTTCTTCAGGCTATTCATTTAAAAAAATCTTTCCATTCCTGTAATTTTTCTTAGCTGGATTTATCTTAGATGGAATTTTTCTGGTATTGGTCCTTGACTGGCTAGCTTGTAATGCTGAAGGATAGCTCTAACTACCATCACTTTCTCAAACCCAGTAGAGCATGGATCCATTTACTTATATATTTAAATCTCCCAATTTGTGTTGCTGTATGCAACGTTCATGGCACTGAAAAATCCTTATCCTCTTCTATTTGACTCATGGGAAATGCAAAAGCAAATCCAGTCATGGCAAACTGGACTAGGAGTCACACCATAAGCTTCTATTAATGTTCCAGGAAAGAGGATCCAGCAATTCCCGGATATTATTAAGAAGCACTGAGTGCAAATAAAAGGATGCTGAAACTAACCAAAGGACATCTACTTCTTGGAAGCAAGGGGCTAAATGAGATTTGAAAGCAAATGCAACCGGAAAGAGGACTAACATATTGCAAAGAAGTTTGCAGGATTAAATATCTTGCTAAATCAAGGAGCAAACTTAAGGACTATTTCATTTGATGCTCAATTCTATTTTAATTAAAGTGATTAAGGACCTGTCCCTGCTCTAGGGAAGTAAATAGCAAAATGCCTTAAAATCCGTGGTGTGGGATTAGGCCTCATGATTAGTTCCTGCCTCTGTGCAGGAGGATGGACTATTAGATGACCTCTCTAGGTCCCTTCCAGTCCTATGTTTCTATGATTCTATTACAAGAATTTTAGATACAGTATAAACTGCCAGGATGTTCTCAAACCCCTATTTGTATTACTCAGTTCATTCTTTGTTCCTAATTAGCAGAATATGAAACTAAATATATTCAAGAGTCACATTCTGAAAGTGAGGAAATGCTTAATCATTTAAGCAGGATTTCTTTACAGATTCCTTAATTTCACCTCTCTGAATTTTACACTGAATTTTGTCAGTTTATAAATTTGCACTACAGCTTGGCACTAGAAAAACGGGAAATAATAATAATAGTAAAAAAAAGCGAGCCCTAAAGGCATTTTACCACATAGACACTGAAAAATAAAGACCATTAACAAAAAAGTATAATTAAATTAAAATGCCAGCTTGGCAAAGAAGCTCAGTAAATAGGAAATATATCAAACGGTGATAATACAAATGGGCTATTTCTCAAGGTGTGAGAAAGTCAATGGAATAAACTCTGATAATTTGTTCACTTTTTATGCTGAAGGTAAAGTAATGACTTAAAAGTAAAATGCCACAATAATAAACACAACAATAGATCATCAACACCGTTGTTATTCATATTAGCGTCACTGTTTTTAAGTGCCATGCAACCTCAAGAACATACAGACATTTAATTTTAAAAATTGCTTCTTGTGGATGACGTAGTCTGCTCTAAAGCCTGTCCTTATTTTTAATTTTATTAGTCACTGCATACACTTTCCGCACAAACATTTAGTCTGACTGATTTTAAATGTGTGCATTGTTGGTTAAATTTCACACACACTGTTAATGCTAGTGGGGCTTTTTATTTCTAAAAACAATCTTATAATAAGACTATAGTCTTCGTAGAATATTCAAAATGACTTTTGGCATGTAAGTTCATTTTGTTAATTCCCCTTTTAGTGTGCAAATAACCTTTGAAAACTTGATTCTAGGTGTTTATGTGTCAGGACAATATCAAAAATTATCCAGCTGCCAGGTCACATGTCAACACTCCAAAGGAAAGTTCAGAATATACATACTTATTACTTTGCTGCCCCCTAGTGTTAAAAAAATGCATTTATTTAAAAAACAATTTATGAAGTATGTAATAGACCACATGGTAACATTTACTGTTATGTCAAATATCACTTTGAATGGATGTATCTGTAGATGTTATAAATTACCATGGACATTATGAGATCAAACTGAAATTATGATAATGCAAGATTCCGCAAAATTTAAGACAACTCAAAGAGAAAACATTCCTAATTTAGAGTCCTGTGGCACCTTAAAGACTAACTAAAGTATTAGAGCATAAGCTTTCGTGGGCTAATACCCACTTCATTGGATGTATGCAATGGAAGTATCCAGACGCAGGATAGTATCCCCTGGATACTTCCACTGCATGCATCCAACAAAGTGGG